>OX328125.1:78621744-79011744 GCA_946811695.1 Gonocerus acuteangulatus
CATTTGTATTGAGAATGAAATATTTTCCAAAAATATTTATTCATTCTTACTTAAATCAATATGTACATGTATGGATTTTATTTGGGTAATTTATAAATATAAAATTTATCCATCACCTTGGCGATTTTATGTTGTGTCAATTTTAATATATTGTTAAAATAAACACGCTACTGATTATTAAACTTGTTAATCTTTTAACTTTTCTTACATTAAGAAACTATCCTGTCTTTCTCACTTTTGAAAAGACTTTAATTAAAATTATTATTATGTATATTTTTTTATTCTAATATTCAAAAATCTTAGTATGATATTGGTATGAATGCATGTGCATGACTTTTGTACATACTTTTTCAAAAGCTGCTGCCTGAAACACCTATTCATAGAAGTGTTATTGTTTATTAACCTTCACAATATCTTACGTGTTCTTCATTGTAAATGTCATGTATTAATTAGTGTAGTTCTCTTTCTTATTCATATAGCATGATCAGTTGTTAAGTCTTTCAATAGCTTTTTTATTGTAAATGATTTTATTGTAGATTATGTTAATTTATAATTTATTTGTTTATCATTAGTTTAATTTCTTTTTTTTTTCTTTTTTGCATGAATGTCTTTTGTATTGTCTTGTGATGATGTTATTTAATTTCTGTTTCTGTTTTATCCTTCGTGATTCGTCACGGCATTAGATGCTGAGTCCCATTCACTCGCAGGTACTGTCCTATCTACCTGACATTTCATTAACAATTGCAATGCTTTTGCGATCTCTAACACACCATATTTTTAAATAATTTTAATATTTTCTTTAAATATGATTTTCACAAAAAAATATATATATCAAGTGAATTATTTCTTACATTTTTCAGATATAAATTCATGATATTTCAGCTCTTATCATGCTTTGCGGTGGTGGTAATTTTTTTATTGGATATATCTATTTTAATTTGTGTTTCTTATGAATATAGTAAGGTAATTTTCATTTTCTTGTGGTGCCAGTGGTGTACTCTTGTGTTCAATGCCTTCTTTAAAGAAATGAATTTAATGAGACCCTTGTTAGCTTACAGTGGTTATCCATTCTCATTTCATGAACATCTCACTTTATTAGAATGTTCTTGTACTATCCAGTTGTGCCCTTCTTTGTCAAAATTTCTGGTCGTATTTGCATTTTCTTTTCTTTTTATTATTCAAAGCTGAGCAATAAATATTACCTTTCAATATTTAAACTGAAATAAATATATTATACAATTGTGACCCTTTTTTCTAAATAACTTATTTTAAAAATGGCAGGTCATAGACTTAAAACACTTCAACTTTTAATTAATATTGTTTATGTGCTCCTCTATCTGTTTTCTGACACTAGATCTCTATTTAAGCGCAGCCTAACTAATTTCATCTCATTTAAACCTTAACTTCACAGGCAAGGCTAATAATAAATATGTCCATTGTGAAACAGCTATTATAATCAATAGTTTCATGGTTAAAAATTGAGATAGAAATCTGTAAATATTGTCTGGGGCCGCTACCCCAGTTTAAGAAACGCTGGTCTATTATATTGAAGAGTATATTATTTAAATATTTTTGTCTGTTTTATTTTCCAATTTAAATAATGTGTATGTTTTTTTTTTTTACAACATATGACACTAAATAATTTGCATTAATTTGATTTTAAATAGATGACCTTCTGCTATTTTTAAAATAAATATTCATTTAACCTTTTTAATTAAACACTTAAGTTTAACGTCTCTTATATTGATATATTTGATCTCATTAGAACCAATTTGTTTGTCCTGAAGTCTTTCAAATTTTTGATTGATTATGAAATTATTATATATTTAGTTGTTTGTTTCTAATCAACCCTTTTGTTGGTTAGATCACAGACCTCATGGACGCGAGCTTCCACTTCTCCCCCGCACTGAATCTACGTCCGAATTCCAACCCCTCGAAGACAAGGAAGTCGAATATTTCTTTGCCTCTGATGCATCTGCTGTTATTGAACACACGAACAGAGTAATCTTCCTTGAGGTACGTATGCATGTTTATTAATTCTAAATTGTCGTGTGAGTTATTACATACAAAGTTCAATAAGCCTCTATGTCAAGTTACTTCTCCCTGAGAGGACCCTTGTTTTCAATCTAATCTACAACTGTTAAGTGTTAACAGATATAAATCTCAAAAATTTACTGAAATAATGAATTGAATGATTGGCAAAGTATGTTTTAATATTACTACAGAATTATTGAATTTTTTGTAAGAAATCTTTCAAAATAATCATTTTAATTCAAGATAATCCCAATTATAATTATAAACTGATATATAAGAATCAAATTGATCCTCCTTGGCAGCATACTTATAATTGATACCTATTATTTTTTTTACAATTAAATTTTCTGGCAACTATTTATTCTTTTAGCACATTCTGAAAGGATGTGGTATTGAGTTAGCTCGAATGACAGAAGTTTTGAAAAATGTCTTAAAATATTCAATAGTGCTACTAGGAATGAAAAATGACCTCAGTTAAACTTTTTATCTGAGTTTGTTAGCCAGCAAAATCGGCCCATTATGATTGGGAGTTTACTTCACAACCAAATAATTGATTTGCCTGTCTGGCTGTAATTTTTTATTTCTTATGATGAAACTCAGTATATTTGTGCTTAACTAATGAGAAAGAATTGTTGCTAAAATATGAAAAATCGGTCTATTAGGAGTGGAGGTTTCCTCCCTTACAAAATTCTTAATTTGTCCATAACAGCTGTAATTGTTAGTGAAATTAAGTATACAGCCCCATAGCAGAACTGAGACGAAAGCACAGACGACAAGGGCTGCAGAAAGATCTGCCTGACCGACCGGTAGTTTTTTAAATAGTGGCTGCAGAAAAAGTCAATAATATTATTTTTTGCAGAAAGATTTTCTGTAGAAAGTCAAAAAAACTATTCACTGCAGAAAAATTCTCCATTCCACAAACTATAAAAGATTATCTCGCTCGTGGTTCATATTACACGCAACTTGAACTGCATGGGGCTGAAGAAAATTCATGGGTTTTTAAAACTCTGTTGCAGAAAGATTAAAAAGGTTTTGCATTGGGGGTATAAGTAGACTTTCCCTAATCCTGCATCATTGGGACCGGGATTAGAGAAAACGCCGGATTAGATAATTGAGTGAGAAGTGGTCACTTTCCTAATTAAAAACCCTTATTATTTTAGGATTTAATAATAGGTACCATTTTTAATATTGCATATTTAAAATAGTAGATACCATTAAAATTACTTTTAAAACTTGCACTCCACTCGCAATGAATGATCGAACTAGACTGGCTGAAATCAGGCATTCCAGCCGCAGGTGCCTTAGTAGAAACATTTATTTTCTTACTAGAAACACAAGTTTCTATCTCTAAAAGGAAGCATATATGCCTTCTTTGACTTCCATTCAATAAAATATCACGAAACAATGGTTTGGCTAGTTAGGAAGGGAGGGTTTTCTAAAAACTCATTCCACTCGGAGACTGCCAGAACAGGGAGAGTCTGCTGTATATCTTGACAAACTAATGAGAAAGAAGTGATGTGTGAAAGAAGTACTGAAAACACTAGAAGTGAAAGAGTAGTTAAAACACTTGCTAAACTAAAAGACTATGCTTTAAATAAATAATTTGATAAATACCTTCATTTCTTTTAAGGATGATGATGTAGCCGCAGTAAAAGATGGACTTCTAAGCATCCACAGATTGAGAAGATCATTGGAAGATCCACATGCTAGGGAAATTACAACTCTCAAGATGGAGATTCAACAGATCATGAAAGGTGTGCTTTATATTTTCATTGAACCACTTCATAAAACTATAGGCTAATCATTATTTGTGGCATCAAAAACAATTATTTCAGGTCCGCATTGATTTTGAAATTAGCTGTTAAATATGTAATACAAAAGAGACACATTTTTTTTTCCCTGAACCAATTTTTACTAGTTTCTTCAATTTATTAATTATATATTTTTTAAATTTATTGCTTCTGATCAATTGATTTGGATAATCTTTCTACCACGAGGTCTTATTTATATGAAGTGACAAGACTGACTGAATCAAATCTCAACTATTTCTACGGTCATTAAAATGAATGCATTCCACCATTAGTAAACTGATTAAAAAAATCATTCATCATGGAAGAACTGGTTATTTACTCTATGCTAATTATTTATTATCACAACAACCTCAAATCTGCCATTCCATTTTCTTTCTTTTCAGTTTTGGGATTAATATGAGCATTTACAGTTCCTTATCAGTTTATAGTTTAAATTGAATTTTGTTTTCTTCAATGGATTGCAGTCTGGCCTAATGAGGTTTAAATGAAATATCTAATTTTATTATTACATCATAATGTGAATTGTATCTCTCAAGGAAAAATGTTGTCAACATTCATCCATATGAGCTAGGGAAACTAAATTGTGACTCATTTTTATTAAGAAACTTAAGTTTGCATCGAGCTACTGTTACACTTGACTCATCACTGAATTCAAAATATTATCATCTTACAGACTAAACAATTTGGTTGATTCATTCCTAGGAAAAATAAATTGTAGTTATTATTCAACACCTCCCTCCAAATTTGATAACATTTTATTTTACAAAAAAATGGACCAAGGAATCTCATAAGTACTCAGAATTCAGAGCGTGAAGGAACCTACATTTTTTCATAGGTCAAGTAAAGTTTTGAACTTCATGTGCTGTGTGCTTTAGAGTTATATCTAGAAATTAAAGGAATAAAAATTCTATTCCTTAGACAATCAACTGTTCCCTGTTCGTAAGAGAAATGACAGGTATTTTTGGTTTGTTTTTCATTTCTCTTGTCGTTTTCATTATTTTTGTTGAATATCTTCTCTTTATTGTACTTGTTTTTTTTCCAAATCCATTACAAAACTACTAGAAATGTGATTCTTTTCATTTGTATAAAACATTGAGCCTGAGTATATATGATGTTAAATTTTTCTTACACTTAAATGAAACTGATTTATTTTGATGTTGATAAATTATCAATTGCTGTCATCTTTTAGCTTCAACGTTTCATGTTTTTTCTATTACTAAGCAAACAGAAATTGTAAAATATTCTTTATTCTTCTTAAAATTTCATTGCTGGAGTTATCTTTTTTTTTTCTGTATTCTGGCTTCTTTCCCCGGTGGTGTCCTGGCATTTGGTGTTATATGTCGCCCATCTAATAAAGGGCTTCATCATACTCGTTGTTCTTTCATGATAGCAGGTACGCAGGAGCTAATAGCTCTCAGGACACTGCTGTGGAAAGAAACCAGAATACAGAAAGATATTTTATATAATATTCCTTATATTACTGAAATATACCAATGATTGTAAACAGTGTAATACCTGTTTGCCTTATTAAGGTCTGGCCTGTACACTGAATCAAATATAGATCCACTTTTATGATTCTAAATAAATTAATAATAAAAAATCCTTTTTAATCCTTTACTTTAGAAAAGTTAACTTACTAAGCTGGGATCCGAATCAAAGCATTCCAATCCCTTTTCAATCCAAATAGGCTACCTGATGAAAATAAATATTTAAGATTTCAAATAGCCCTTTTTTTAAACCACTTGAAATTGATGCAAGAGGCAGGATATCTATGGCTCTAAACAGTGATGTGTCTAAAATAATAAGTTTAAGTAAAAGTGCCTCTTCACAGGAATCTACATTTATATGGAAATACTTCCAGCTTTGCAACATTAGTATCCTTTCATATCATAAGCTCGGCTATCACGTCCAATTTCAATGTAAGAAAATTGGTAGTCAAGTGGTGCTTGTATCAGGTTGAATTTTTTTTATGATGGGCTCATTTTTCTGGATTCAAACATGGATTTTCGAAAGAATAGTGACCTGTTGATAGCCTGGCATTAATGACCATAGAAGCAGATGCACTGTAAATAAAAAAGTAATTTCTCAAATTGTTATGTATGTTGCCGTTTTTTCAGTCTCATTATTTATTTTTTCAGGAAACTACAGCTCCTTTATGCAAAAGGAAATCTTTGAACAGCCTGAATCAGTTGTTAATACAATGAGGGGTCGTGTTAACTTTCAAACAGGCAATGTAGTCCTTGGTGGTATTAAGGTAATATTATTTTCTTAATTTAATTAAGTTATCCATAATAAGATGTAGTTAAATTGAACTAAATTTTCAAGACAAGGTATTTTGCATTTGGCAATACCAGCAATCCTGTCGTCTAGAAAATTACATTTTACTGTCCTCTATGCTTTAGTAATATTAAAAATTACTGTTATCAAAATATTAACATAATATTTAAGAGCAGAATGAAATTTCAAGATCTTAATTCAGAAATCAACAAAATCTTGACTTTTTCCACTTGCATTCTGAAACCCTAATATTGTATATGAATTGCATAGAATAGATTTAGCTCCAAGATGGGTAGTGAGTGCTTCATTATCTTTAGATGATTGCATAATTCATACCGTATAAATTGATTGTCAAATCTAAATTTTATTATTATTATTGATCATAAAGCTCCCTAAGTAGAAGACGTTAAGTAAAGATGGTTCATTTTCCATTCTTCTTCTTTTATTTGCCCACCAGTTGTTCATTCTTTGCGAGAATTTAATATTTCTTTTTTCCCTCCATTTTGTTCTAGTTCTCGTACCCTTTGTCTCTGGTTTAACCTTCCATTTTTAAACTTTTATTCTAAAATTATTTTTTGCGTCTATTTCTTCTTTGGTGATTTTGGCTAATTCCAAGTATTTTTTAACATTTTGGATCCATTCTTCTCCATTAATGAGAGAGGCTAACTAAATTCTACCTAAGACTCTAAATGGTATTATTTACTACCTCACATATATTGTTTTGCTTGAAGTTTTTAAACTTTTCCTGAATTACTTACTTATCTTTAGAGCATTATAATTCTTTCAGCATTCTCTTCAACATTTATTCTCATTCTGATTTCGTTTTTGAAACTTATCAAAGTCTGTTTTGTATGCAGGCTGAATTATTTTGGTTTTAATCAATTTTCTATTTAGATACCTCAGTGTACCTTTTTTATTTTTGCCCCAATTTTCTACTGTTACAATCTATTGATATTCCATTATTGGGAATTAACATTACCGATGGCGGCGCCACTGTCGTCAAAATGGCGGTATACAACGGTATACCTGTGACATTTGTTACATAGTGATTGCTGATAACAAGTGTTTTCGCAGTTGTTTGTGGTTCTATTTCACGTTAATATGTTAATAAATGTATTTTATAATAAATATTGCATATTATTGAACACCAACAAATCATGAACAACTTGAAAATTGAGAAAATATTTCAAAATTTCTTTGAATCTCTATTTCACATATTACATGCACCATTTCATTTACTTATTAAGGTTGTAATTAAATTATATAAATATACTTTATCAAAAAGCACCGTAATATTTATGAAACTGGAGTCATATGAACCAAATATGAAGTAGTACACTCATTTAAATTTAATATAGCCATTCCTAATTAAACTTGTGAAACAAAGTGCAAACCACTTGATAGATTGGTTGGTCTTCTCCAAAATACCACAGGTATTTAGGTAATGGATGTGCATTCACAATTGCTTCACCTTCAACTATGCACCTGGAATTCCTTAAGGCTTCTAGATAGCCAAAGAAGTTCCTTAGTACATACTTTTGTTCATCAATATCTATACCTTCTGAATTTCTAGAAGTGAATTTCAGAAATTAAATCAAATTCGGGTAAAATGGGTTGCAAGGTGTTTCTATTCACACAAGAGTGATGGTTGCATAAATGTGAATTATTTCACTACCTCTTACATATATTGTTTAAAAATAATTACTTTGTGAAAGGGAAAGGTTCATGTTGTCTTTAAAAAGACAAATTTGTCATAAAACAGTTGGGAAATTATTAAATAGCAAGAAAAACACGAACAGCACAGTAGCTTTACATGTGTAAACAATGCATGTATACCGTTCTCGCTAGTTCCGAAATTTTCCGCATGGTGGCATATCGCCTAATGTTAATTCCCAATAGGATTTTTTTTTTTTTTTTTTTTTTTTTTTTTTTCCTTTCATTATTTACATATTTCTCAATGTAATGTTTATAAGTCTCATAAGCCTGCATTTTAGGGCCTTCGCGAAACATGGCTTACTATCCATTGATTTGTATAATTTTAATTACTTCATTTTTTTTATTTTTTTAGGAATACATTCCAGAAATCCGTAGGTGCCGAAGACTGATGTTAATTGGTTGTGGTACTTCATACCATAGTGCTGTTGCCACTCGCCAACTTCTCGAAGAACTTACTGAGCTCCCAGTCATGGTAGAACTGGCATCTGATTTCCTTGATAGGGGTACTCCTGTCTTTAGGGACGATGTATGTTTCTTCATTTCACAATCTGGTAAGAGATGTGCTTACATTTAAAGCTAGTTTAAATCCTTACAATTTAATCTTTTATATTTACCCATCTTGTTTCCTTTTTAACAAACATTAAATGCTTAATGAGGTGTAGAAAGTTGGCCGTCGAGGTGATAAGCAGTCGGGGAATAGTTGGGGTTCAGCTAGGAAAACATCAATACGATTTCTGTAAAAATCTGTATTGAGCATCTTCACTTACCTGTTTATAATGTTGTTACTTGATTGTGTTAACAAATATTGTTCCTATATGTGATTTGTATTCGCAGAACTACCATATTTCTTTATTGGTTTAATTATTCTCTTTACGAATTCTGCATTTGTGTTTTATCTTTTAGCTGACAAAGGCTACCAAAGAGTAGCCAAAATATCCTTAACGCGTTCACTGCCCGCGCCCCGGGAGCCGGGGCGAGCTATACCTTCGCCGGGTGCCCTCGCCCCGGCTCCCGGGGCGTCCTCCTACCTCCCGTTTTATTGCTCTAGCACAGGCTGGACATCTCACAGAAGGGTTTAGATTGTTTCTATGCATTGTTAAGTCGACAAGTCTTGTAAAAATATCATTGGTTCCTGAAGAAATTACTTTTTTACGACAATTTCTTCAATATTTACGCGAGTATCCAATAACAATAAATTAAATGTGTAAAACCTTTTTATAATTATTCAGTAGAGTTAATTATTGTGAAACATTGTTCTTTAGATCCTAGAATGTCTGGACGTAGTGGAAAAAAACAACAGCGGTCATGGATTTTATTTAAGGTTGTCCTTTTTTATAATATTTACGTAAGAAAAAATTCTCTTCATAACAGTTATAACAGATCCCATTGCTTTAATTCTGGTTTAGTTAAATGAATAATTATTCGTTTTAATGTCTTCTTTATAATATATTTCTCAGTTTACTAAAAATCGATTTACGGAAAGTGAAGCAACGTTGACTAGTCGGCCGAAAAGTGTCTCCTACTTTCGGGCCGACAAGTCAACGTAGCGCAACAGAAAGTAGTATCTCTTCTCCTGTTTCTTCAGATACGAAATTATGAGTATTTATGTCATTAAATTATAAAAATGGAAGAAAGAATTTAGAAAAATACTAGTAAAATATTCTGATACGATTTTCGGGCATCACCCTAAAAACGAAAAGTTCAGAAAAAGGTATTTTACTTTTTTTTTTATTGAATGTTCAGTAGTCCTTTTATATTTTTAGAGTAATGAAAACCGCTTTATTTTCAGGAAATCCATGACATAATTTTCAATGCCTCTGATGACGATTTAGAAATCGATTCGTAAATTAGAAATCGAAAATCGAAATCTGTTAATAATAAAGGGATGTTAAAATTAAAATAATGCTTGTCCACAACGTCGGGCGTGACCAGTACCTGAATGGGTGACCGACCTCTTGCCGTTAATATAAGTTAAATATATCATAAAAGGGTGGTTTAATATATCATAAAAGGGTGGTCTGGCGTGCCTGAAGATAGCCCAAGAGTTGATACACTGTTAAATACACAAACAAAAATAAATAAATTAAAAAAAATGCATGTCCAATAAAGTAAGAAATATGTTATTTTAATTTTTTGTATACATTTTTTGGTTTGCCATTTTTTTCTAGTGTTCTGTCATGTAATTTATTTCAGCCTTGATGTGGTCCTTGTAGCAAGATTTGCTTTACTATAGCCAGGCTGTAAAACTAATTTCAAAGTTGTTTTGTGCTTCTGGAGAGGTGTCAATTAATGAGAAACTGACTGAGCAGTCTCAATGAAGTGTTTTAATTGAAAAGTTTTAATAAGTAATGTTGGTTTTTAATATTCTGTCTATTTATGTTCTCTCCTTTTCAATTTTTTTTCGTTTACATTTTTTTGTTTATTGTAACATTAAATACACTTCTATTTATCATGTTTTGGTTGGTGACACTTATTTATTCTGTGCTGAAATATCATTTGAAATGGATCTCCCAAGATACCACTTACGCCATGTTATGCTTTGTGAATTCGATAAAGGAGAAAGTTCTGCTTCAACTTATCAAAAACTTGTATATATATGGCAAGAATGACCTTTTCCGCAGTCTCCAAAACTCATTAAGGGGCAGAAACATGAATTCAGTTGATGAATGAAAAATGAGGTGTTAACTTTTTTTCAATTCAAAACCAAAAGGATTTTTTCGGAAAAGGCATTCAAAATTTGGTTTCAAGACGGCAAACTGTTATAAAATAAGATGATAAATACATTTTAGATTGAAGGTGTTTTATTGATTTTATCCTATATCTTATAGCACACCATTAAAAACCATGAAAAAAAAACTTACAAATATTGAGTCACCCTTGAAAATTACAAATTCAATGTTTATTACATACTTATGACCTTAGCTCTCCTTGCTGATCGTCATGAATTCTATTCCCACTTTGCTTGTTTTTTTTTTTTTGTTTTGTTTTTTAAAAAAATTATAAGCCCTATCCTGGCTAAAAAAGTGTGCTACTCTGCAGATAACCCAACACAGAAATCTGTCTTATTTATAAGTGACTGATAAAATTTTAAAACAATTAGTAATATTTATTTTTTTTTTTTTTCAAAGGAGAGACTGCAGATTCATTAATGGCCCTGAGGTATTGCAAACAACGTGGTGCCCTTATTGTAGGAGTCACTAACACTGTAGGCTCATCTATTTGTCGAGAGTCTCATTGTGGTATTCACATCAATGCTGGCCCCGAAATTGGTGTTGCCTCTACCAAGGCTTATACTTCTCAGTTTATTTCTCTTGTTATGTTTGCACTAGTCATGTCAGAGGATCGCATCTCACTTCAAACTCGACGAAATGAGGTAATTTGTATTTTCACTTTATCTGCATTTTCAATATGTAATATTCTCTATTATTTATTCTCTAGAATGAAGAAAATTTTATAATTAAATCATGTAACGTCATACTCAGATGAAGGGTTTGTGCGAATAATTCCCTACGCAAACATGTTTCAATTTATATGAGATCAATGAAAGTCACCCCTATGAAGGGTAGCTTTTTTGCTTGAAAGTGACATAGACGCTGGTTCAAACCTTTTTTATCTCGTTTACCTCTTGGTAGTACATCAATCTAAATCTAAATTGCACCCCTTTATAAAGAAGATTGTATTTCATAAAATTTCTTGTGGCGTGTTATTTTATTTGGGTTATACATTTTATTATATGACCATGTATTCACTTCACGTAATGAAACGATTTATGCTTATGTATATGTTTGAATGTTCAAAGTTTTGTCATATTTTTTTCTAATAAATGGTAGTACTAAAAACACAAAATCAAGAACCTATTATTATATTCTATTTAACGTAACCAAATATTTATATAACATAAATTGAATGAGATCTACCCCTCAAAATAATGATGACTGATGGCTACATTAACATAAAACGGTATCGATCGCCGGATTTTCGTTAATCAACTGTACATATTAACAACTTTACTGTATAATATTATTGATTAATATAATTTTTCATGAATTATGGGAAGGGACGTTCATTTTAATTTTATGATTTAATATTATTTTTTTCCGCCATTATTGATTAACAAAGACTTATCTTTTTTCTCCTGGTAGGCAGTTACTCATCTGAACCCTTCAATTAAATATGACTTGTTAAAAAGTATACCATTCATTTGTTTCCTAATTAACCCTTAGAATGCTAGCCAATCTGAGAGGGACCGACCGCCGGGTGCTACGAGCTTTGAGAGCTGATGCTACTACCCCCAGTGCTAGCCTATTTTCCACCCTCCGCGTGTGACTTTAGTTTGGAACAAGACTATACTCAGACAGAGCTCCCGCCTTGGGTCGCTCTTATTACGTAGCTATATAACAGGGGACATGCAAAATTGCTTGTTTTGTTGTCATTTAAGAAGCTAATTTCATTAATTGTGTGTACTTTAGTGTGACCTTTTCAATTATTTTAACAAGTTTCTTATTATTCTTATCCTGCGAATTGTGAAGAAAGTAAACAGTTTCTAAAATAATATTTCAATAGTTACCGAAGTATTTTAGTTTTAAATTTAGCACCATTAGCCCTGTTAGTATGAATGCACCCTTTTATCAAAATATTCATGAAAACATTTTCTCTTCTCTTCATTTTACCCATTTTATGATTTATTTCATTGTTATGATACTTCAATTTATTTAGTATTTTTTTTTTTTAAATATTGATTGATCTTTATTGATAATTTACAATCTGTACAGTTATGTACAATAAGTAATTATTTAGTAAATAACTGGTCTTTTTTTTACTAAAAACTAATCATTTTATTTTTATATGCAACTCATAAAACTGGTTATGTCCAATAATTACTTGCTGGAGAAAAAAACAACACTTTTTTAAAATTTGTGTTTTGTATTTATTTTAAAACAAATTTATTTATAATAAGTAGTATATTAGTAAATAGTAATATAATAATAAAGTAATGAATTAGAAATAAATAGTAGGTATATAGCAAAAATATTAATAATAAACTTATAAATATAAAAATAAATAATAAACCAAAACTAGTACTGAGAAATATTTGTTAGAGTCATATTTCCCCACCCCTAATTTAGCCTAAAGGTGGGAAAAGGTTTGGCAAATTTTAGTAAAGTGTCTGCAAACAATAGAAATAACAACCCAACCCCTGCAGGTAGCCGCCTTGGTACAGTCTGAATTGGTGGTAATGTACCCATTAGGTGGTCTAGGACACTCCGCTCGAGGTAAAGTTAGCTTCTACTCACAATAAAACCGGTAAATACATTCTTCTGCTATCTAACGGATAGCTAAGTAACTAGACTAGTTGTATAGCGTGATACAAGAGATCTCTGGGCTTTCTGGAAGCAGAGATTATACAAAGAATATGAAAACGAATATATTCGTGCGTCACACTCTGAGGAATGTCCTGGCTGCACGAATATATTCGTGCTTCGCACTCAGAGCATTTTTTTAGAGAACGAATATATTCGTGCATAGTAGAACAATCAACTTTTTAGAAATTTAAGATTTAGAAAATACCCATATAATTTTGAGATTTATGCTCCTTTTTGTTTTGTGATATGTTAAATTTTAAGGATAAAACCATTGTTCTTTTATTTTAACAGATAATCAAGGGATTAGAAAATCTTAATGAACAAATCAAAGAAGTATTGAGTGTTGATAAGGATGTTGAAGCATTAGCAAAAGATATGTACCTCAACAAGAGCTTACTCATTATGGGAAGAGGATACAACTTTGCCACTTGTATGGAGGGTGCTTTGGTATGTATCTTAAGATCTATTTATTTATTTATATTTTATTAGCACTTTATTTTTATAAGTTGAGATCAGGAGATAATATGGTGCAAGAGATACTTATATTCAGCTTCTTTCATCCCTTCCATGAGATAAACGCTCTTTAAGGCAGGGGTGCTCAAACGGTTGTTGCACAATGTCTCGGGAAAACATTTTTGATGTATAAATACTCATTGATTTGGTTTTAGTAGGTAGGTAACTAAAAAAAAAAAAATGTTATGAATAAACAACTAAAATTTATTAAAGAAACGACTGTTACTTAGCAAGAAAAGCCGTGTTTTGTAAGAACCCATAAACTCGCAATTTTTAATAATTATGAGTTTTTTCATTGACATTTTAGAGCAGACCTACACTTACCTTTGCTAAAAAAATGCATATTAAGCGGAAAACTAATGCCTATGCCACAATAAACCAATTCTGCATCACAGAAACTTATAGCCTCTCAGAGTCAATTGATTGTAGTCTAAAAATATTGAGGTAAATCGCCAACAATTCAATTTTAAGCATCCCTGATTTATGGAATTGACTCAAGCAGAATAACGAACGTTTTTCATCTACTAGATATTAAAAATATTAATCATTCAAATGTGTTTTTGTTTGTAAATGAATGTAATAGTCTAATACTGCATGTAGTAAGATAAATTGGAATTGTATTTGGTGCAGAAATACTTCGCTAAATAGATGATAAATTAATCAGCATTATTAGTCTCAGGAACAACGCAAAAATTTTTGCTTAAAACCTCTGATTTGACAATTACTATCCTATCATTGTTTTTCAAGTAAGCTCTGTTAATCTTCTCTGACAATAAGCATCCAAATATATCTCAAGCCAATCTGAAAGTTAACGATAAAACATTTAATTAGTTGGTAGTTTTCCAAAGATTTGTAACCTAACAAATTAATAACAATATGGGGATAATTGGGGTTCAGTCATAATAGTGAATTTAAACCATTTTTTTCTAAATGAAAAAAAAAATGACTTAATATTTTTGTCGTTTTGATATGATTTTCTAGCATTCGTCTGGACTAGAAGTAACCTAAATCCTTGCCATTAAAATATCTGAATTTTCTTTTTATAGATTGCACATGATTATATGTTTACAGAAAGTAAAGGAGCTGACATACATGCACAGTGAAGGTATTCTAGCAGGAGAACTTAAGCATGGTCCTTTGGCGCTTGTTGATAAATCTATGCCTGTTGTGATGATAGTAACCAGGGATCCAGTATACACGGTTAGTTATTATAATTAACCATGATATTTTTTAACATCCAACGTTGATTTCAGTATTAAAACAGTTCATTTGAATTATTTTGTTTGTGAGTTAAAATAACAATTATGATAACACATTTTAAAGTTTTTGATATCACAACTAATATTTAAATACACTTGAGTAGTCGTATGAATTAATTTTATTTTTTTTTAATTTCAGAAATGTATGAATGCACTCCAACAAGTTACTGCACGAGAAGGTAGACCGATTGTTATTTGTGAAAAAGGCGATTTCGAGACACAAGGCTTTGCTTCTAGGTTTATTGAAGTTCCTCACACTGTTGATTGTCTTCAGGTAATATTGAGTTAAATTTGTTTTTTACTCAGAATTTAAATTTTGACAACTCTTTATTTGTGTGTATGATTGTCCATTCTAGTTGATTGGGTGGATTTTGTTGCACAATGTAAACAGTACTAATTGAAAGCAGCTTATTTTCCTGCAGCTTAATATTATTTAATTATTTAAATATTTTTCAAACTGTTTTTTTAGCGTAGTTCCGCCCTCCCTTCATAGGGAGGAACCCCGCTTATAAGGTTGATCTCATGAAACAATCCGGAAGTGCCGACTAGAAAATTTTGTGTTTCAGAACCCCTAGAGACCGAAAATGACGGTGGCTCAAATTTGTGTATATATATATATATATATGTATATATATATATATATATATATATATATATATATATATATATATATTTGTCTGTTCGCTCATTTCTGGCTTCCCTAGTGGTTTGATTTTGATGAAATTTGGTACAAAAATCCGTCGTCCAATTTGAAAGGTCAAGTTCGTTAACCAGCAAAATCTGCCTACTAGAAGATGGCGTTTGGGGCGAAATTCACGCAAAAAAAATCGTAACGCTTACGTTTTTGAGTTCATATGCTTGTAAGTACTCGTTTTATAGGCTTCTTGGCAAAGGAAAAGGAATGAAACCATTTTCAAGGCGATAGCTTTAACCGTTTTCGAGAAAATTGTAAAAATAGTTTTTGAATACCGTTTTTGATTTGGGTACTTAGAATCATGGGATTCAGTTGAAACATTTTCTGCATGTTCTACTTTCCTTAAAACTAATATGTTGAAATTTTGGTTACGTTTGGAGTTAAGGAAGGGTTAGAATAAAATATTTTATTAACAGACATAAAAAGTTTTGGTAACTTTGTATACTTTCCTTAATATCTCGAAAAAGGTTGAGAATCTTGGTAAACAAAAGATTGCCATTAGAATGCTTACTAAATGCTCTACAAAAAAGGTTCTAATGAAAGTTTTGATTAGGCGATGTCAATCGGAGAAATAAGTGCTTAAAACTTTAAAGTAATTGATTTCGCTTATTCGAACTGTTCTTTTTGTCTGTTTTTATTCCTTGTTATTTTTTAATTGCGTATAGTTGGATAATGTATTTAATAATAAATCAGGTTAAGAAAAATAAGAAAAACAATTTAATGTTAGAGATATTGTAAATAGCTACTTTAAGAGTAAATGTAACTTGTTTTAAAAGTTCAAGACAATAGGTTTTGGCCAATGGGCCTTTTTCCCTATCGGTCTTTCAAGACGTAATCAAAAACAAAATAATTATAAAAAATACTGGATGTATTGTGTAATTTTCGAATAAAGATATATATATATAAAATGTTAGAGATATGGATTTCCAAGATATAGCTTTTCACCTGCCTAGCGGGGTCCTTCCTAGGGAGGGTTGGCCTACCCATCCAGGTAAGATCGTAAATCAAGACCTTTCTAGAAATGTGGACCCAAAATAATAACAGCTTCTATTTTAATCAGTCTAAATGAGTCTAGGGATAAGAACAGAACCGCGCTAAGATGCTGCAGTTCCTGCGAGTCGGACTTTTTATATTAGAAAATATTACTCCCCACACTGGGATTTGAGCCCAGAAACTCCTGTTTTACAATAGGCTTACATGATATGCTCCCCGGCTTTACAGCATGGCCAGTTAATTAATCAAACATAGTCATTGTTTCAGATAGACAGCATCAAATTTTATACCTCTTGAGACAGAGAATCACTGTCACATATGACAGTCACAGTAAAATTAAATCTAAATGAAACTAAGTCACTATCGGTTAATAAGTCCTGTGTGGCTTAATATATATATAAATCCCAGCATAAAAACCTACTCTATAACAATAAAAGTTTCTGGCTCAGATAAGTATGATGACTAATCTGAAGTCTTGACTCCAATAGATGACTTGACTAACCATGATGTGATATGAAGCACAGCAGAGTAATTGGCAGCTGAGCCGAGCATAAAATGAGAGGTTTTGGCTCAAATCACAGCCTGGCAAGTTATTTTAGCATAAATATGCTTTAGTGATGACTAAACTGAAAAAAACGTTATTAAAAAAAAAGTAATTATTTTAAAGTTATTATTTTTTTTTTTTTTCAAATATTAATCTGTGTGCATCGGCTGCCAAGGCCATTAGCACATAAAGTTATTATAATATTTAATTTTAAAAATCATTAATTAAAAAAAGAATAAATAAACATTTATTGAGTTTTTTTTTTTTTTTTTTTTTTTTTTTTTTTTTTTTTTTTTTTTTTTTTTTTTTAAATCAACACTTTAGTCACTTCAAATATCTCTTAGTTACTGTTACGTAACTCTTCTTTTCAAAATATGAGAATTGCTTCTAGTTTAATTCTTTGGAATATTGCAAATTTGGCTTTTATTCTTTTAAATAAGAATAAAGATGAGATTTATGTTCTGTAAACAATTCTATTTTTGAAATGTAGTAGTATATAGAAGTACTGTTTGATATCTACTGATACCGGAGTAATTTCCTTGGCTATATACCTACTAACTTAATTTATTTTAAATATTATTAAATGCTGATAATTAAATTTGTTTTAGGGTATACTTACGGTTATCCCCATGCAGCTACTCTCATACCACATTGCAGTTCTCCGAGGATGCAACGTTGATTGTCCAAGAAACCTCGCCAAGTCTGTCACCGTAGAATAATCAAAAAACAATGAACCACCTTTGTTATCTACTGTAAAATAGATGATACTAGAGTCTCTGAACAAGAATAATTTGTACATAGAATCTATTGTCAAAAATGAGAAACTGTTTTAAATCTCAAAATTTTCTCATTCTACTAGAAGACTGTTAACTTTACTTCGGACTATTTGTTTTACATCACCATTCCAGATTTTTAGAATGTTTGATGATTAGGGACCATGAATTGTAATGTTTCTTAGTCTTATTGTTGTTACCTGAAGACAAAAATGTCTATAAAAATTTGGAACGCTTAAGTGCTGCAATTGTTTCATGGAACTCTTGCCCACTTATTAATTCTTATTTTAATCACTTTTATTCATTAGGGATATGGCATGATTGAATTTGATACCCATTTGATATCCATTCAATTTTAATGAGTAGATAAAAAATATTTTAAACAGTTGAAAATCTTGTACTCATGTTTTAAACGAAGGTTTTAAGCATTACCTAAGAAAAAGTGGTTTCTTAAAATTTGTATCATTAAGTTGTTCTAGTTTATGAAAACAAGTCTTTCATTTATGTTTCATAAAGGAAATGTGAATATTTATGTGTTTATTAGCTTGTATAAATTTTAGAGATGTTATAATTGTACAGTGACTATAGGCCACTCAGATTTATTTTCAAGTCCATTGTGATAGCTGCCTTAAGCCTTGGTTTTGGTTTTGTCATATTTTTATAATAACAATAAGTGCAGTTTATGAATATTTGTTTTATCCACCTTTCACGTCCCATTAAAAAAGATATTCTCTTTTTTATTTTTAGCTACATGGTCTAAACAAATATGTTTCATTTTGTCCTGTTTACTTGATTTGCTGAAGTGCTACTTCTAACCCAAACTGCGGAAAGTCCTTCATGAGGAGGGAGAAATGAAACTTGGTACTCACTTTTTATTCATTTAAACAGGTACGTTCTTCATCAGTAGTCAGGGTTCCGTTTCGTTGTTCCCTACATAGAGAGGAAACTTCATGCAACACGACTGGATGACACAATCTGGAGGTGCTGATAAGAAATGTTCACATTTCAGACCCCATAGGTTATGACCAGTCTATGAAATTAGTAGTTTTATCTCAAAAATGGCCCAATTCTGAAGAACTTTGGTACAAGAGGGCCATACACACACACCCACGCACACACACATACATACTCTTACACACACACACATACATACGTACAAACACACATAAACACTTGCTCATATTTTCTTTTTACATAAGTCAAAGATTTGAACACTAATACTGTAAGAAACTTTAAAATTAAACTAAAAAAAAAAATTCCGACTTGGAACTATGTCATCTTAGTGTACTTTCTGTTTTTTACGGTTCACCAACAACTGAGCCATTAGTGCCGACATCCCTGGTGCGGCAAGGAACCTTGAGAACCTGAGATGAGAAAACGTCCTGTCACCATAGGGACTCGAACCCCCTGTCTCTCGCATGAGAATCTAAGGTGATAGCCACTAGACCCCGAGGAGACCCGTATTTCCATTCTTATCCCTAGCATAGCATCATTAGGAAAGATTACAATAGAAACAGTTAATGTTTCCTCTTAATATTTAATGAAAAATTAGGTGTTCATGCCTAGATTACTTGCTATGTCTAATAATGAGTACATTACCATGCCTCATTACCAGTGAAGAGAGAATTCCATTTCCATGTGGGCAACCTATTATGAAGTTTGCTTACATCTCGCTACTATTCCTGGTAGAATGTGCTTTTTATAGTCTGCTTCCTTCCCGAAAGATGATGAAATCATCTGCAATTATTTAACTATTCATTATTCTGAGTTGTTTTGTTTGAAAAAAAAAAATAAATAAATAAAAAATACTTCTGTCTCTAACTCAAGTCAGCTGTTTTTTGCTTTCCAGATTTAGGACCTCTATGGAAAGTAATGCATACTAATTAGAAAAAGAAAAAATTATAATAAATTTTGCTTATTATGCTTTATTGAGTATCTGTATCTGAACACGTCTCAAGTGAAGAGTAGCTGCTTTCTCCGTCGTCCTCACACATATTCCTGTTGAAAAAATGCATGACAATTAAAACCAGTTTAAATTAATAACTCAATTATTATTATGGTTTAATAAAAACAAATTTTGTTGTGATGTACCAATGAGATTTCCATCTGACTGAAAGAGGCTTTAAACCTACTTGCATGCAAAAAAGAAGTTTTTTGTTTTTTTTTATGAACTTGGATGATCGCATAGTATACATAAAGAATATGAGTTTACTTAATTTTAACTGCATAAAAAGTTAGTTTAATTCCCTTTACCTCTTTAAAACATTTGTATTTTTTCTGATTATTGATCTGATATATGTTCCTCTCCACTTTTTATACAAAAAATTTACCTTATAACAGTTTATTCATGGCAAGGATACAATCGTTAAGAAAATATGCAATATATTCATATTTGAGAAGATCAGAAAGGACTTACAGACAGGACTTATATTAATATCCAAGAAAATTCTTCAAGATAAATCTCGTGTTCCATAACAAATATTTATTTAGAGAAAAATCAAGCGTTAATAGGTATGAAGCTAACCTATTGTGGTTTATCCCACTAAAGATTACCACACACTTTCAGGAAACTGGCCCAAACAAGGATAGGATTTCCTTAAGGAAATGCTCAAGGCATACTGTCAAACACAGCCGGAAGGTCTGGCCTGCTTAGCCTCGAGTCAGAAAAGAATTGAATTGAATTTTATTCGGGATTTCTTGATCTCTTGCACCCAGCGAGGCCTTAAAGACAGCTCCACACACGTTGTGGATTTCCTCAACGGTTCAGGCCGAACCTTGATTAAATCCCACTCGTGTATGACCCCCTTTAGTTGCTTTAAATAGAGCATTAAACAAAACATTTATTTAACTTATGGTAATTCTAGGATTTGATAATACTGGTAAGAACTAAATTCTCTCTGCCTATAAAACATAACTACATTTTATAGTGCATCATATTTCAAGGGATAAAGATTACTAGATATGTATATATAAAAAAAAAAAAAAATCATAAGGGCAGACTGAATTAAAGGTAGATAAAATAGGAGAAAAATGAGACAGGATCCTAAACACAAGTTTTAATAAGTATCTGATCTAACCTGTCCTTATATACTGTTACAATTTTACTTTTAGAGGGGTTATAGGTAGACTTGCCATATTTTTTGTTAGTGAAACCAGGACACATCAATATGGAATTGGCATACCGGGAGGGGTCCGGGCGGGCATATAGAATAGCCCTCCCCGGAAAATTTAAAAAAAAAGTAGAAGCAGAATGGTGAGATTTAAGCCTCACAAGTAACAGGAGTGGGGAATCAGGAACCCTAAATTGTTAGTCTATCCACCTTTCAAAAATAAAGAAAGGAATTTTTGCAACTTAATCTACTTAAAAAAATCACCCAGCCAAGGCTGGCTGTTGACAGTGCTGTGCAAGTTATTCCAGCGTTTGCTCAAAGATTACAGATAAAATACTTCTCACTTCTTTGACACGGTGTGTGGTAGTCAAAAATGTTGATTGTAGAAAAGTAACCGATTCATAAAATATTCTTAAAAACGCAAATGAATTACTTTTTACATCTTACAGCCATCTCCGGGAAATTTATAAAACAAGGTGGGACGCCAGGAAAAGGACAAAATACCGGGATGTATAGCAAGTTTAGTTATAGGAGGACTACAGCCAATTGACTTCATTGCCACATTTGGTCCCTTAAAATCAGGATAACTGGAGTTTCCTTAGAGTTTTAGTTGTATGTGTTCAATTTTACTGACAAACCCCAGGAAGATAAAATTATATATTCTTTTGAGAGTTAATTCAAAAACACCTGCCTACAAATCATCTATTTCCTTTCCTCATCATTTCGTACACTGATTCTGTAGATACTTGGTGATGATTCATCTCTGAAACAAAAACAGATAATATACACTAAGAAAATTAATAATAGAAGTAATGTTTATAATTCTACAGAACATTCTTACTCTTAGAAGTGGTATTTTTATAAATTAAAATACACAAAAGAATAAAAGAGTCTTTATACGCTGTTAACTAAGTGATTAATTGGTAAATTTTCTCCGGCATTACAGCCGGCTTCCCTAGATGGTACTTGATGCTTCTTCATTGGGTGAAAGCAAAATTTTGTTGGTACTGGATCCATAACCCTTTTATACCTGGGCTGGTGCCTCCTAATCCTTTTGGGGTATAAGTCCTGACCAAATAATTAGCATTCTAGTAGGCTGGAATAAGTAGGAGTGGTGAGAACTTTGACCACAAAGGATTAACAGGCAGCAGCCAAGGAATAAAAGGCCCACGGATCTGAGGAACAATCACATTTTGCTTTCAGCTAACGAATAAGCATCACCTACCACATGAGGAAGCCTGCTGTAAGTCTGGAGAAAATTTGTGGCTTAAAAAACTGCAATGCTGGTGATATATGCAATGAAGTAGGAGGAGATTACAGCTATAACTGGTAGTTGAAAACACCAAATTCTAACATTTGAGAGTTAAGAAAGTAAAAAAGATAGTATATATATACTATCTTTTTTACAAGAGTACTCCTTTTTCTTATGTACTTTATTATTGGCTAAAAAAAATTTTAAATGCCCCTGCGGAGGTGGGAAGGTCACAAAACAGGTAGGGCAAACCAATAATAAAGTAGTACATAAAAAAAAGGAGTACTATTTTTTGACCTGCGCCATATATATGCAAAAAAATAAATATACGTAATTAATGGTCAGAAATATGTGAAATAGAATATATATATATATATATATATATATATATATATATATATATATATATATATATATATATGTATGTATGTATGTATTACAATCTGCCTCATAGTCTTATATTCAGTTAAAGCCTAAGTTTTGTAGTTACAAGGAGAATAATTTAATAACAACATTCGATGGGCTAGGTCAAAAATAACAATGTACAGTAAGGACAGTAATATAGATAACAAAGAACTAACGTTCTAGTTTCCCTTTGCTTCTGATTTTTTGATTTTTTTCCTTTAGGTTTAAGTTTTTCATTTGTTGCTTTAGGTTCCTCTTCTTTAGCTTTAGGAAGCTCCTCTTTAGCTATATGCTCCTCTTCTTTAGCTTTAGGCGGATCTTTAGTATTAGATGTCACTTCTGAATTTTTAGAGTTTTCTTCTATTGATTTTCTTTTCTCTTGCCCTTCTCTAAAACAGAGTGATTTAAAAGGTTTTTAATTTATCCAACCTTCCACTTTGAATGTGGAGCCTTCTGAAATAACAACAGAAAAGCAATCAGGGCAGAATTGATAGTATGACTTAGATACAGTAGAACTTGGATAATTCGAACCCCAAGGGACCGATAAAAAAGTTCAAATTATCCAAAATTTATCCAAAAATTTTTGAAATAAAGGTGTAAAAAATTGAATTTCATATTTTCACATTTTTTAATTAAAAAAAAAAAGACATACATTTTATTTAGACAACAACAAACCTTTCATAACTTGATGATTACGTACATAAGTAATAAATAATTTATCAAAAAAGTAAAAATAAAAGTCTATTGTTTTGAAAAAAAGTAATTTTCATGGGCAAGAACCTTTTTCTTTATTTTTCAGGTGAGTTGATAAAGTGTTTGGTGGAATTCCTTGGCATTTTTAGATTTTTTTCTTTATTATTTTTTCAACTTCTTTAATCGCAGCTATTTTCTCTGACAAAGTTAAAGTTTTACAACTTCTAGGCTTTGAAATCCTAAATCAACAACTCCACTGTTCACCAGAAATTCAAGGCACAAACAATACAACAGATCTAGGCGCTGACTGACTAATAACTGAATAAGAAATGAAGATGGGAGGGATGGTTGGAGGGAATTCTAGGATAAAATGACAGGATGTAACTACAACAACCCCTGGAAGGGAGGAAGTACGACCTACCACTTTGCAGAACTCCTAGAGTCCAAGAACTAGACTATGAGACCGCCCCGCTTCTTGTCCAGGAACCCATACATCCATATCTTACCCGAGAAGAGAATATTTTCACAAGATTTAAGAACGACCACTTCCCATTGGAGGTAAAGGCTCGTAAAAAATTCGAATTATCCAAAATTTTATTCGAAATAACCACAATTTTTTTACATTGTTTATGCCCTTAATTCTAGGGAGAAATATTCGAATTAAAGACGATTTCGAATTATCGAAGTTCGAATTATCCATGTTCCACTGTATATATATTATATATACGTTATCTATATAGGGCTCTCCTTGTGGTCTAGTGGCTAACGCCTTAGACTCATATGTGAGAGATGGTGGGTTCAATCCCCACCGGCAGCAAAACTTTTCTCATCTCACGGCTTGTTGGGAAAATTCCTTGCTGCACCCTGGATGTCGGGGCTAATGGCCTAGATGAAGATGCGCCGTTTAAAAAAAAAATAAAAATAAAATAACTGAAATTGTTCAACTATATCAAATTGTAACATTTATGTATTTATGTAAGATGACTATAATACTTACTGTACAGAAGCCTTATAGAACTCATTCATTTTGTCGCGTTTTGAACAGCATCTAGAAAGATAGTTTATTACATAAACTAATAAAACAAATAATATAATATTGATTAACAGTGACATTTGTATTCAAAATCTTTTATTTTTTATATTCCTCAGAAAGGTGGTTAGTTTACACCACATTCCTGAAGAATGAGTTAAAATATCCTGTGTAAATTAAAAATAAACACAATATATAGAATTTATAATAGACACCAGTATAATGTTTGGGAGGCCCGATGGATGTGAGTGTTAAGGTGTGAGCTATAACAAGCCTAAGGTCTTAGGTAGAATTCCCACTAGGGGTGATGGCTTTTCTTTTAGAAAAAAAAAGGCATTGGCCGTATGCTGGCTAGAAAAAGTAGGTAACCAGTAGATAATTCATCCCAAAAATCTGTTATGTATAAGTGTACATTAATATTTCAATAAATATTTTATTGTTTTGGTATATTTATTATATTTGTGGTATTGTTAATTATTAATTTTTTATTTAATTTTATATGTAAACCCCCATTCTTCCAAGTGGATCGCTTAGTTATTTTCATGTTCAGTGTGTTTTCCTGCGCTAGCTAAGGAAGACACACTGAACAGATCAATTTCAACAGAGGAGAAGTCCTCTCCAACACACGGCAGCCCATCCTGAAGAGGATAGAAGAGAAGCCACTCATCCATCCAGTGCCCGTTGCGGATGACTAAGAAGTGGACGGAGACAGTCGACCCCCTATTGGCCCACAGACCTTTAATCTCAATGGCTTGCACAATCTTCGACGAAGACACATAAGGAGGGCCCAGACCGAGGATGGCCTCATTCCCATAATAACGGCAGGAATGAATGACAGCCAGATGACACCTGGGAGGAATCCGGCAAAATATCGCGCAGAAAGGAGGAGTAAGATCACAGGAAAAAGATGCTGTATGACTAATACATTTAATTTCCAATGGAGCAATTTAAAGCAATACATATAAATATGTGTGTATATATATATATATATATATATATATATATATATATATATATATACATATATATATACATCTTACATACACACACATATACATGCCATTGAGAGAATCTTTAACTTTTAAAAGAGTTT
This sequence comes from Gonocerus acuteangulatus, assembly GCA_946811695.1. NCBI lineage: Eukaryota > Metazoa > Arthropoda > Insecta > Hemiptera > Coreidae > Gonocerus > Gonocerus acuteangulatus. The sequence continues at coordinate 78,647,305 of OX328125.1, forward strand.
AAGTTTCTAAAAACTCAAGTTGCATAATGTAAATAACAATATAAGGCTTACCTTACTGCACAAGAAATCTTAGCAGTCGGAGGCAGTCGCGCTTCCCTGATATTATATGGTGGATATCTGTGGTCTTGCTCAGTTGCACTGTAGTATACATACATTTTTGTTAAATGGTATAGGTACTCAATGTCTTTTTAATGTTAATGGGAACAAATAAAAAAAAAATTAGAAAAAAAATCAGTTTATGACAAAAATTATCCATTCTTTTGAAATATAGAATAATTTACATTCTGAAATTGGGCTGCTTAACCTATCCGATCATCCAGTTCTTCAATATTTTTTAAATAATTATTAAATAATAAAATAATTTTTTTGGGGGTAGACTTTCTGAGACAAACTCATAATGTTGGTTTAATAAGTATCATTATTTTAACTCACATTTGTCTTCTTCGAACGCTATCTTCATAATACTTGGCCCGATAAAAGTCCTGGGGGGACAAAAATAAAATTATTAAAAATTGTATCTTTTGCAAACAATATTTAATCATACGCTTTTTTTTTTTTTTTTTTTTTTTTTTTTTCTTATATGCTCATTACACACATACTCGTTCTCTTTCAAACAAGGATAAACATTTTTATTATATGAAATCATCCTTTGGGTTGGCTGTTGTACTACCTATTTAAAAAACATATTCCTTCCTTAAACACACCATGTCATTTCTGTAGTTCCTAGTAAGTGGCAAATATACAATCCTCTAGAACTCTTACTGCTAATGTTGATTATCTGTTTTAAACAACAGATTAACTACTAACTGCTCATAAATTTTTAAGGGCGAAATGGTTTTTAATAGCAACTATGTTAATACTTCCACCGAGATAATTAAATTAAGTTTTCTGTTACTTTTTCATGACATAAAATCAATTATTTGAAATCTAAAAAAAAATACAAAATATATTATTTTTTCTCTCTCTCTTCCATTCCCCCCCCCCCCCTCCCCAGCATGAGAGTCTGGACTCTCACATACACGCTAACCATACTGTTACCAGGAGAAATACTTAAATTTATAAATAATAAATCTTTTTAAGAAACATTATGTGGTGCAAGTAGAATAACTTTTGATAAACAAATTAAAAATGTATATTTAATAAATATTTTTAAAGTTACTTTATCTTTTTATTTGTTTTCCTGAGTTTAACATTTTTGTTATATTCAAATAAAATATAATATTCATTTACCCTTTCTTGTGCTCTTTTCTGTTCCAAAAGTCTTTTAAATGCCCGGCAAACTTTCATCTGAAGTCTTCTTTCATATAAGCGAGTTGCCAACATGTTCAACAATTCCTAGGAGATGAATGCTTTAAATATTATTGTCACTACTTTTCTTCATTTTTCAAAACAAAAGAGAAAATATACTACGCTTTAACTCATTAATATGGATATGAAAGAGCAGAGGTTATATTGCTCAATAATCTGCTGACTTTAACATTTAAATAAATAAATGATCTAGGTTATTTTCAGACATTCAGGCAGAATATGGCATAAACAAACCACCTTGTTGAGGAATGTGCTTAGTTCATCTTCCCCGTAAAGAACTTTCATTGTTTTTGGTCAGCAAACATTTATAGCATTTAGTACTTAGGAAATCCCTTGATCTTTTTTTGTATAATAACAGTTTTTTTTTTTTTTAATCTGATGTAAGATTTTCCTGTTCTCAGACATCGCATTTGAAGTATTTAAGAGTTTATATCGACCATTTAGACCCTGTGGTTCAGTGACAGATGAATGGGTCGATTTCCATAACAGAAGACTATTTTTCAAAATCCAGACTAATTAAAATTGCAAGTCTAATCTGAAAGTACTAAATGTTCAACATTAATAAACAATTGTAAAAATTAAAATTCTTGATTCCTTACTTCAGTAGTGTCTTGAGAACTGGTACTTTTTCTTTCCTCGTTGTTGTATCTGCCTCCTCCTTTTGCCTAAAAATAATAAACATCCTAAAACATTCTGCCATAAAGCTTGAAATTATTTATCTTTCTTAATTTTGAAATTAAAAATAAATGCATTCTTGCTAAATCCAGACCGATATAATTGCATGTCTAATCTGAAAGTATCAAGCTTATATATGTTCAGCAATTATAACAATTAAAATTCACGTATTCCTACTTCAGCAGTGGCTTGAGAACTGCTACTTTTTCTTTCCTCATTGTTGTATCTGCCACCTCCTTTTGCCTAAAAATAATACATATTCTATAGCATTCTGCCATAAAGTTTCAAATTATTTTATCTTCCTTAAAGCCTATAAATTAAAAATAAATGTACTTTTATTAAATCCAGACTGGTACAATTGCAAGTGTAATCTGAAAGTGTGTAACTTTATAAATGTTCAGCATTGTTAAACAATTATAAAAATTAAAAATAATGTTTCCTTACTTCAGCAGTGTCTCGGTAATCAGTATGATTTTTACCCTCATTATTGTATCTGTCACCTCCTTTTGCCTAAAAATAATTGAAATCCTTAAGCATTCTGTCTGTCATTAAGTTTGAAATTATTTTGTCTTCCTTAAAGCCAATAAATTATAAATATAAATGAAGAAATGTTCCTAAATCCAGATTCGAATTGCATATTTAAACTGAATGTATCAAGATTTCTAAATATTTGGGCGCTCACGGTCTGCATTAGGGACCCCAGACAGAGCCCAGCCCTTTTCTATCGACCAAGTGCTATCCATGCTTCTAGGCAGGACAGAAGAATTTTAGCCACATTTTTGCTACAACTGCCGTGTTTTACCTCGCAATTATATGTTTCAGTCTAGTTTCGCTTTTCTTACAACTACTTTCACAAGTTTAAGTTTCTCTAATTTTCATATTTAAATACCCAAATGACACGTTTTCCTGTGGAGCAGCCTTTTGTTACAGGAGCTGTTACGGGAGCAGTCAGCAGCGGCTTGCAGAGTTTTGGCGAGTAACATATTTTATTACCCCCTGGTACGCTAAATGTTCAGAATTTATAAACAATTATAAAAATTAAAATTCATGTTTCCTTACTTCAGTAGTGTCTTGAGCATTGGTACGGTTTTTACCCTCATTGTATCTGCCACCTCCTCTTTCCTAAAAATAATAGAAATCAAACTTTCTGTGTTTAAGTTTGAAATTATATTATTTTCCTTAAAGCCTAGATATTAAAAATGAAAAGATTAAGAATTACATTTCTCTGAAATCCAGATTGATTCAAATTGCATTTCTAATCTAAAAATATCAAAGTTTCAAAATGGCCAGCATGAATAAACAATTATAAAAATTAAAATTCTTGTTTTCTTACTTTAGTAGTATCTTGAGAACTGGTACTTTTTCTTTCCTCATTGTTGTATCTACCACTTCCTTTTTCCTAAAAATAATTCAGTCATTAATTGAGAGGACATTGTTGTCCATTCAGATTGTGAAGGTAGATGTTTTTGGGATTTCGGCCGTATGGTATCTTAATAAAACACATTTTCTTATAAAAAATGTAGTTTTTTAAGATTCAGTCATTAAGTTTGAAATTATCTTTAGAAATGACAAACAAGAAGATAAAGAAATACATATTAAGAGTAAACACCTGCATTAGTCTATTTATTTTCCTTGGGTCTTGTATTTTATTAGGAAGGTGTCGTCTGTATTGCTCATGGACAATTTCATCCACCTGAGAAAAAGAATAAGAAATTGATAATTGTTAAAACAAGTTAAAATTCAATAAGATTTACAAAAGGTTCTTAAAAATTTTAAACACAATAGATATAGTGCTCTCAAATACACTATATTTTATCTTCTTCAGCCCGGAAAACACTTTTGAACACTATTTGTCTATTATCCTAAAGAAATTTGATTAGGAATTAATTATGATTTAAATGGTTTAATACCAAATTAGATTTTCCAGAGAATTTTAATTTATTTTATAATTTGCAGAGATGCAAATTTACTTTACAAAATAATATTACAATGCTTTGTAAATTAAAGCATTATACTCGTAGAGTGCTGGTGTCCCTGGTCCTTAGGGCAGGAGGACACTATTTCCAGTCCAGGCTCCATGGTGAACATTCTCCTACTTCGAGAAATATTTTATTTGGCTCCAAAGCCCCTTTCCATAACGTCCAAGATTATGATTTTGTTATCAATGGTTAATATATAATACAACCAAAAATATTAAATAAAATTGAGTATAACTATTATTTTTTAAATGTTTTGTCAGATTTTGGTATTTATGATGGAATTCTGCAATTCTCTAATCCATTTCAGTTTTATTATTATTTCCCATTTAGCTCTGTAGTAGTTGAATGTATTTCAAATATGAATAGCTTCTGTAATTGACATTGCCTTTCACAAGGAATAATTAAAAGAACTTCAAAATCAATGTTACCAGGGAAATTTACACAATTGGTTTATTTATAACTGCGGAAAGTAACTCATTTGGGAAAAAAAAAACAGATCCCGGTAATTATGACATAAAAATCTGAACTTTATAGTACACAAGTAATACTGGAAGCATCTCACAAAGATGTTAAGTACACATTTGATTTTCCTCATCCCCCCCCCCATGTAAATCAGTGTCCTTGCCTCTGTATGCTCTTAAAAACAAGATTAAAAAAGATGTTTTGACAAAAACAATAAGAGTCATGAGAATTATATTTTGTACTCACATCATTAGATTCTTCTGATTCTGATATACACAATCCTAGACATTCATATTGCTGGAAAATAAATGAGCTATTTTGATATGATATAAGCAACTGTGGCAAATGGATCATATTTTTACATTTGACAATCCTCTTGAGAGTTAGCCCTACTAGTGAAAAATTCTTTCTGGTAACAATTTATATTTTAAATGAATCCACTAGGTCAGTATTGTATTTTACATTGTTGACTTTTCAGTTTAAAATAGTTTGCACTATAATATATAGCAAAAATGCGATTTCTTTGACCACTGAGTTAAAACGGTATTGTCGAAAATAAACAATTTCTCTTTCACAACTAAGGGGAATTTACTGGTAAAGAATTAAACAATAATCAAGTAATTAATGCTCAATAAAACCTTGTATCTTGGGCTATGAGATCGAGTTTGTTCCTGAGGTCTGTGCCTCTCCTCTTCGTGACTCTCACAGACCTATAAATTAACAGAAAATGGTTACTCCTCTAAAAATTGATTTAAGAGTCTGAGAATTAGGAAAAAGCCCCCCCCCCCCACCAAAAGAAACGTCCAGACTTAAAGGAACTGCGTCAACTTACCATGAGTCCTTAACATCCTCATTTGTGCTGATATGATATCTGTCAAGCTAAAAAGAAAAACACGTAATATTCTGGTTCCTAGCTATTTTTCTTAAAACGTTTTTTGATAAACTAATTCTATTGTTATACAAATATAAAAATCGGCTTGAAGGGAAATGTTTTTGATTCTAATGGGTCATTCAGGCGGATTTTGCGTCTGAATAACCCATTACCGCGCTTCTTCACGCGCGGGCTAGCAAAAGGCTTAAAAGAACATCCTTTTCAATTTACCGATAAGTTGTATATTTTTTAGAGAAGGAAACAGTAATTAATGCCTTATATGGAACGAAACTTTTAACCACTGTTTTCCCCGAGTGAATAGTTCGATTCAATTTGATTTCCTACATCAAAATAGACCCAAGAAGAGTATCTGGACGCAAAGAAAGAAAACCCGTCTCGTGGTTAGGATTAAGCCCCTCGAATTTCTCCGAAAAAAGTCTTCCGGGGGGGGGGGGGGCGGATTCAGTTGAGTAAAAAACCTGTCCTTCTCCTTTAGACAAAGTATTTTCGTGATAAATTCATGGGCGTATATAAGGGGGGGGCTGAGGGGGCTGCAGCCCCCCTCCCCGAAATTTTGGTTGGTAGTCAAAATGTGTCATAAAACCCTTAAAAAAAAAATAAAATAAGATCAATTAGCTAATAAATAATATTTTATTTTATGTGTAATAGCGTTTTAGTTGCCTAAAACTATTCCAAGTTCTAAATTGATAGTTTTCCTTACCCCGGAAAAGGTCCCGGCCCCCCCCCCCGACATTTTCCCAGCCCCCTCCGATATTATTTCCTATATAGGCCCATTTCTAGACTTTATAGCTCGTGAAAACACACAAAAAGCCAGATATTTTCATAATCTATGGATCATGAAACGGTGACAATTCTGGGCGGCTCCTCCACATATTTCTATCAGTTTGATGCCTTGAGTGGCATTAATCCTTAAGCCGCGGTCACACTAGGCTGGTTACCAGCCGCAACTAGCCAGCCGCTGAGGAATTACAAGCAAGCAGCGTTGTCTGACCCAGGACCAGCGGCTGGGAATTGCCAGCGGGCTGTTGATTAGCAGCCAAAGTCAGAAGTTGAACATGTTTAACTTTTTAGCGCTGCTTGCCAGCGCTGGCGGTCACGTGATCTCCTTGCTGCCGGTTACGTGATCTCTTCGCTAGCCCCAGACAGCCAATGTGAAATATATATTCTTAGGGGCGTATATAAAGAATCATTTCGGGGGGGGCTGGGACCATTTCCGGGGTAGGGAATACTAACAATTTACAACTTTTAATTAGTTTTAGGCCATTTAAACGCTATTACAACATAAATAAAATATTTTTTATGAACTAAGTGATCTTATATTTAATCTATTTTTATAGGTATTATGACACATTTTTACCATCAAATCAAAATTTCGGGGAGGGGGGGGCTGCAGCCCCCCTAATATACGCCCATGTATATTCTATTCTAAATATTCTGTCATTTATATTATAATAGTGATTGTTATCATTTATATTATAATATGAGTGTTAAGGCGAGAGCATTCCGTGCTCGAAGGTCGTGGGTTCGATTTCCATTATGGGGTAGTGGCTTTTCTTTAGAAAAAAGAAAAGGCATCAGCCCTATCATGGCTAGGAAAGGGTAGTAACCTATATAATCATTAGTTAATGATAATGGAAGGTAAAATTTAAACAATAAATAAATATTATAATAGTTCTATTATTGTTTTATTTTGATCAATTGTTTTTTAATCAATTTTTTTTTCGTTTTAGCACATTCCTCCGAAGGAAAGTAGCTATTGAGGTTGCACTCATGACGGAGCTGTTGAAAAATCGCTTCAAATCTTTATCGATCCTACCTAGTAGGCACCGAAAGTGACACTCGTTAAAATATATATATGTGTGTGTGTGTGTGTCTGCGTGTGCGCGCGCGCGCGCGTGCGTGTGTGTGAGTGAGTGTGTCGGACCACCGAGAGGGGGGTTTATCCCGGACTCGAAACGCTAATTTGACCATGCCAGTCTTAGTTTTTGTTGTATTTCAAACAAACTCGGTATTTGTTGTGATCATGTAAAAAGAAAATTACATTGTAAAAATAAACTAAATCCGTTGATTAGGAGGGGGGGGGGTTACTCTGGAGCGAAAATACTAATTCGCTCATACTAATTCGCTCGGTAATTTCTGTTGTACTTTAACGAAACTCAGAATACATCTTTGTTATCTAATTAGAAAGAAGTGTTGTAAAGATGAACTAAATCGGTCTATCGTAAGAGGGGATTACTTCGTACTATTTTTTGATAGAATTTTCCAGTGAAACTTTAGTTGGCAAAGCTGCCGCTAGAAGTGCCTCTGTCTTGATATTACTTCCCACGTCTACCGCTTGGGGTGCTGTATACCGTTTCCGCATCAGACCAAAAGACGAAAATGAAAAGTTTTCCTGTATTTTAAGTAGTTTAGTATCACGCATATACAAATATCTGCAATGAAATTAATAATTAAAATAATTTGATCGAGCTGCTCTTTAAAAATGTAAAAAAGTAGAACTATTCATGCTTTTATTTCATTTATACAGGTTATTTAAAGCAAATTCGGAACTGAATAAGCGCCTATTCACAAGCTAGCGGCTGTTCAGTAGCGGTTGGTAAGCAGCCTAGTGTGACCGCGGCTTATCCGCTGGCTGCTGGCGCTGCTAGCTAGCGGCTGCTAGGCAGCCTAGTGTGACCGCCGCTTTAGGAGCAGGGAAAATTCACAGAAAAACTCCTTATTGCAGGCAGGGCCGCCACATCTCAGAGCCGGGCCCGGGACCAGATCACGGGCCCGGGACCAGATCACGGGCCCCCACTTCACAGAGCCAGAATGAAAATTCTAGAACTTTGCTATAGGACTTTGGGCATTTTAAAATTATTTTCATCTTGAGTTTTGAGCAAAATGAGAATTAAAGCCGACAATCGGTGCTGCAAAGGTCACTTTCGGTACTTTTTTCCAATTAGCGAGGATCGGCCCGGGACAACTGTACCCGGTTGTCCCCCCCATGTGGCGGCCCTGATTGCAGGGTTATCACCGACGTAGTAGGAGGTAAGTAGAGTAGAAACACAGTTCTTAGGGAAAGAACAACTTGCGACTGTCAAGCAAATTTGATAGAAGGTTGAATGGAACGCTGAGTGCAATCCAAATTCTCTGTCAGATTTCCTATCTCAAATGTATATTAGTGTATAAAGATTTTTAGCATCAAATTTGCTTATTGAGATATAAAAGGACATTTCAAGTCCAATTGGAATTTTATTTCCCAAAGCTAAAGTTTGTAGAAATTCGAAGACTCCGGAAACCAATAAAAAGAGACCGGTATTATTGATAGAAGTAGTCTTAAAAAACAAACATTTTTGCATTTCTATCTTATAATTCAGCGAATGTTATATTGATAAATAATAGTCGATACCTTGTGTTTTGGACTATGAGACCGAGAACGGTGCTGGGATCTAGTCTTCTGTCTTACATATTCTTCTGATTTATCCTGATGGTGCTGAAAAAAACAATTTAAAATATTTCAATAATTGAAATGCTATGAATTACTAAAGGAAAACTAATGCACTATTGTTATTCTGTGCTTATGTGTATCTTTTTAGCGCGGTTCCTCCCTCCCCCATAGGGAGGAACCCCGCTTATAAGGTTGATACAATGAAACAATCCGGAAGTGCCGACAAGAAAATTTCGCGTTTCAGAACCCCTAGAGACCGAAAATAACGGTGGTTCAAATATGTATATATATATATATATATATATATATATATATATATATATATATATATATATATATATTTGTCTGTTCGCTCATTTCTGGCTTCCCTGATGGTCCGATTTTGATGCAATTTGGTACAAAAAACAGTCGTCCAATTTGAAAGGTCAAGTTTGTTAACCAGCAAAACCCGCCCACTGGAAGATGTTGTTTGGGACGAAATTCGCGCAGAAAAAATCGTAACGCTTACGTTTTTGAGTTCATAAGCTTGTAAGTACTCTTTTTATAGGCTTCTTGGGCTAGGAAAACGAATGAAACCATTTTCAAGGCGATAGCTTTAACCATTTTCGAGAAAATTGGAAAAATAGTTTTTGAATACCGTTTTTGGTTTGGGTACTTAGAATCACGGGATTCAGTTGAAACATTATCTGCATGTTCTACTTTCATTAAAACTAATATGCTGAAAGTTATGTTACGTTTGGAGTTAAGGAAGGGTTAGAATAAAATATTTTATGAACAGACATGAAAAGTTTTGGTAACTTTGTATACTTTCCTTAATATCTCGAAAAAGGTTGAGAATCTTGGTAAACAAAAGATTACCATTAGAATGCTTACTAAATGCTCTACAAAAAAGGTTCTAATGAAAGTTTTGATTAGGCGATGTCAATCGGAGAAATAAGTGCTTAAAACTTTAAAGTAATTGATTTCGCTTATTCGAACTGTTCTTTTTGTCTTTGATTCTGGTACTTAGAATCATGGGCTTCAGTTGAAACATTTTCTCCATGTTTGAATTTTATCAAAACTAATATGTTGAAAATTTGGTTACGTTTGGAGTAAAGGAAGGATTAAAATAAAATATTTCATTTTTAGACATGAAAAGTTTTGGGAACTTCGTATATTTTCATTAATATCACGAAAACGGTTTGGAATCTTGCGAAGCAAAAGATTACCATTCGAAAGGTTACTAAATTTTCTACAAAAAATGTTTTGAAGACATTTGCGATGGGATGGTCATATTTGGAGAAATAAGTACTTAAAACATAGGTAATTTCGTTCATTTGAACGAATCTTTTTGTGTGTTTCCTACAGTTTTTTTTCACTGCTCGTTATTTTTGTGATTGCTTATAGTAGTCAAATGTATTAGTCAATAAAACAGGATACGTATATATAGAAACAATATTTTGTTTCAACGGTATCTTGGAATTCGAAGATGCCCTATGAATATCTAGATTACTGTACTGGTGTTGATTTCGTTCTTTAGAATTGTTTTTGGTATTCCCTATTTTCAGCAGTTTTTATCTATTTATTAATTTTTTTTTTAAATTCATTGAACGAAATCATATGAATTCGAAGGTGAGGAGCTAGGAGGCTTAGGGTGGGGGGATTTTCCATGTCCCCAGGTAGCTAGCTCCCTGTGTACCCTCGTCATCTGTAAGTCCCTTTCTAGAGTCATAAAGATAAGCCTCCAAACAACTTTAGGAATGTAGAATTTCTAATTTTTGCCAGTATCAGAACAGCCGCTCTTTACATACCACAGTGGTACAGACGTACCGGTCTATACTAGTTGCACTCCACACGGTGGTAGTACTTGATGTATGCCACAGCGGATCGCTCATTATAACCTTATTTTTTTTATTTTTATTTTTTATTTGGAGCCTTTATTACGTTTTTTTTTACTTACTCTCAACTAGGTTTTGTATAAATCTACTGATTTTTTTTTATTATAACAAACCGTTTGTTTACCTAATATGCACTTAAAAAATGTTTTATATCCTCGGCATGACGTAAAATTTTACTTACTGTTCTATTCTTGTTTGTAATTGTTTATAATGTTTAGAGACTTTTTCTTCTCTTTATTTAACATTCCTGTATTCTAACGGGCATTAACCGGGAAATTGTTTTGGCCAGATATTAACAACCCCTTGGGTTAATTTGCCAACTGATTTTGAGACTCGTTAACTAATTGTTTTGTCTTAAATACGGAAGTTTTTGATGGCGGTTCAGAATCAACATGTACTTTTTTCCCCTTTTACAGATGATGAGTCGAAGTCGTCACTCAACAAACGCGATATTTAACATATACATTCTTGTTGAAGACAAAAGTTAATTAAACTCGTATTTCAACGAAAAAAATATATAACTAAACAAGAACATAAAGAAATAAGCTCCTTAAGAAATATTCTAATTATTATAACTCACTCAAAAAATGACTGTCAAAATACCCCCATTATTTTTTTTTTTTTTTTTTTTTTTTTTTTTTTTTTTTTTTTTTTTTTTTTTTTTTTACGGCGCATCTACATCTAGGTCATTAGCGCCGACATCCAGGGTGCAGCGAGGAATTTTACCAGCGAGCCGTGGGATGATAAAATTTCTGCCGGAGGTTGGGAATCGAACCCACCATCTCCAAGGCGCTAGCCATTAGACCACGGGAGACCCTACCCCCATTATTAATAAATAAACAGTACTAACATTCGAGAGGTTAATGTAAACACGAAAGTGGTTAATGCTTCATACTCTTTAATGATTAAATCAATGTAGATTAGATTTATGTTTAATAGGCGATAAAGCCAACGGCCATAGCCACGTTGAATACACCGGTTCCCGTAGATCACCGAAGAAAAGCAACGTCGGGCGTGGTCAGTACCTGAATGGGTGACCGACCACGTGCTGTTGGCATTATAAAAGGGTGGCAACCTGTAGATAGCCCGGCGCTAATGGCCAAGGTGTAGATGCGCCGTAAAAAAAAAAAAAAAAAAAAAAAAAAAAAAGGCGATAAAGGGGTCTCCCGTGGTCTAGTGGCTAGCGCGCTGGATTCATAAGTGGGAGATGGTGGGTTCGATCCCCACCGGCGGCAGGAATTTTCTCATCTCAGGGCTCGCTGAGAAAATTCCTGGCTGCACCCTGGAGGCCGGCGCTAATGGCCAAGATTTGTCGATGCGCCTTAGAAAAAAAAAAAATAGGCGATAAAGAGCATGTCTAATGCGCCCTTAATCGACGTATTTTTTGTTTCGTATACGTTCGCATTCAATCCGACAGAAAATAAAACTTTTTTCCTTTTTTTTACGGCGCATTGACATCCACGGTGCTGTGGGGAATTTTCTCAACGAGCCGTGAGATGAGAAAACTCCTGCTGCCGGTGTGATTCTCGAACTCACCATCTCCCGCATGAGAATCTAAGGCGTTAACCAATAGACCACAAGGAGACCCCAGAAAGCATTGTTTTTGCACAATAATGAAATAAATAATGTATTGAGAGAGTATTATTTATTATAAAGCCTCTCATAACTCAGATGATTCGCTCAGTTGAGAGAGTAAACAACTCTTTCCAATACATTTTTTTTTTAATGAACCTCGTTGGAATTTCTTCCCAACAAGAGACCTTATTGTTAGCGCGGTTCCTCCCTCCCTCTATAAGGTTGATCTCATGAAACAATCCGGAAGTGCCGACTAGAAAATTTTGCGTTTCAGAACCCCTAGAGACCGAAAATGACGGTGGCTCAAATTTGTATATGTATATATATATTTGTCTGTTCGCGGCATAGCTCAGAGAGTAATGGTCCGATTTTGATGAAATTTGGTACAAAAATCTTTTGTCTAATTTGAAAGGTCAAGTTCGTTAACCAGCAGTATCCGCCCACTGAAAGATGGCGTTTGGGGCGAAATTCGCGCAAAAAAAATCGTAGCGCTTACGTTTTTGAGTTTATAAGCTTGTAAGAACTCTTTTTATAGGCTTCTTGGGCTAGGAAAACGAATGAAACCATTTTCAAGGCGATAGCTTTAACCGTTTTCGAGAAAATTGGAAAAATATTTTTTGAATACCGTTTTTGGTTTGGGTACTTAGAATCATGGGATTCAGTTGAAACATTTTCTGCGTGTTCTACTTTCATTAAAACTAATATGTTGAAATTTTTGTTACGTTTGGAGTTAATGAAGGGTTAGAATAAAATATTTTATTAACAGACATAAAACGTTTTGGTAACTTTGTATACTTTCCTTAATATCTCGAAAAAGGCTGAGAATCTTGGTAAACGGAAGATTACCATTAGAAAGCTTGCTAAATGCTCTACAAAAAAGTTTCTGAAGAAAGTTTTAATTAGGTGATGTCAATCGGAGAAATAAGTGCTTAAAACTTTAAAGTAATTGATTTCGTTTATTCGAACGGTTCATTTTGTCTGTTTTATTCCTTGTTATTTTTTAATTGCTTATAGTCGGATAATGTATTTAACAATAAAACAGATTAAGTAAAATAAGAAAATCAATTTATCCCAAGGCTTTCCAAATGCCTCTGAACGGAGGCCTTTCTGGCCGACTTATGGGTTGGCCGACCCAAACAGATAAGACCATAAATCAAGACCTTTCAAGACTGGTGGAACCAAAATAATAACTGATTCTATTTTAATCTTTCCAAATTAGACTAGGGAAAAGAACGGAACCGCGCTAAGATGATGCAGTTCCTGCGAGTCGGACTTTTTTTATGTATGGTAGATCCTTAAGACTCGTATACTGGGGTTACGCAGATTTTCTGATCGCAACACATTTCATTTTAAATATTACTTAACTTTAAGTGAAAAACAGAGCACCCTGCTCTCTCCCTTGTTAGTAGTTCTAGGCTGAAACCTATCAAAAATGAGTCCTGAGGTGGACCGAGGTAATGTCATCACAATATCGCCGGATAAATCTCAGCAACGTGAATTGTTCCCCCCAAGAAAGTGTTAACAGTCATCGGATGTGTGTAAATGGATCTATATTATCTAATACCTGTAATAAAAGCAATAGGGCTTAAAATAAAAATATCATACCTTCTTTTGTTCATATTGTTCTTCATTGTAAATTATCCGATGACCGGGAAATTGCATTAAGCTTTCTTCTAGCATCTCTTCGTATTTTCTTGACGGATCATAAGCTTTCTTGTTATAATGCGAAAAATGACAATCACACCTAATATGGCATCTATTTTCTCTAGTCCTTCTCTCGTGTTTGGCCTGGCAAGATCAAATGAAAGATGAAATAAGAAATTAATTCTATTTCTACCCTACACTTCAAAGAAATAAAGTGCGAAGTCAGTATACAAGAATACAGTATTTATATATTGCATTTACTCAAAATAAATAATAACATTTTTGAAAATATCCCAGGAGCACTTAAATTCTTCAATTATATTTTAAAAGAATTATGGGAATTTTAAAATATAGTCAATACATTTGATATGATTTTCTCAGTTAAATGTATATTTTTCCTTAAAAAGGCGAAAAGAAAGCACTTGCATGAATTTAATATGATGATTATAATGTTAACATTCCTTACTTTGTAGTATTCTTTGTCGCTGTCTTCTTCATCTTCTATTAAACAATCAATGTCATGCTGTTCTGATATATTCGAAGGCTGCAAGGACAAGATAAATAAATATTTAAAAAATAAAATAAAATAAATAATTGTAGCTAGAGTAAGAATAATTTCACCACATAGTTGTTACTGACAACTTTTTCTTCAAACCTTCTCTGCTTAAAGTTATCATCCCATGCATCACTTCCCTGTGAGTACATAAACTTATGAACTCTTCGAGATGAAAACATTGTGTAATATAAATTTAAAATAAACAAATAAAAATACTTCTAAATAATCTTCACTTATGTCTGCCAAAAAGAATTCCATTTGATCACAGTCTGAAGGAAGTCCTCGATCCAGCTGCTGAAATGTAAGAAAGACAACCCGATGTAAATATTTTGTCACTATTTCATATTTTGCGGTCTTGGCAGACATTTCTGCTGCTGTCCCAATAATTTTTGTTTTGACTGTATAAAAGAGCAAAACTATTTACGTTTGTTTTCTATGTAAACCCTATGTGAGCGAATCACGTAGCTATTGTGGAGCTCCGTAAGTAAATAAATATAAGAAGTATTACTATAGATTATTTTAAATACAGTCTTCAGCGGCGTAAACTAAATACCTTCCTGAGGAATTTGCTTATTTGTGCAGCTCTTACGTGTTGAACAGAAACTAATATAACTCAAAAGCTATGGCCTCCCCATGGTTCAGTGGTCTTGGATTCTCATGCGGGAGATCCGGGTGGGAGTCTCGTTCTGTGGACGTATCAATCAAGGCATTTCTTATTTGTTTACGTTTTTTCCTTCCTACATAAAACTTTAGATGATTTATTTATGCAGATATCGGTTAAAATTATATTAACTGGCGTTTTATATCTACATGCAATAATTTAATAACAATAATATTAGAATTATAAGAAAGTGGTGTATTTTAATAATAATTACTTTACTTGATGAAGGCTCTTCAACATTCCAAGCGGAAATTTCCGCAAAAATCTAGAAAATAATGTTCTTTTCAATATAAATATAAAGCGAATTATAAAATTTATTGATCCTTCTATTATAACTTACTTTTGGTCTTAATTTGTTTTTGGCATTCTCATATTCCTCAAACCTTGAAACGTGCCTTCAAAAAACAAAGAAATGAGTTTTATCTGATATAGCTCTTTAACATGTAAGAAGACAGGTAAACAATGATGATTGATGAGAACAATAAGAACCAGCATAAGTCTCAAAGTACGCAAAGTTATCCGAATACAATGAAAGGCACCAAGGAAGACATTTTTTGTCAAAGATCCGGCTGCGAGATTACTACGTTCATCGAGTGTATGAACAAATTCTATTTTTTTTCTCTTTTTTTCTTGAAATTATGTATAACTGAATAGCTACCGAAGCATGAAAAATGGATTTTGTTCATATACCATGGTCGTATATATGCAGAGGCTGAAAGGGCTCAGCCCCCCGAAATTTAAACGGTAAAAGAGTGTCATATGAACCTTAAAAATAAATTAAATAAGTTCACTTAGTTCAGAAAAAATATCTTTTTCGGGGGGGGGGGTGTAATAGCGTTATAGTTGGCTATATATTCCAAGTTCTAGATTGTCTGTATTTTATGCCCCCCCCCCGAAATTACAAATATATAAAGTGCTTAAATTTCATGTTGCGGCGCGTTTTTATTTTATATTTTTCACGAAAGATCGAAACCAACCAATAATTATTGATAGGTTTAGATCTTTCTTATAGAATAGAATCAGTTATAACTACTTCTATTCCTTTACTAAGGGCACTAGATATATGAAAGGAAACGCTCTAAGATGACGCAGTTCCTACGAGTCGGGCCTTTTATATTGTTATGTCTATAAAATTATATTCCCAGAAACCTTTTCAAGACTTCATACAAAATAAAGGCTTAAGGTATGAGTTCTATTACTTTAAACTTAACTAACCTCTTTTGATAGGAGTATATTTTCTCTATATCTTCATCATTGACACTGTCGTGGCATGGGCTACAGGGTGGCGGAATATCAGAATATTCTTTTGAAGATGATGCTTCGACAGGTTTTGCAATCGATGATGATTCCTTATCTTCTATTTCCTTTGAGATAATTTCTTTTTCAGCGGTTCCTCTTGAGAACAGCCGACCTACTGAATTCTTACTAGGCCTTTCTTTAGAAGGCCGACGCTTAGATTTTTCCTTTGAAGGTGATTTGTCTTTTTTCTTTTGTTTGGCATCGACAATAAACGAGCTACGTATGGAATCGCGGGTTTTAGAAGTCCTCTCGGATGTTCGGATTTCATCTTCCTCCTTCCTATGTTAGGAAAGAAATTAAAAATTTAAATATCAACATTATATAGTAACCAAAACCACGTCAACTAGGTAAATTATATTGTTAAAATCAGCTCCACTAGTTTCACACCATCCTAGGCGTCTCTTAAGGACCGTAAAATGTACAGGTCTAAAAATATAGCCCAATGTACAAAGGCCAAACCTTCCTCTACACTGGCCCCGTCAAAACTGACGTTGCTATGTACAGTGTCAATCAGCTGTGAAGAATCGTAAGTAAAAAAAAAAATCAATTATCCAGAAAAACCTTTAGACAGTCAATGTGTGTTTATTTATTTTCTATTTTAAGGCGCATCGGCCTCTAGGCTAAGAGTAACATAATTTAAAGTAAAATATATTTTTTTAAATTTAGTGGATTATTAAGATAATCATTTTTGTTTATCAAATAAAACAATATAGTATAGTATTTATATAGTATTTAAATATTCTACTTCTGTTTTTTTTTATTAATGACTTTTTCTTATTATATGATGCTTTATTTTATTGTACGCATTATCCGATTCCTTTATTTTTCTGTAATTTATATTTTTGTGAAATAAATTACTTGTTTATACTTTATAAAATGCTCACTTAGAGCAGATTCATAACTCATCTTTGTGTAAAAATGATGCTTTATCCTTGTTTTTATAAAGCAAAGAAAAAAACAAATTTTATTTTATATTAAAATACTGAATTTTTTCTGAAGACAGGTATAGTTGGGATTCGGCTAGGAGAAAAACGTCAGAATTTCAAAAAAGAAATCTGTATTTTGGACGTTTCGACTGCAGCAATGGCAGCCTTCTTCAGCTAAAAAATATATACAACTTATAAGTAAAGAAAATGTACAAGTAGTAAGTAAAAGACAGGCAGAAATGAGCGGAGTATATATATCAATACAATAAATTTTAACCAATCTTATTTTTAAAAAAACAATGAAAATACGGTAGTTGGAAAGAAAACAGCATGTAGAACTTGTTAGTAAAAACAGTACAAAAAAAATATTAAACAGTAAAAACAACGCACATTTTTTATGTAGTGAAAAACAAAATCTATTTTATAAGTGAATACAATTTATAACAGTTAATATATATTTACATACCACTAGAGAATGCCTAGGGGGGAGGGAGGAAGACCTCGAGGATAACTTAGGTAACCATGGTAGAAGTATGAACGACAGCAAATACACCGGTGGTCTTTATAGTTATGAAAAAGGGGCGGGGGGCGGTAAATCGGTGCAGATGAAAGAGGTGCAATTGCTGGGTTGTAAAAGCGGGTTGTAAAAGGTGTTAAGAGCTTTGGGACACACAAGTAGAGAAATTGTCTGGAGCCTGGGAACAAAGATAAAAAAGGAGGTCAGGACAATTTATGGAAGACGGAGGAGTAAGCAGGGGAGATGTTTTGTTTGTCGGTTTTGTAATTAATGTTATTGGGGTTTAAGTTAATGTGGACACATTCGGAAATCTGTCGCTTTTTGGTGTTTCGTTCAGTGGAAAGTATTTTAGTGTCGTCAAAGTTGAAAGTGTGTTTTTTAGTTATGGCGTGTTTTGCGAGGGCGGATTTGTGGATTTCTTTGTTTTTTATTGTCCGTTTGTGTTGTGTTATGCGGGAGTGAATATAATTTTTGGTTTCACCTATGTATACAGCATTACAGGAGGGGGTTTGGCAGGGTATTTTGTAAACAACGTGGGTGGCGTAGTCATAGGGAAGGGGATCTTTGAGTTTGGTGTACAATGTAGTAAGTTTGTTAGTGGTTTTTAACCCAAAGTTTAGTGACGGGAGGGCTTTTTTTAAAGTCTTTGTGAGTTTTTCCGTCAGTCCTGGTGTGTATGTCAGGGAACGAAATATCTGGAGGGAGGATTCGGGGGAGGGGGTATTGGGGGAGGTGGCATTGAAGGATTGGGATTTTATTTGTTTTATATACCCTGCCAAACCCCCTCCTGTAATGCTGTATACATAGGTGAAACCAAAAATTATATTCACTCCCGCATTACACAACACAAACGGACAATAAAAAACAAAGAAATCCACAAATCCGCCCTCGCAAAACACGCCATAACTAAAAAACACACTTTCAACTTTGACGACACTAAAATACTTTCCACTGAACGAAACACCAAAAAGCGACAGATTTCCGAATGTGTCCACATTAACTTAAACCCCAATAACATTAATTACAAAACCGACAAACAAAACATCTCCCCTGCTTACTCCTCCGTCTTCCATAAATTGTCCTGACCTCCTTTTTTATCTTTGTTCCCAGGCTCCAGACAATTTCTCTACTTGTGTGTCCCAAAGCTCTTAACACCTTTTACAACCCGCTTTTACAACCCAGCAATTGCACCTCTTTCATCTGCACCGATTTACCGCCCCCACCCCTTTTTCATAACTATAAAGACCACCGGTGTATTTGCTGTCGTTCATACTTCTACCATGGTTACCTAAGTTATCCTCGAGGTCTTCCTCCCTCCCCCCTAGGCATTCTCTAGTGGTATGTATCTATATATTAATTGTTATAAATTGTATTCACTTATAAAATAGATTTTGTTTTTCACTACATAAAAAATGTGCGTTGTTTTTACTGTTTAATATTTTTTTTGTACTGTTTTTACTAACAAGTTCTACATGCTGTTTTCTTTCCAACTACCGTATTTTCATTGTTTTTTAAAAATAAGATTGGTTAAAATTTATTGTATTGATATATATACTCCGCTCATTTCTGCCTGTCTTTTACTTACTACTTGTACATTTTCTTTACTTATAAGTTGTATATATTTTTTAGCTGAAGAAGGCTGCCATTGCTGCAGTCGAAACGTCCAAAATACAGATTTCTTTTTTGAAATTCTGACGTTTTTCTCCTAGCCGAATCCCAACTATACCTGTCTTCGGATCTCTACAGCGGCTAACTATCTTCATCTACACTATGAATTTTTTCTGGTTAACTGATTTTAATTTCTGGACGATTCTACACAGCTGACTAGCGCCACGCGTATTATTTTTTACCCGGCATCAGCCCTAAACTTGCTAGAAAAGAGTGATATCCTGTAGACAACCCGTCCCAAAAACCTGTGCTATGTAGGTATGAGTGAAATTAAAATTTAAACAAATAAAATAAATATTAATTTACTTGAACATCCATTATAATTAACTCAGAATTTTAGGACGGGTTATCTATACGTGATCACCCTTTTCTAGCCATGATAGAGCAGATGCCTTTTCTTTTTTTTCAAAGAAAAGGCATCACCCCTAGTGGGAATCGAACCCACGACACTTGCCGGGAGTGCTCATGCCTTAGCACTCACGGTCACCGGGCCTCCTAAAAGAATATATAGGTCGCAACACACATTTTAGGTCGCATAACCTACAGGTTATCACACTTTTCTAACCAGGATAGGGCTGTTTATGTATTTGTTAGAAGTAAGAGTAAAATAACACAATTTTACAGATTACATAATTTCAATTTACAGATTCGGTATGAATGTTTATTGAGCTAGAAACATTAATTACTTATCGCTGGACATTTACGTTCCTTAAGAAGTTCTATTAATTTATTTTAACATAAATATGCTTTAGCTATGACTAAACTAAAAAAAAATGTTACAAAAAAGTGTCAGCTGGCGTTCGCACACGCGCGGTGGCCATTTGCGAAAAAGAAGACTATGTTATACAGTACAGTACATACGTTTGTCGGGTGGACCTAAAGCGTATTTATGTTCCTGAATTTGAGCAGAAGGCTCTAAACGAAAATACTATTTTTATTAATTAATATCCCCGATAAAAATCTGGTTAAAACTTGTAAATAGTTATATAGAGCTTACTTTGATGGAGGAGATTTCTCGGGGTCCTTTGGAGCATGAGGTCGAACCTGTATACGAGAACCAACGAGCTCGAACTCGAATTGCTCATCAACCAGCCGACCTGAAGAACATTCTGCATCTTCGAATCGTACATTCACTACAACCTATAACAAAAAACATAGGCTCATAACAGCTTGTATTTTATTTTACACATCTCTTCAAAAGCAAAGTTGTGTGTTCGATTTCGAATATGGGATACAGAGAGAAATTCTTTATTTATATAAAAATAAAGTATGCTGCCCAAATGTTTTGGGATGCTATAAACACAGCGTACTTATCAATCTTTCGAAAATTCATTTCAGTTGGTTAAAAAGGTTATTGTATTAATTTTGAAAAATAAATTTTGAAGATATGTTTTAAATAAGTAATCTAAGTTGGTTCATTGGGAATGGTGGTTTACTAAATTATTACTTTTTACGTAACGGACTTCCTTGCAGCGAAACAATGTGTTGTAAAAAAAAGAAATCGGTCCATTAGAAGTTGGGATTTGCTACAGAAAAAATAATTGAGACAGATGCCCAATACAAATATAAAAGCGCAATTCATGTTTATTTTATATTTATAAACATAGGTTATTTTAAGTAAATTCTTCAGGAATTTACTTTAAGTGAATTCGGAATTGCCCATCTCGCTCAGGAAGGTGCTTAATAATGCAGCTCCTGCGTGAAGAACGTTTCTTCATAATATGAACGTTAAGTTGAAAATTAGTACATATTATGTACTAATTTTCAACTTAATACAGGTGAAACAAATTATAAAATTATTTTTAAAAAAATATTACGTTAATATGTGTTACATAGCAGTTATGAGTTGTATCAGTAGATAAATTACTTCATTTTACAAACCTTCGGTCGTTCCATTATCAGATGAATTTTGTAACAGTAGAAAGCACATGGTCTATTTTCATGGTGTTATGGAAGAGACATCTTTACTTCTTTGGAGTTCATGACTATGTAATGCAATGTATATCTATGTAAATATAGTAGCATTTTGTAGAAATACTGAGTATGACTTTCTTGTAAAGAACGTCAGCTGATTAATCCATTATGTTTACATTTTCTGCCTGAAATGATTACATCAATAACCTTCAAGAGTAAATAATACAAATAATCTTCGTTGCTTAAAAGATAAAGAATAATTCATAGTGAAATTCTTCGTTTTCTACTACACCCTTTCTTAATTAAAGCTTTTACTCTTTCTTGTATTAAACCTTTTATAAAGGACAATGAGACCAGGATTTCAGAGCCAATCATGGGCGTGTATAAGCGGAGGGCTGCAGCCCTCCCCCAATTTTGATTTGATGGTAAAAATGCGTCATAAAACCCTTAACAATAAATTTAATAAGACCACTTAGTTCATAAAAAATATGTTGTTTTAGGTGTAATAGCGTTTTAGTGGCCTAAAACTATTCCAAGTTA
Source organism: Gonocerus acuteangulatus (assembly GCA_946811695.1). Classification (NCBI taxonomy): domain Eukaryota; kingdom Metazoa; phylum Arthropoda; class Insecta; order Hemiptera; family Coreidae; genus Gonocerus; species Gonocerus acuteangulatus. Next base: position 78,669,228 of record OX328125.1, read on the forward strand.
TAAATTTTTAGTATTCCATACCCCGGAAATGGTCCCAGCCTCCCCTCCCGAAATTATTTCCTATATACGCTCATGGAGCCAATCATCTCTTAGATTTGGTATACAGTAGAACCTCTCATTTCCGACCTTCCCATAACCGACTCCACCGACCTTGTCCCCGACCATCTGTGATTCACACGCGCCCCGTTGGCGAGCCTGTCCAGACTTGAAATAATGATTCGTCTACACTATGCTTTGTTTCCCTGTCAAAAACTGTCAGCTCTGCCGTGATTCTTGATTTTAGAGTCCCCCAAGGGAGTATTATTGGTCCTCTCCATTTCCTTCTTTACACTGCGGATATCCCCAAACACCCCCAAACCCTACTGACCACCTACGCAGACGATACCGCCAGTCCATCGATCTCTCCTGAACCTTCAGGAACATCTCACCGCAATAGAACATTGGAGCGAAAAGTGGGGAATAAAAGTCAAACCAGAAAAATGCAAATAGGTTACATTCACTCTCAATCGGAGATCATGCCCTTCTGTCTACCTTAAAAACACTCCACTTCCAGTACCTAACGAGGTTCGATATCTAGGATTTTACCTTGACAGCCGACTGACACGGAACCCTCACACGAGACTAAAAAGACAAGAACTGAACAAAAGATATGTATTGCTTAGACGACTTCTCGGACCCTCGTCTAAGTTAACGACACAGAACAAACTTACAATATACAAAACAATCATTCTACCCATATGGACATACGGACTTGACTCTGGGGTACTGCAAAAACATCAAACATCAACAGAATACAGGCATTCCAGTCAAAAGTTCTCCGTAAAATTGTAAATACCCCTTTCTATGCATCCAACAAAACCCTACACAATGACCATAACATCCCATTTGTCCTTGACCTTGCTAAAACCCGTTTCCAAATGTTCCACTCCAAATTGTCCTACCATCCTAATCCTGAAGGTCTATCCTTATCTTCCCAATCCCATCCAGACAATCCTCCCAGGCGGCTTAAAAGGCAGTGGCCCGAGATAAACTAACATAGCCGATCCCATTGTGATCAATAATTCATTTGTTTACCCGCCTTAGGAAGTACCAACAATGGTTGGCTTCTTCCAAATACTTCATTATTTTTATTTTGTTTTAATTTTACCGTTTTAATCAACTTTTATGTATTATCTATGTCAACAAACTTGACGATTGTACTAAATGATTTATGTGGACCCTTCCGCAAAGTCAAGATTAAAAAAATTAAAAAAAAAAATCCAGAACTGAATTCTTTAAATAAAGTATGCTTTAATTTTGTTCCTCTTTACAAAAGAGTAAATTTTTTAAATATATATAGTTTTACAATTACAATGAAGTTCATCAGAGTATGTACAGTACAATATAGCTGTTTTTATAACTTTGAAAGACGTTTTTTTTTCCTCCTCCGGATATACAACCTTTAGGCCGTTCCCACCATGGCCCGGTCCCATCATGGTCGGATATGACTTGGTAAGCCCAAAATCTCATTTTTCCAGGACATCTCATTAACAGAGATTAACAAAGAAAAAACGCTGTTTTACGAGATAATCATAGTGCACGAACTCATTTTGCCCATTTCCCGACTTACCACAGCTTAACTTATTCCCTGTGACCATCGAAATAAACTTTAATCACGCAAAAACATTATTTATTACAAGATAAAAACCAAAATAATGTAAGTTAAACAACAAATTAAGGCATATAACAGTTATAAATTAAGATTAGTACTCACTCGTGTATAGAATGTGTACAATATAAACAAAACAGAGCTATATTATAAGACAGTGACCCTATTTTTCCAATATATTCGTCTGTGGCAGAAGGTCAATTTTATAAAAACACACTTTCTTTCTTCTGTACTCTTTTATTAGGCTCTACATGTTTCACGTCGCTGTGACGCCTCTTCAGGAGCACTTAATCTAAATAAAATAAAATATGGTTACAGCCTATCCATTAGAGAACCTTCCGCAGGTAGGACTAGAGTCCAGACGTGGCCCTACCTGCGGAAGGTTCTCTAATGGATAGGCTGTAACCATATTTTATTTTATTTAGATTAAGTGCTCCTGAAGAGGTGTCACAGCGACATGAAACATGTAGAGCCTAATAAAAGAGTACAGAAGAAAGAAAGTGTGTTTTTATAAAATTGACCTTCTGCCACAGACGAATATAATAAAACAGAGCTATATTTGATCACTATTAAGCCTAGTATAGACGGTGTGAGGCGGCTCACGCTGAATGCCTGAGGACTTAGGCCGGGTGCAAATTGGGCCCAGCGCAGACAGAGACAGGCCTGGGTGATTCTGTAAACCATAGGTTCTAATGGAGAGCCGCAAATTGAAACCAGGGCAGGCACGGACGAGGCAAGGGCTCTGTTATCCCTCCGGGCTTTTGTGTTTGAAACACAGTTTCCTACGTCCTCTCCCTGTACTGGCTCCCTCTCCATTCCATTTAATCATGGAAAGTTTAATATGTGAAGTGAAAAATTATGCTTGGGATGTCGACACCTGGGTTGCTAGCTATGAGCTGCTTGCGTCGCACTGTCTGGCCAGATCCATGTGCTTGTTGGTAAAATGGTCGTGCTCAAAGGTTCCTCAGTCCAAGCTGTTCGTTGCGTGGAGGCTGGTATTTGTTGCCTCGTATTGTACAGCCGCAAGTTTTCAAATAATAGAAAATGAAAATGTACACCAGATTGTATGAACGGAACCGTTTTATTTTATTTGCTGCAGGCTCTATCTAATGAACTAAATGGTCGAAATACAGCGTTGACATTCGTAGGAAATTTAGGTTAGTCTTGTTTGTATGTCTTGTAACAGTTTTTTTTTTTTTTTTTTGTTAATTGAAGCGACAGCGATTCGCACGGTTCGTTGCGATTAAGATGCCATACTACTAAATAAGTTTCAATTCATGTGTCGCTTTTGTCACATATTTCTGATGTAAGGACTGACAGATTTTGCATCCTTTTCCGAGATATTTAAGAAATAAGTGAATTTGGAATGAATGTCTTCAAGTCTATTGTTGAACTAACTATTCATAAGCAAGGAAGAATGAATGCATATTTGAACGACCTGTGTTTTCTTGGCCTATGAGTTCTGAAAAGACGACGTCTCTCGACACCTTAGGGGCTAGTTTCATCGGGTAGACCTCATATATTGTTTACAAAAACAATTCCGTTGCAATTTTCAATAGAGCACTATCAGTCGGAGCAAACGATCTTTAAAAGTCGAAAGTGTTGGTATCCTTCCTTTGAATGTTATTTTGTCTGTTTTTCTTTGCTATTAAGTGTTTTATTTGCATTTAATAGTAAAATTCATATTTCAGTAAAACCAGGTGTGTTAACTAGAAACGTGTTCCAAATAAAGTGATCCTGATGGATTATGTGAAGTGATCAATAAGATAAGAGCAGTGTACTGTTCCCTGTGCATTGTGGTGCCAAAAACCCAACTTTTTTTTCGAGATATAATTGGGAGATTTCTTATAGATAAAAACTCTTATAAAACAGGAGAATGAAGCTGTAAACAATCATATAATTTGGCCAAAACAAAAGTTCTGAAACACATTTCTAGAACCTGTTAGTTTTCTTCTTGTGAAAAGAAAAAGTTCATCTTTGTAGACTAGCAATATTTTTAATTATATTTTTTTTATTTAAACTAGTAAAAATTTACCATTTTGTGTTTTATAGCCCTGATAAAATTAAAATTTAAAATTTAAATAAATAAATATTTCTTTTAAAACAGCCTGTAAACTGGAATTACACAAGATTTATCTAGCAAACCAAATGAATTCAACAAAATAGAAAGCAGTTGTTGCAGTTAATTGTTTAGAAATTCCTACTTTATTAATTTTGAAAACATTTGGTATATATTTTCTTGTTCAGAAATATTACACAGTCTAATTCTTAAAATGCAGTTATGAAATTTAATAATACTGTATAAAGTATATTATAATGCTAACTACAATGTTTTGCTTTATAAGTAAATTTTAACATAGAAAACATGAAGAAGAAGAGATACAATTTTGGATTTTAAAAAAACACAATTCGGGCGTTAATTGAAAGAAAATAAGTAGTACTGAGAACAAATTAGTAGCATTAAATTATCTCAAGGTGAAGGTAATAAATTAAAAGATTCGGTAAATAGGGTGGCAGAAAAGTCAATACAAGGAGAGTGAATATATATATATATATATATTGTAATGATTAATTATTTTAAAAAATATGATTTCGCCAATAATTGTTAAGATTAATTATTTTAATAAAAAGAATGAAACAATTGTAATTACTTTTATTATATGAATTTAACTTAATCTCAGGGATCAAAGTTCCTAGTGAATGAAGAATATAATATTGATTCTTAGACAATTCCGAAATACAAAACAATATTAAAATACATACAAATAATAATAAAAGAATCAACAACTACAAAAAAAACAATTTTTACCTGTATATCAATCCGCTTCCAACAAAGCCTCAGTATACTGCGCTTCAGCAATTTCTTCCTCAAGGCGACGCGCTTTATTGCCAGATCTCGTGCCTCTAAATTAATTTGCTTCCAATAAGGCTTCAATACACTGCGCTTCAGTAATTAATGGACTCAAGCTCCGCACGCGACGAACGCTGAGAATCAACTGATGATCCGCAATTCAGGGCTGCTGGGGATCAACTGACTTATTCTCCCTATCGCTGCTGGGGATAGAGTGACTCCTGTAATTTACTGAGGACAGACCCCAGCTCCGCATTCCATGAATGCTGGGAATCGACTGACGCCATTCGAGCGGGAAACTTTGGCTTCTTTCTTTCTAACTTCCGCAGTTTGTTGGATTATATTTAAAGATAATAATTATGTTTTTTGTAATACCAAATAATTAATTTATTGTTATCTGAATGTAAATTTAATATGGATATATTGTATACCAGTATTGTCCAAAAATATTATTAATTTTGATCGTATATATAATACGATGTTATTTGTATATATGGTTTGTGATTTGCGCGGGCTTTTCAAAATATCGATGGTTATTTGAATTTAAAAATATTTTCGTGAATGTAATATATCATTACAATATATATATATATATATATATTGTAATGATTAATTTTTACAATAAAAAATAAAGAAATTTTAATTATTTTAATAAGAGTTATTATATGAGTTTGACTTAACCTCAGGGATTAAAGTTCCGAGTGAATGAACTATATAACATTTATCTCCAGACAATTCTGAGATACAAACAATATTAAACCACATACAAACAATAATAAAAGAATCGACACTACAAAAAAAACAATTCTTACCTCTAAATCAATCCGCTTCCAACAAAAACTCAATTCACTTGGTATTCCTTGGAGGAGAGGTCCGCCTTCGACCAACGCTGAGAATAGAAAGCTGAGACTAGACTCCAACTCCTCCTTCCATAATGCAGGGAATCGACGGACGCCTTCTCTCTATCGCTGCTGGGACTAGACTAGACTGACGCCATTCGAGCAAGCGGGAAAGTTTAGCGTCCTTGCTTCTTAACTTCCGCAGTTTACCGGATTATATATAAAGATAACAATTATGTTTTTTGTAATACAAATAATTAATTTATTGTTATCTGGATGTACATTTAATATGGATATATTGTATACCAGTATTGTCCAAAAATATTATTAATTTTGATTATATATAATACGATGTTATTTGTATATCTAGTTTGTGATTTGCGCGGGCTTTTCAAAATATCGATGGTTATTTGAATTTAAAAATATTTTCAAGAATGTAATATATCATTACATTTGCACTCCTGTCTAAAAAAAAAAAATTTAAAAAAAAAATGTTTTTAGTCCGGTATAAAAAATAAATTTAAAATTGAATTTTTTAATTTGAAGTTTCGGAATACAGAGTTCAGAATAATAGCAAGTGTATTATATTATTTTTAAATTTTGATAGCTTACTCCGTCTCATAATTTTTAATTATTTTGATTATATGAATATAGTATTTTATTAATATACTTATTTTAAATTATTTTTATAATTATCAAATTTATTTTAGGCTAAACTAATGATCTTTATTGAAATAAGTTTATTTTAATATACAAAAAACATTATTATTAAATTTATTAATTTTACATAATATCAAAATTTTCTTATCCTAATCTAATGTGATTTCAACATTTATATTAATTTTTAATTATTATTATTATCAATTAAATCTTATACTAAACTAATTTTTGTAACAGATACAAATTCTAAACTAGTACTACATTTAAAAATTGTCCTGGATCCACTATTTATCATTAAAATCTTTTTTTTATCTGTCCGAATTATTCCTAAGGATTTGTTTTATTCTCTTTCGTGGTGGCCGATTTAATTTTGCAATTTTTTCAATCCCATTTTGATATTGATACTCAAAAAGTATTTTTACTTTATTACCAAATTTGGTGTCCATATTTTTCAGATGATTATTTTTGTTAACATTTTTATTCATTATATTATTTTGATTATTACCATTATTATTATTATAACTCATTATTTTTAAACTAATTATATGATCATCAACTAATTTTTTAATATTATTTTGTTCCAAATTCTCATCCATAACGTCTGTACTTATTTTATTTTTTAAATTATCATTAGTTATATTATTTTTAATAATTTGATTTATTTTTTCATTATTATTATTCCAATTACTCAATAATATTTCTTTAATTTTATCATCTTCATTCACTAAACAAACATACTCACTTTCATCTTTAGTTTCAACAAATATTTTATTTTCTTCACATTTTTGATCAATAATACTACAATCATAATTTAAATTATCTTTTATTAATTCACTTAAATCGTCATTATTGATTTGTGTATCGTCATTTTCGGTATTTTTAATTAAATTTTCATTATTATTTTCATTAATCTCAATAATTTCTTTACAACTTCTATTATTTTTATTAAAAAGGTTATTATTCGATTTTTCCAACTCTATCGTCTCTTTATTTTGACATTCACCCACATTATTTAAATACGCACATAAATCGTCCAATTTTTTATTTTGTTCTATTCTATTTGCATCTATTTTATTTTCCAATATTTTATTATTTTTATCAATTTTATTTTCCAATTTTTTATTGTTTTTACTTAGCTCAACCATATTTTGATTTAGTTCTTTATTTTGTTCTAATAATAGCTTCATCAAATGTTCTAGGCCTTGAGGATGCATCTCATTATCCCTCTCGGAAGTAAGGTTCCCGCCATTGGATATAATTTCCGTTCCTAAGGAACCCGCCGTCGATTCCCTGAATGCTATTGCATCATCCTCCTGCAATTCATTTTCACGTGTTTCGACTATTATATTTATTTCTCCTGGCGTAAAAAATACGTATTCCGGTGATTCTACATTATTTTCTTCACCGTTATTTTGAAATTGTTCAATATTTACGTCAGACATTTTTATTGTATAAAAAAAATTATTTTTAATATTTATTTACCGTTTTTAATTTTAATTCACTCGGCCGTCTACGTTGGGCGCCATTAAATGTAATTATTAATTTTTACAATAAAAAATAAAGAAATTTTAATTATTTTAATAAGAGTTATTATATGAGTTTGACTTAACCTCAGGGATTAAAGTTCCGAGTGAATGAACTATATAACATTTATCTCCAGACAATTCTGAGATACAAACAATATTAAACCACATACAAACAATAATAAAAGAATCGACACTACAAAAAAAACAATTCTTACCTCTAAATCAATCCGCTTCCAACAAAAACTCAATTCACTTGGTATTCCTTGGAGGAGAGGTCCGCCTTCGACCAACGCTGAGAATAGAAAGCTGAGACTAGACTCCAACTCCTCCTTCCATAATGCAGGGAATCGACGGACGCCTTCTCTCTATCGCTGCTGGGACTAGACTAGACTGACGCCATTCGAGCAAGCGGGAAAGTTTAGCGTCCTTGCTTCTTAACTTCCGCAGTTTACCGGATTATATATAAAGATAACAATTATGTTTTTTGTAATACAAATAATTAATTTATTGTTATCTGGATGTACATTTAATATGGATATATTGTATACCAGTATTGTCCAAAAATATTATTAATTTTGATTATATATAATACGATGTTATTTGTATATCTAGTTTGTGATTTGCGCGGGCTTTTCAAAATATCGATGGTTATTTGAATTTAAAAATATTTTCAAGAATGTAATATATCATTACAATATATATATATATATATATATATATATATATATATATATATATATATATATATATATACGTGTGTGGCCTTGTGGGAGTCTTTAGGACGCATAAATATATACACACAAGCATGGATTTGAGAGGAAGTCTTTAGAGAGTACACAGGGTGTCCCCAAAATAAACAGCAAAACTTTGGGAATCGATGCAGGATGAAAAAAGAAAGAAAAAAAGTCCTTTGGCATTTTTCTCGTTTTTGCTTCGTTTAAGAGAAAAACGCAAAAAACTAAAACTCAATTGTGAATAGGCATTCTTTCATAATGCCTATATATAAGTCATTAAAAGTATATGTTATATCTTCTACCCCCTCCACTCACCCTCCCAGCCCCACCATCACCTTCTTTACCCCCCACCCCAAAATATAGGAGTGAGTATGCCTCTGATTTTGTATGGAATAATGGGTCTCTCTATGTTTTGACCGCTCGACTTCACGCAGAGTCTCGCATTTCTCGACAATAAAGTGTCATTGTTCTTGGAGGAAGTCCTTTTGGCACAAGGATTGGGGAGCTGTTTCCAAATCGACAGATGTCCGGCCCACTGCAGGAGGACCGTCCGAAGTTGACACATTAACTCATTGAGACATTAACTCTCCATGGCGCTGGTTAGGACGTGGTTGGCCGGCTCAATCTTCAGACCTCATGCACTTGGATATCTTCGCATTTGCGACACGTTAAAGATTTGGCCTACAGGGAGCACATCTTTCAAGGGAACACAATTTTAATTTGGTTGTTAGGAATTACTAGAAAAATAAGTTATTATTTTTTACACTTATGTATGCGTCCAGTGTTAAATTTCAAACTGATTTAAGAATTGAAACTTTAATTTTATAAAGAATTGAAATTTTGTTTTGTTTTGTGTTATCACTTTCCTCCGAAGAAAAGTGCCTATTTTAAATAGTTGAACGTGCAGCTTTACATGGCGTCATTTAATTTTTTCAAGCAAGAAAATTTGTTGGTGTTTTTTTTTTGGAAGGGGTAGAGGGGGTGGAAGATAAAACATATACTTTTAATGATTCTTATATTGGCGTTATGAGAGAATGCCTACTCACAATTGTGTTTTAGTCTTTTGCGTTTTTCTTGGAAACGAAGCAAAAACGAGAAAAATGCCAAAGGACTTTTTTTCTTTCTTTTTTCATCCTGCATCAATTCCCAAAGTTTTGCCGTTTATTTTGGGGACACCCTGTATATACAGGAGCTTGTTACTCTGAGGGTTATGAAATGATTAGTAACTAAGAAATTCAATAAATCGGTTCACCTAAAAATGATACCTTTTTTCGTAAAAATATTTCTTTATTTTTAAAAGCATGAATAACAAGATGAAAAAAAATCAGTCTTAAACTATGTTTTTTACAAAATGCAATGCAGTTTATCGTCTTAACCATTAACAGAGAATTTGCTTTGTTAAATTAAAATCATTAACTATTATCATCGCTTAAAACTATGTATTATCATTAAAATATATTACAAAATTAATAATAAATTATTCTTTGTATATAAAAAACTAAACATAAAGTATTAATGTACTTCAAGTCGCAGGACTTGACAATAGCGATATCTGACTTAGAAATTTTCACTTTTGAATTTAGAACAAAAATATATGACACTTGATATTCCTGCCTATAGATATTCAATGTATTATTAAAATATATTATATAAATCTTGTTTAAATAAACTTTGGCAAGGCAATAACTGTGTGTAAATTTTGTTTACATCATCAATAAAATATTAGCTGCATGCTAAAATAAATATTAAATCATGTTTAATAATTAATATCAAACTTTAAAAATTCCAATGCTCTTATTATTAATTTTTACAAAAATGGGGAACAAAGTGCCTTATATTATATAAAAACGAATAATTAATTACACCATTAACACTGTACAATAATTCCCTTAACTAAATCTATTTTGGATGGCTTCTTTTAAGAGCATGGTGTTAAAGCTTAATTTGACCAGACAGAAAATGTAAAAATATTATTACAGATAGTATCTGATATTCAAAGTGTAATAAAACACAGCCCATATGATATTAAACACGAGGAAATGCTTCAGGCATCAGGTTACCTCAAAAGTAGAACTTTTATACTTCTATAGAAAATTTGAAATGAGTTACTAATATAGGCAATTTTATTAAAAATACTGGAAATTACAAACATAATAACGAATTATCTACCGTACAATCAGGAGAGAATGCTCAAATGTATATCAATTATGAATTGTGATAATAAAGAAGAAAGCTACAAATAGGTTTGCCATATTATTCATTATTTTTTAACTTTTGACTAAAATGATTTTGTCAATGATCTATAAACAATGATGAAACTCCTTTGAAGTAGCTCGACTCACAGTGAACATGCCGTAATAGATGTTCTTTTAAGAAAGAAAAAGAAAAAGGGCTTCCTGCAGACTGTCTTATTTCTCCAGAAAGCAATGAGATTTTAATGTGCCACATATCAGAAAAAATTGCTGCCCCTTCAGAGCTTTCAATATCAATTTGATAATCATTCATTAATTGGGGTGTGTATATATATATATATATATATATATATATATATATATATATATATATATATTCTTTCCTTTCTTTTCTAAAAGGTTTATTGAAACCTTTCCAGCATAGTAATTAATATAATTCAATGTGATGTGTGTGAAAAGCAAAGCACCATTACTGGTTTTCAAGGCTCTATAATCCTCAATATCTCATTAAAATTCAGTCACTGTACAAAAACTTCCAGGTCATAAGATTAAAAAAACTTTTAATCTCAATGGATATTCCCAATTCATAAAGAGTTGATAAAGATCTCTTCAGCGGATCCTTAATTTACTCACTACTAAACAAGCAATTTTGATTAATTCAAATGGCATAAGAATACAGTCCTTTGAACAAGAGTCGTAATTTAGGCTTTACTTGCAATAATAACATAGGGTGTATGCTTGAGCAAATTTTTATACAAATTGATTTAAAAAAACAAAACAAACCTTGATCTAGGATAGAATAACTGACAGAAAATGCTTTCCTAATCTTGGAAAAAACGAATAAAACAAATAATATAATTAACTAATGAAAGAGCTATTGTTTTATTAAAAAAAAAAAAAAAAAAAAAAAAAAAAAAAAAAAAAAAAAAAAACGTTATATGTACAGAACTATTTCGAAGTTCACTCACTTACTTATTTACATATTTTGGTAAATAGCCAATACCAATTTAATAGTCCGATGATGTTGATAAACCCTTTTATACTCTTTTATTCATTGTATATAAAAAGAGCAATATATACAATAGCACAAGTGCAACTAAGGAAAAGCACTAAATACAGTTGAGTTCAGAGAATAGCACAACAACGACAGTAACGCTGCCTGGTCCCACCAGTATTTGGAGGTGGAGTCACCGGTGCGAAGTATGCATGAACTCGAATATTTGGCAAATGATTCTGAAAAATAATAATTGGCAATTCTGAATAAAGGAAAATTCATAAATAAAAAAAATGAAATAGTAAAACCCATGAAATGTTTTTGACTATAAGAAAGAGGTGTGCTCAAAAAGATCGGTAATTTTCATTATTGGAAATTTTTTTATTTATTTATCTACTTTAATGTTTCTCATTCAAAGTATATTCTATTAAGTATTATACTTGCACTTAACTATTTTATTAATGCTCTTTTAATCTCAGCTACACTTGTAAAAACTGTGAACTTTTAGTACTCCTATCAGGTTCATGGAGAGTTAGAAACAAATTGTAACCTTTTCCAGGTAGAGCTGGACCCCTGTTCAGAAGATATAAGCTTGAAACCATTGAGTTCGTAGATAGTGGAGGGAGTGTTAACTATCTTCCGATGCTAAAAAAGTGTAGGTCTAAAATGCCATGCCAGTGTGACTACTAAAATTTGAATCTGAATATGATAGTAAACAAACAAAGAACTTAAACGAATACATATATCATATTTAATGGAGATGGAGATAGTTAGCCGTTGCAGTGATACGAAGACAAGGAATGTCCTAGCGGAATCCCAACCACCCCTTGTCTTCGTATATCATATTTATATTGATTTGTATTTATACATATATATAAATATAAATTAATACGAATATGATACACATATTTGTTTAATTTCATTGTTTTTTACAATCATTTTCAAAAATTCACCTTTTCCCGCGCCCTTGCTCACTCTGGCATGCCGATTTAAGGCTTCAACTTTTTTCGTTTAGACTCCCTCTACTCCCTACTAACTCAATGCTTAAAAACTATTTCTTGAGGCATTATTATCCCTCTCTATCACCTTATTTCCCTTTAGAGTACTAGGGCAAATATTTATATATCCGCCTCATTTATATATCCTAACCAATTTCCAACCAATATTTTTTTCATTGTAACCTAAGATTTGCACTTTATAGGATATATATATACCACCATAAAAATTAAAAACAAATAAGAACAAAAGTGTATTTTGATATATTTTATACAGACCCTAAGTCTTCGAATTCCTGCTCTTGTTATTAGTTGGCAGTCATATAGTTCAACCCTCTGAAGATTGTGACAAGTTATTAGATGTTCTAAGGAGGTGTCAGTAATCAAAGGACAGTTGTCTAGTTCAAGTACAGTCAAATGTTCTGCTGAACAAGGTGATGTGCCGAGAGATCGGATTCCATCATCAGTTATTAGTTCGCAATGAGACAAACTCTGAAAAGTAATGTTTATCTTAATGCTTTTATATAAAAATATGTTTAAATAAAGTTAAACATATAAATAAAATTAAATGCAATATTCTCTTGAAATCCAGCCATTAACTAATATGGCCACTATGTCATCAGGAAATGACCATGGGAAAATTCAAAATATCTTGACTGAAAGAGAAGTCATCACCTACTTGAGGGGGTAGAGCAAATAATAATAATATAATATTGCCGAGGATTTTTAAAATCTTGCTGGCTACAAAACAAAATTAGTTATTCTTCTTAAAATTTATTTTGGTTTTCTTTTTTTCCCTCCCCCATAGGGAGGAACCCCGCTTATAGGGTTGATACAATGAAACAATCCGGAAGTGCCGACTAGAAAATTTCGCGTTTCAGAACCCCTAGAGACCAAAAATAACGGTGGTTCAAATTTGTATATATATATATATATATATATATATATATATATATATATATATATATGTATCAATATTTTGAAAAGCCCTCGCAAATCACAAACCATATGGACAAATAACATCGTATTATATACGATCAAAATTAATAATATTTTTGGACAATACTGGTATACAATATATCCATATTAAATGTACATCCAGATAACAATAAATTAATTATTTGGTATTACAAAAAACATAATTGTTATCTTTATATATAATCCGGTAAACTGCGGAAGTTAAGAAGCAAGGACGCTAAACTTTCCCGCTTGCTCGAATGGCGTCAAGCTACTCTAGTCTCAGCAGCCATAGGGAGAACAAGGAGTCTAGTCTCATCATTCGGAGGGAGAAGACGAAGTCTGTTGGTTCTCAGCGTTGGCCGAAGTCAGAGCTTTCCTCCAAGGAATACCAAGTGAATTGAGGTTTTATTGGAAGCGGATTGATTTAGAGGTAAGAATTGTTTTTTTTTGTAGTGTCGATTATTTTATTATTATTTGTGTGTGGTTTAATATTGTGTGTATCTCAGAATTGTCTGGAGATAAATGTTATATCGTCAATTCACTCGGAACTTTGATACCTGAGATTAATTTAAATTAATATAATAAAACTAATTAAAATTTCTTTATTTCTTATTGTAAAAATTAATCATTACATTTAATGGCGCCCAACGTGGGGCAACCTTTTTATAATAATTTATCATTACATTTAATGGCGCCCAACGTAGACGGCCGAGTGAATTGAAGTTAAAAACGTTAAATAAATATCTTAATAACAATAAATTTTAAATAAAATAATAAAAAGTAAATAATGATGGAAATAATGATGCAATTGAAAATCGATTATATAGAAATGGCGGCAGCTCGTTCCAGGATCTGCTACCGCGTCACTAGGATATCGTATTAGATAACGGGAATTGAACTCAGGAAATGGATAATGAGATACATCCGCGTGTATAGGAAAATATAAGTTTATATCAGAATTTAATAACAAAATGGAGGAAAATATACAAAATGAGAAAAGTAATGACAATTTAACTAAAACTAATGAGATGCATTCTCAAGGCCTATTACAATTGATGAGGCTATTATACGAACAAAGACAAGAACTAATATTCGAATTAAGAAAAAATAATAAAATATTTGAAAATAAAATAGACGCGAATAGAATGGAAATGGAATCATTAGAAAAATCGAATGATAGCCTTTTTAATAAAAATAATAGAAGTTGTAAAGAAATTATTGAGATAAATGAAAATAATAACGAAAATTTAATTAAAAATACCGAAAATGACGATACACAATTCAATAAGGACGATTCAAGTGAATTAATAAAAGATAATTTCAATTATGATTGTAGTATTATTGATCAAAAATGTGAAGAAAATAAAATATTTGTTGAAACTAAAGATGAAAGTGAGTATGTTTTTTTAGTGAATGAAGATGATAAAATAATAAAAGATAATTTCAATTATGATTGTAGTATTATTGATCAAAAATGTGAAGAAAATAAAATATTTGTTGAAACTAAAGATGAAAGTGAGTATGTTTGTTTAGTGAATGAAGATGATAAAATTAAAGAAATATTATTGAGTAATTGGAATAATAATAATGAAAAAATAAATCAAATTATTAAAAATAATATAACTAATGATAATTTAAAAAATAAAATAAGTACAGACGTTATGGATGAGAATTTGGAACAAAATAATATTAAAAAATTAGTTGATGATCATATAATTAGTTTAAAAATAATGAGTTATAATAATAATAATGGTAATAATCAAAATAATATAATGAATAAAAATGTTAACAAAAATAATCATCTGAAAAATATGGACACCAAATTTGGTAATAAAGTAAAAATACTTTTTGAGTATCAATATCAAAATGGGATTGAAAAAATTGCAAAATTAAATCGGCCACCACGAAAGAGAATAAAACAAATCCTTAGGAATAATTCGGACAGATGCAAAAAAGATTTTAATGATAAATAGTGGATCCAGGACAATTTTTAAATGTAGTACTAGTTTAGAATTTTTATCTGTTACAAAAATTAGTTTAGTATAAGATTTAATTGATAATAATAATAATTAAAAATTAATATAAATGTTGAAAGCACATTAGTTAGGATAAGAAAATTTTGATATTATGTAAAATTAATAAATTTAATAATAATGTTTTTTGTATATTAAAATAAACTTATTTCAATAAAGATCATTAGTTTAGCCTAAAATAAATTTGATAATTATAAAAATAATTTAAAATAAGTATATTAATAAAATACTATATTCATATAATCAAAATAATTAAAAATTATTAGACGAAGTAAGCTATCAAAATTTAAAAATAATATAATACACTTGCTATTATTCTGAACTCTGTATTCCGAAACTCCAAATTAAAAAATTCAATTTTAAATTTATTTTTTATACCGGACTAAAATCATTTTTTTTATTATTTTTTTTTTAGACAGGAGTGCAAATGTAATGATATATTACATTCTTGAAAATATTTTTAAATTCAAATAACCATCGATATTTTGAAAAGCCCGCGCAAATCACAAACCATATGGACAAATAACATCGTATTATATACGATCAAAATTAATAATATTTTTGGACAATACTGGTATACAATATATCCATATTAAATGTACATCCAGATAACAATAAATTAATTATTTGGTATTACAAAAAACATAATTGTTATCTTTATATATAATCCGGTAAACTGCGGAAGTTAAGAAGCAAGGACGCTAAACTTTCCCGCTTGCTCGAATGGCGTCAAGCTACTCTAGTCTCAGCAGCCATAGGGAGAACAAGGAGTCTAGTCTCATCATTCGGAGGGAGAAGACGAAGTCTGTTGGTTCTCAGCGTTGGCCGAAGTCAGAGCTTTCCTCCAAGGAATACCAAGTGAATTGAGGTTTTATTGGAAGCGGATTGATTTAGAGGTAAGAATTGTTTTTTTTGTAGTGTCGATTATTTTATTATTATTTGTGTGTGGTTTAATATTGTGTGTATCTCAGAATTGTCTGGAGATAAATGTTATATCGTCAATTCACTCGGAACTTTGATACCTGAGATTAATTTAAATTAATATAATAAAACTAATTAAAATTTCTTTATTTCTTATTGTAAAAATTAATCATTACAATATATATATATTTGTCTGTTCGCTCTCTAGCTAGAAGACGAATGGTCCGATTTCGATGAAATTTGGTACAAAAATCCTTCGTCCAATTTGAAAGGTCAAGTTCGTTAACCAGCAAAATCCGCCTACTGGAAGATGGCGTTTGGGGCGAAATTCGCGCAAAAAAAATCGTAACGCTTACATTTTTGAGTTCATAAGCTTCTAAGTACTCGTTTTATATGATTCCTGGGCTAGGAAAACGAATGAAACCATTTTCAAGGCGATAGCTTTAACCGTTTTCGAGAAAATTGGAAAAATATTTTTTGAATACCGTTTTTGGTTTGGGTACTTAGAATCATGGGATTCAGTTGAAACATTTTCTGCATGTTCTACTTTCATCAAAACTAATATGTTGAAATTTTGGTTACGTTTGGAGTTAAGGAAGGGTTAGAATAAAATATTTTATTAACAGACTTAAAAAGTTTTGGTAACTTTGTATATTTTCCTTAATATCTCGAAAAAGGTTGAGAATCTTGGTAAATGAAAGAATACCATTAGAAAGCTTACTAAATGCTCTACAAAAAAGGTTCTGATGAAAGTTTTGATTAGGCGATGTCAATCGGAGAAATAAGTGCTTAAAACATTAAAGTAATTGATTTTGCTTATTCGAACTGTTCTTTTTGTCTGTTTTTATTCCTTGTTATTTTTTAATTGCTTATAGTTGGATAATGTATTTTACAATAAAACAGATTAGGCAAAATAAGAAAAACAATTCATTGTTAGAAATATAGCTTGCCAAGAGAAAAAGATTCGTTGACGTCTTTTGAATATTTTCAATTGCCTTTATGCTGTTGGTTTTTTTATTTTATTTTTTAATTGATTTTATCTGTAGAATTATTACTATAGTAAAAGAACACAGGAATGTGTGAAAATATTTGATATTTTCCAATTCATTGAAACGTATGAAATGAAGTATCGTTAGAAGAGGATTCTAGGGTCTTGCGGACCTGACCCCAGGCTTAGCCATAAAACCCTTTGAACAAAGGCCGAGGAAAATATTATCTGTTTCTATTCTATGCTTTTCAAATGAGAATAGGGATATGAACAGAAACCGGGGTCTCCCGTGGTCTAATGGCTAGCGCCTTGGATTCATAAGCGGGAGATGGTGGGTTCGATTCCCAACCTCCGGCAGGAATTTTATCATCCCACGGCTCGCTGGTGAAATTCCTCGCTACACCCTGGATGTCGGCGCTAATGACCTAGATGTAGATGTGCCGTAAAAAAATAAAAAAAACAAAAAAAAAAAAAAAAAAACAAACAGGAACCGTGCTAAGATGACGCAGTTCCTGCGAGTCGGACTTTTTTATAATCTTTTTACTTATCAAATCTGATTAATCATTTTCATCGCTCAGATCTATTTGGCTGAGTTTCTTGCGAGGCTAATATCCGACTGTCAGCACACCTTTACATAAATTGCTTTTACAAATTAATTTCAAACAGAACTACCCCTCTATAAAAAAAAAAGAAGTGTTTCACCCATATTTGGTTAAATGTCCCCCACGGAACCAAACCAGACATGGGTGAGGTTGTATCAAACATGTTAAGATGAACTTACAGATTATTTTTTTTTATTTTACGCAAAAAGACAAATCAAATGATATATAACCATCGAATAGATAGACTCAGAATGACGATAGAAAAAGCTCAAAAAATTGCGCTTAAGGAAAAGAAACATTGGACATAACGCAAACATTTTGGGCCTAGTGTCACCAAATTAAGTTTCACTGAAATTAATACTGCCAACATCATAGTTTCTCTTTGTTAGTTATAAGGAAAAACTTGAAAAAATATAGCCCAGAGGAGCCTGTTCTAGCCTAAGCTGAGGGACATGGGATGTGTTAAGTCAATCCAACTTTTCTATTAAACAGGACGAAGATAACCTTCGACGTTTTTCGTCCTTAAACCCCATCCATCCTTTTCTATTACACAGGTCAATACAAATATTATTGCAAATGAATATTGGAAATATTACTTTATTTTAAATGTTTTAATAATACGATCTCTAAGCATTATGCAGCTATTACAAAGCCTTTGAAGATCACAATTATTTGCTCTGACATTCCTAGAACATTCATCATCACATAGATTTTTGTAAATTCTGCTAGGCTCCCCACACCGATGTTATGTCATAATGCCTGTAAGAAAGTAGTGCTTTCAATGATTTTTTTGAATGGAACATGATTTTATTACAGGGCTAAACTAATAATAAGGGGGGAGGGGGTTGTAACCTCATGGCACATCCCTGAAATGAGATCGTTATTCTGACCATCAAGAATAGAATAGAAAATTGGATTTCAAGAATCCTGGAAATCGGCAGGTTGTCCATTTAATAGGGGAAATCTTTGGTCTACAGCTAAAGACAAATCCATCTCTGACACACGATTTTCACATGTTGTATAGAGAAGAATTATTTGAAGGATTATGTAAGTTAATTCAACTACCACAGACCTGCGTCTTCTTTTACTTCAAACGATTGTATTGAACAAGTTAAATGATTTGATTGAATGAAACATGTAATTATAACAAATTTGTATGTGTTTGTGTTGTTTGTGAGCACCACGACCTCCCTTTTAGCTATGCTTTCAAGTGCCTAAGAGTAGGCGTAGACATAGACCTTTGCATGACTGGACCAAAATAATCCAGACAGAACAGATTCAGCATCCTGGCATTTTGGGGCCCAATAAGATACTTATTTCAAACAAGAACAAATAAGGGATAAATGTAAACCAGGAAATAACTGAGATAAATGAATTTTAAGGAGAAACATCATAAGCAACTGATATTCCATTACGTTTTCAACAGAGTGATCATTTATTTTTGTAGATACAAACATTTATATGAGCGCTTTTAAAGTAATTTAAAATAATACTTACGAGTTTTTCAAGACGAGGGCAACCCATTGCTAGATGTATTAATGTTTGATCAGTAATCAATACACATTCTTCCAGATCCATTTTTTCAAGCAGTCTGCAACTCTATAACATTATCACAAGTCAGATATCAATCAAATTTGACAATATATAGGTTAAACGCAAACACATAAATAAAATGTATGCATTGTGTTCTACTTGAGCCACAGATCAATGCTAATTATTTCACTTTCCAAAGTGAGATAACGGCTCTGAAAGAAAATCAAAGAATAATAAAAGAAAAAATTATTTATTTTATGTTAGTTCTACTCTATAACACACTACTAAAAAATCGTTCATGTTTTAAGGAGTGGTAGCCCAACATGGTGATACATTATACATAATCTTTTGTTATTAATTAAAAAAAAAGGCTCATATATGAAGATATGAAGACAAAATAGACAATACTCTAGAAGATAGAATATGGGAAAACTGTTGACAGATTCCTGGTACATCTCTTGATCTCAAGGCAAGTAAGCCAAAGAGGCAATCGTTCCCAAATGAGAGCATCACTGTTTCACAACACAACAATTTAGAAAATCAACTTATTACAACAACTGTAATATTATATGGTTAAATATATATTTCTAATAGTACCTACAAATTATTGGACCTGTTTTACCAGTAATTTAAGTCATAGGGCGAAAACAAGCATAAAGCATAACATATTTTAAAAATCAGCAATTTGATAAATTTTGGAATCCAGATCAGATTTCCAGGAAAGAAAAAAGTATTTTTTATTAATTTAATGTTTATTTCATTTTAATTATTTTGGTAAAAAGGATTTTTTTTTGTTTTGTGTAACAGTGTATCTACAATTGGGCTATTAATGCTGGGCTATCTCTACAGGTTGCTATCCTTTTATAATGCCAACGGCGCATGGTCGGTCACCCATTCAGGTACTGGCCACATCCGATGCTGCTTAACTTATCCTTTAGATTATTTTTGTTTGAAATTGTCAATTACTTGGTTGATCCAAGTATCAAGCTCTTATTGGTTTGACTGTTCGTTTAGCACATTCTGATTTAAAATTAGAAGAAAAATAGAAATAACAAACTAGCTAACATATTACCCTTGCAAGAGCTTGGAACCCAGTGTCAGTAAACTGTGCACAACCAGACACTTCAAGCGTTGAAAGGCCATGACAGTACTGTGCCAGAGCGATAAGTGAAGCATCAGTAAGACGAACGCAACCCGATAGGCAGACATTATGAAGACGAGGGCAGCTTTGGGCTAACTTTGTCACTCCACAATCTTCGACATTCTGGAACATTGGCACACATTAAGCTTTTCACTAAGTTGGGAAGGGATATATTATAAACATAATTTTGAAAATTTTTGTAATATACAAACATAAATGAAAATATGTAATATCTAAAAATAATATATATTATTTAAATAATAAATTTAATTCCATAAAACACAAAGAGTGACATTAAATAGCTTACTATGCATTTTAGTTTGGCCCTAAAAGGGCATACAATTATAATCTCCAGGAAATAATTATCATTCAAATTTACAACTACAGATGTTTTGGTAAGAGAAACAAGTAAAATTAAAATGGATAACCAGTTTCCGTGTTTCTAATCCATTCTTTGTACCTGTATGCAGATGTTATTGGGAATAAACTAAAGAAAATTGGCATTAAGATGGTCTTTAAGGACAGACATTTATTAAGAAGTTTCTTTGTCCATGTAAAACATAAATATGATCAGGGGTGCATCATATGTCATGTATTGTGTGTTATTTCGAAGAACAGAATGGACGTAATATGAAAAAAAGGGTAAAAAATGTACCAGCCAAATGATGGAATTTTACATGTATACGGAAAGCCAAAATTGCAGCAGATCGGAATTGAAGTTTGAATTGCTCTAGCAAGAAAAAAAAGAGTAAATCAATGTATGTATGGAAAGTGTATTAATAAAGATGGATAGATTAAAAACGACACTTCAAATTAATATTAAAAAGTTATAGTTTAATCACGCGATCAAGGACATACTGCCAGTCCTGGAGGAACCCTCATTGGAAATAAAGCCCATGAGCTTTAACATATGATATATGATGGCCTCTCAGTAGATTAGGGTAGGAGGAGGTAGTGGCCTATCCTAGCCAACAGTTTCTGTTCCTTCAGACCTTCGTTTCTGTGTCTTACACCTGAGTTGTCAGTTCAATTCAGAACTTCCAAGAAAGCAGTTCTCTGCAATCTACGTGTTTTATTATTAAATTTATATTATTAGTACAGATTTAAGTTACAATTTCTAATATAACTAATTGGAGGGCCTCACTACTTTCTACCATGAATAACGAGCAAAACCCCATGAAATGCTCCTGTGTGTGCATTCTTATTTTTAGCAAATGTTGAGGAAAGAACTGCATTAAGAAGAAATACTTCTAGAAAAACTATTTTTTTGTAATAATTAAGGGGAAAATTCTTTCGAAAAATGAAGGTGCTCCAGAAATCAGAATACATAGAGAAAGAAAAATCCATAAGCAACCAAAATTGTCAGTAGATTCATTTCAATAAAACTCTATACAAAAAAAAAAAAAAATATTCTTACTATGAAAAGAAAGAATATCCGACAGTAAAATAATGATAATGATTTGCTTAAAACAAGAAGAAATATTCTCCAAAGACGTGCAGGGTTCATCCCAAACACTAAGGTATTATTATTATTTAAGTTATTATAGCTCCTGCCTACCTCAAGAGAATACAACCAGTGTCTGATGAAGCCCATTAGGAGATGGGCGAAATATTACGGCAATGAAACCAACACCTCTGGAGAAAGAAGCCGAGAGACCAGAAGAATGAAACCCCAGCGAGGAAGCCTAAAGGGGAACATGACTGCCCTCTACAGCGAGAGGACTTATCACTTGACGAGGCGATTGGGGACAGCCAGAGCCCGATTCGCGACCACTGAAAACGACATTGACTTTCTGAGGATGTGCAGGAGCGAAGGAGTGACGCCACCCTTTCTGCGGGTGAAGAGACCATTGAAGACACACAAGGCTGACCCCATATATAACATGGAACGAGCTTTACTACAAGAGCGGATTGCAGTCTATAGATACAGACACTGGCGGCTGAAGAGAGACGAGGGGGACCTGGCAAGGCAGTTGGAGCAGACACTCGACCCAGATATGTGGATGGCGGTTAACAGAATAACCAGGCAGGCCGCATTGCAGCCCAAAACGCACAGAAAGACAAGAAGTGGACGAACCTCACGGCTACTCATACAAACCCGAGCGGGCTGCTAATAACAACCAAACTGGCGACAAGAAGGGAGATGATGCTACCGAAGGAAATTTGATGGCCCTTAACAGGGCCGTTGACAACACTAAAATGGAGGGAACCCACGCTCACGAGAAGAGAGTGGTCGTCAATCTCACCGATGAGGAACAATTACCGGATACTTTGAGCATTCTAAGAAGAGGACTGAACTTTGCTGTATATCCGAGACACATCCCATTTGAAGAAATCATAACAAGTGTGCAAGCAGCCTTGACGTGCCGAGGAGGAGATGCTGCAAACGACATCAGGCTAGATGTGGCCCACCTAATCAAGAGGGCACGACCACCCAAGGAGAACATTACCTATGCGGAAAGAAAGGCGCTCCTCCAGCTGAAGAACCAGAGCTGACAAGGGGAACGCCACAGTAGTCATCAGACGGAATCTCTACGGTGACAAGATGCAAGCTTTGCTGGACCCGGATACATACGAGAAAGGAATTAAGGACCCCACCAGGACCATTGTGAAGAAAATCAAGATTTTGAAGAGCGAGGGCATCGAGGAAGCTATAGCAATGAGCTTCCCCCAGAGACTCTAGAGTGCCAAGGATATATGGCCTCCCAAAAGTACACAAGAAGGAGATCCCCCTGCGACCTATCGTCTCCATGCTAGGTGCCCCTCCGTAAAGGGCCAGCAAAGTCCTCACGGGCCTCCTGAAGAGCTATGTGGGGAGCTCGTTCTCTTTCGTGAAGAATTTGGCCTATCTGGTGGAGATTTGACGACAACGATATCCCAGTCAGCTTTGACATTGTCTCGCTATTCACCAGTCTCCCGGTCAGGGATTCGTTGGAGATCATCAAGAAGAAGAAATTCCTGGAGGGACCCATGTTTGAGCTGGCGGAAGTTGTCCTCACGTCATGCTATTTCCAATACGAGGATGTCATCTACAAGCAGCGAGACGGGGTAGCGATGGGCAGCCCCCCTTTCCTCAGTAGTCGCCGATATCTTCATGGAGGGAGTACGAGCAGCAAGTTATGGAGTAAGCTCCGGAGAAACCGGCACTGTGGCTGAGGTATGTGGACGAAGTCTTCACCGTATGGCCACACGGGCAGGAGAAACTCGAGCGCTTCTTAGCCTTCCTGAATGACTTCCATCCGGCCATCAAGTTCACTATGGAGATGTAGGCTGATAGCCAACTCCCATTTCTGGACCTGCTAATAGTCAAGGAACCTGGCGGGAGGTTCGGGCATACCGTGTACTGGAAGCCGACGGCTACAGGGAGATACTTGCACGCTGATTCTCACCACCATCCTGCCCAGAAGAAAGGAGTTATCAAGACGCTGAAACTGAGAGCGCTTAGGCTGTGCAGCAGTAAGATCTACCTAGACGTGGAACTGGCTCATCTCAAGGAGGATTTCCTTAGGAACGGATACGGGTCTAAGGAAATCTCTCGGACTCTGAACAGAGGTCTGAGACAGCAGCTGGCGGCTGCTGGCGCCATTAGCAATATAAATCATCAGGTTACTGCTAACAAAGGGTCGAGTGTTGTTGAGAGTCTAACTTGGCAACAATAGTCTCACCCATGATAACAAAGTGCGTTTGGAAAACTCACAGCCTATAGTCAGCTCAAAGTATGCTGCCTTACATACAATTTTACTTGAATTTTAACTTGTGTTTTTTAATACATTTATAATTACATATTTTAATACATTTATTTTACACATTGTTTTCATTCTAATAGACATCCATCTTAGCTTGAAATATGGGTTTTCAAAATGCCATTTCTATTAATATTATGTCTTATTCAATACTATTTTTTATTTATTTTTTTTTTTTTTATTGTACGTCTATATATATAATAAAAATGTAATGGATTGCTGTCGGTACAAGGATGATATATGAGAAAAAATATTATTGGAGCCTTTATCAATGCAATAGCACGCAAAACAATGATGGTTAGAATTTTTGTCTGTAGGTTTGTGCACGCTTTTCTCAAAAACAGCTAATCCGACTTAGATGCGGTTTTCACTAATACATTGTGGCAAGCTTCACTTAACATTTAGTGTTTGTTTCATGTCAATCGGTTCATAAATAAAAAAGTTATGCTAATGTAAAGAATCACGTCAAAGATTTGATAAACTATCTACCTATGTCTATCTATTATTTTATTCTATGTCTTCTATCTAAATAGCTGTATTAGTTTCCAGCGAGGCTATGTTTCGTGATGACAATTAATAAAGCTCAAGGTCAGACGCTAAAAGTTGTGGGTGTGGATTTAAGTATTAGCTGTTTTTCGCATGGTCAGCCTTATGTGGCTCTGTCGCGTGTTAGCAATCCTAGCAGCCTGCAAGCTTTGATCCTCGATGGTTATACATCTAATATTGTGTATGAGAAGCATAACTGTAAAGTAGATTTTTTTTAAAATACCCAAACGACGGTGTTTATAATCTAAAATAAACCAAAAGATATATCCAAAAAATGCTGCTCGAAGTCACTATTCCACGTGGGCAAAGTGGTGGGCACAGCTGGTATTCATAGATATTGTTACGTTCTAGTTAACAGAACACTGATACTGAAGCACAACTAATGATATACAGTGGCGGAAAAAAGTATTTGCACTTCACGTTTTTATGAATAATTAAGTACAGGGAAACAAAAAACTTCACTTTACTGTAAAAAAATAAAAAGTACATTTATCAAGAACTAAAATAAACCTCTTTATAAAAAATAATAATGATTCATAACTTAACAAAAAATTAAAACTTTGAAAGTGCTTGGAAAAAGTATTTGCACACTTCCATATTTACAATTGAAAACTGTAGCTCTCAAGCTTTAATATTTTGTAAAGAGGCCATTTCTGCCAATAATTGCCTCTAGACGTCTGGGCATTGACTGAACTAGGTTTTTAATTAAATCTAGACTAATTTTTTCCCATTCTTGAACCAGAAGTTGTTTAAGATGATGTCTTCCAGTAATATGGAATTTTCTGACATTTTGATCAAGGGTGTGCCATAAATCTTCAATTATGTTTATATCTGGTGACTGGGAAGGAGTGTGGAGCTGTGTGGGGTCATTAAAAATATTAACCACTCCTTTGTTATCCTTGCAGTATGTTTTGGATCGTTGTCCTACTGGAATACGTACAGATTCTGGATTCCCATTTTTGTGACACTACTACGCAAATTATGGCGCAAAATGTTGACGTAGCCTTGTGCATTTAAATTAACTTTGATACTCACGAGTTTCCCACTCAATGATAGGATCCCAAGGTTTCTAATGACTCAATAAATTTTACCTTTGAAAAAATGAAAGGCACATGGTGCACTCAAATATTAAATATGGCTTTAGCTAAAAACAGTGACAACAGAACCTTTAATGACTTTAGTCCATTTAAAGTATTCCGTTTTCTAAAGAGCTTTGTGCCCAATATAAAAATAATAAGGTTTCAAAAATCAGGTATCATCATACTAGAAGTTTCAAGACAAAAAGATTATCACAACATCAAAAAAAAATAAATACATATGAGAATTATCAAGTAGAATTTTCTCAAAATAAATTTTTAAATTTCTCTAAAGGCATAATTACCTGTAATGAATTCCTTAACTGTTCAGAAACTGAACTAATAATGAGCTATCATCTCAAAATGTGATACATGTAAAAAGAATTTATAAATATGAAAACAATACTAAAGTATCTACCCCATCATTAATATTAACTTTCCAAAAATGTGAAATTCCTGAAAGAATTATTTTCGAATTCTTGAGTATTAAAGTCAAGCCTTATATAAAGCCACTGCAATTTTATAACTGTTTTTCTTATCGGCATGGAGCCCGGAATTGTAAGACAATTTTATGTGGAAAATGTGGAAATAATAGACACACAGGAAGCCCCTGTAAGACTGAAGTTAAATGTAAAAATTGCAATGGTCCACATGCAGCTTGGAATTATAAATGTTCTGTATATCAAAAAGAGAAAGAAATTGAAGAAATACGGATCAAAGATAAGATTTCTTATACTGCAGCTGCTAAAAAGTATTCTCAAAATCTTAATGTAAATAAACCTTCCCAAAGAGTAGAAGGGACCCCTACATTTTCAGAAGTGGCCACAGTCCCTCCAATCAAAAATAATTTATCAACACAAATTGAGAAACTAACATCAATCGTTGAGACCTTAGCTGTAAAGATTAATCTTCTTGAAACTATAATTGATAAGAAATCTGCACCTATTATTTGTGAACATGTCCAAAACTACAGCAATAATTCTCCTAAAAAAAATGACAAAATAATCCCAAGCCCCTCAAATGTACCTAAAAATGAAACACTCAAAGGCAAAACAGTAAAGGATGTTAAGCAAATAGATAAAAGAAGAAGACCTCTTGCATCACCAAATCCATCAACTTCACCGAGTAATAATGAATTATTTGTAGGATTTGAGGAAGAACAACATCGCCCTCAACATCCCAAAGGAAAAAGTATCAAAAAATGACACCCATATATTACAGAGATTGTCAGTCCAGAACCTGGCCATTCCCCTTTATTTCCCGTGTGTATAATATGTACAGACGAACTCATGTAGTAAAGACAATAGAACTAAAATTTAATATATACAAATACTTTAAAAAATCAATTAACTGTAATAGATCAATACTAACACAATTTCAATTGATTAGAACATTATTTAATTATCAATTACGTTTGATTAACAATATTCAAAATAAAATCATGTTTTAAGAAAGATAATCTATTATTGTTTCTGCATTACATGAGTATTCAAATAATGTTCACATTATATTTAGTGTATTCAAAATATTTTCATTTCTCATTGAAAATAGCCATGCAATTCTTCATTATTACCACTTTTGTGTTCGTATTTATCAATGTCATTTATGTATATCTGCTATATAACATCTTCTTATATAATACTGTTCTCTCACTATCTTATATTTTTTATGATAGACACCAATTTAACAAATCTCTGCCTTTATCACAAACCAATTGTAATTACATTATCATTGTACTTCATAATTCATGTGTTTCAATACTTCATATCTGTTTTAATTTGTATACAATCACTAAATCATATAGACGTATGTCATTGCGTCTGGGGAGTCTTCTAAATCTGGATCTTTTATTAATGTTGACTGTCAGATGCGCATAGTGCAATGTAATGCTAATGGCTTGATCAGTAAAAAACACAAATTATCGCTCTTATACAAAGACACCTCCTTTAATGTCATATGTATTCAGGAAATGCATCTAAAGGAAGTGGATAAAAATTATTTTAAACATTTAATTAACCATCACTTCATCTACAGAGATGGTTTAATTGCTTGTGGTGGAGTATCTATACTGGTTTCTGATTATATTCCTTCAGAAATTATCCCTCTCACCACTCAGTTACAAGCAATTGCAGTTAGAATCTACGAACCCCTTACTCTTACTATTTGCTCTCTTTATCTCCCTCCAGGACAACGATTCACACTAGAACAACTTATGAACCTTTTCTCTCAATCAGAGTTGGGCATCAATCAATTAATTTTTCAATCGTCCAAGCGAACACTAACTTTTTAATCGCGATTGATTCAATCGCGATTAAATTAGTTGCGATTAATTTTCAATCGTAATGTACAATTAATTTAATCGCGATTAATTCAATTGCAATTAACCATTTAATTGTTAATCGCAATTAAATTAATTATTAATTGTTTCTTTATACAATTAACAATTGATTATAAAGGCAACCGCTTCCACCATGAGGGTGGTATAAGGAAGGATATAGAGGGTGGTATTAGGAAGGATATAGAGGGTGGTATTAGGAAGGATATAGGAGGTGGTATTAGGAAGGATATAGGAGGTGGTATTAGGAAGGATATAGAGGGTGGTATAAGGAAGGATATAGAGGGTGGTATTAGGAAGGATATAGAGGGTGGTATTAGGAAGGATATAGAGGGTGGTATAAGGAAGGATATAGAGGGTGGTATAAGGAAGGATATAGAGGGTGGTATAAGGAAGGATATAGAGGGTGGTATAAGGAAGGATATAGAGGGTGGTATTAGGAAGGATATAGAGGGTGGTATTAGGAAGGATATAGGAGGTGGTATTAGGAAGGATATAAAGGG
Organism: Gonocerus acuteangulatus; assembly: GCA_946811695.1. NCBI lineage: Eukaryota > Metazoa > Arthropoda > Insecta > Hemiptera > Coreidae > Gonocerus > Gonocerus acuteangulatus. The sequence goes on from OX328125.1 coordinate 78,698,048, forward strand.
TGGTATAAGGAAGGATATAGAGGGTGGTATTAGGAAGGATATAGAGGGTGGTATTAGGAAGGATATAGAGGGTGGTATTAGGAAGGATATAGAGGGTGGTATTAGGAAGGATATAGAGGGTGGTATTAGGAAGGATATAGAGGGTGGTATAAGGAAGGGTATAGAGGGTGGTATTAGGAAGGATATAGAGGGTGGTATTAGGAAGGATATAGAGGGTGGTATTAGGAAGGATATAGAGGGTGGTATTAGGAAGGATATAGAGGGTGGTATTAGGAAGGATATAGAGGGTGGTATAAGGAAGGGTATAGAGGGTGGTATAAGGAAGGATATAGAGGGTGGTATTAGGAAGGATATAGCGGGTGGTATTAGGAAGGATATAGCGGGTGGTATTAGGAAGCATATAGAGGGTGGTATTAGGAAGGATATAGAGGGTGGTATTAGGAAGGATATAGAGGGTGGTATTAGGAAGGATATAGAGGGTGGTATTAGGAAGGATATAGAGGGTGGTATTAGGAAGGATATAGAGGGTGGTATTAGGAAGGATATAGAGGGTGGTATTAGGAAGGATATAGAGGGTGGTATAAGGAAGGATATAGAGGGTGGTATAAGGAAGGATATAGAGGGTGGTATTAGGAAGGATATAGCGGGTGGTATTAGGAAGGATATAGCGGGTGGTATTAGGAAGGATATAGAGGGTGGTATTAGGAAGGATATAGAGGGTGGTATTAGGAAGGATATAGAGGGTGGAATTAGGAAGGATATAGAGGGCGGTATTAGGAAGGATATAGAGGGTGGTATAAGGAAGGGTATAGAGGGTGGTATTAGGAAGGATATAGAGGGTGGTATTAGGAAGGATATAGCGGGTGGTATTAGGAAGGATATAGCGGGTGGTATTAGGAAGGATATAGAGGGTGGTATTAGGAAGGATATAGAGGGTGGTATTAGGAAGGATATAGAGGGTGGTATTAGGAAGGATATAGGAGGTGGTATTAGGAAGGATATAGAGGGTGGTATAAGGAAGGATATAGAGGGTGGTATTAGGAAGGATATAGAGGGTGGTATTAGGAGGGATATAGAGGGTGGTATAAGGAAGGATATAGAGGGTGGTATTAGGAAGGATATAGAGGGTGGTATTAGGAAGGATATAGAGGGTGGTATAAGGAAGGATATAGAGGGTGGTATAAGGAAGGATATAGAGGGTGGTATTAGGAAGGATATAGAGGGTGGTATTAGGAAGGATATAGGAGGTGGTATTAGGAAGGATATAAAGGGTGGTATAAGGAAGGATATAGAGGGTGGTATAAGGAAGGATATAGAGGGTGGTATTAGGAAGGATATAGGAGGTGGTATTAGGAAGGATATAGAGGGTGGTATAAGGAAGGGTATAGAGGGTGGTATTAGGAAGGATATAGAGGGTGGTATTAGGAAGGATATAGCGGGTGGTATTAGGAAGGATATAGCGGGTGGTATAAGGAAGGATATAGAGGGTGGTATAAGGAAGGATATAGAGGGTGGTATTAGGAAGGATATAGAGGGTGGTATTAGGAAGGATATAGGAGGTGGTATTAGGAAGGATATAAAGGGTGGTGTAAGGAAGGATATAGAGGGTGGTATTAGGAAGGATATAGAGGGTGGTATTAGGAAGGATATAGAGGGTGGTATTAGGAAGGATATAGAGGGTGGTATTAGGAAGGATATAGAGGGTGGTATAAGGAAGGATATAGAGGGTGGTATAAGGAAGGGTATAGAGGGTGGTATAAGGAAGGATATAGAGGGTGGTATTAGGAAGGATATAGCGGGTGGTATTAGGAAGGATATAGCGGGTGGTATTAGGAAGGATATAGAGGGTGGTATTAGGAAGGATATAGAGGGTGGTATTAGGAAGGATATAGAGGGTGGTATTAGGAAGGATATAGAGGGTGGTATTAGGAAGGATATAGAGGGTGGTATTAGGAAGGATATAGAGGGTGGTATTAGGAAGGATATAGAGGGTGGTATAAGGAAGGATATAGAGGGTGGTATAAGGAAGGGTATAGAGGGTGGTATAAGGAAGGATATAGAGGGTGGTATTAGGAAGGATATAGCGGGTGGTATTAGGAAGGATATAGCGGGTGATATTAGGAAGGATATAGAGGGTGGTATTAGGAAGGATATAGAGGGTGGTATTAGGAAGGATATAGAGGGTGGTATTAGGAAGGATATAGAGGGCGGAATTAGGAAGGATATAGAGGGCGGTATTAGGAAGGATATAGAGGGTGGTATAAGGAAGGGTATAGAGGGTGGTATTAGGAAGGATATAGAGGGTGGTATTAGGAAGGATATAGCGGGTGGTATTAGGAAGGATATAGCGGGTGGTATTAGGAAGGATATAGAGGGTGGTATTAGGAAGGATATAGAGGGTGGTATTAGGAAGGATATAGAGGGTGGTATTAGGAAGGATATAGGAGGTGGTATTAGGAAGGATATAGAGGGTGGTATTAGGAAGGATATAGAGGGTGGTATTAGGAAGGATATAGAGGGTGGTATTAGGAGGGATATAGAGGGTGGTATAAGGAAGGATATAGAGGGTGGTATTAGGAAGGATATAGAGGGTGGTATAAGGAAGGATATAGAGGGTGGTATAAGGAAGGATATAGAGGGTGGTATAAGGAAGGATATAGAGGGTGGTATTAGGAAGGATATAGAGGGTGGTATTAGGAAGGATATAGGAGGTGGTATTAGGAAGGATATAAAGGGTGGTATAAGGAAGGATATAGAGGGTGGTATTAGGAAGGATATAGGAGGTGGTATTAGGAAGGATATAGGAGGTGGTATTAGGAAGGATATAGAGGGTGGTATAAGGAAGGGTATAGAGGGTGGTATTAGGAAGGATATAGAGGGTGGTATTAGGAAGGATATAGCGGGTGGTATTAGGAAGGATATAGCGGGTGGTATTAGGAAGGATATAGAGGGCGGTATTAGGAAGGATATAGAGGGAGGTATAAGGAAAGATATAGAGGATGGTATTAGGAATGATATAGGAGGTGGTATTAGGAAGGATATAGAGGGTGGTATAAGGAAGGATATAGAGGGTGGTATAAGAAATGATATTGTCATTCAGGGAAAAAAAGAGCTTGTATCAAGACATAAAGATTTTAATATTAAAAAAAAACATACAATAATAACTAGTTTTATTCATATTAATGTACAAAGTAAGTAATGTTGAATCATTTTTTAAATAGTTCATATTGCACTTTAAAATCACTCTTTTTTCGAACATTTTGTCACTTATTTTATTCGCCTTCGGTATATTTGTCATGGTCGCGAATGAGAAAAGCCTCTCGACGGCTGCAGACGCTGGTAGTGGTGTATTGTACTTAATGAAGACATTTTTATCTCGGGATATTTATGTAGGATGTGCAGCTCTTCAATTTCTTCCGCAAAGAAGTGTAACATTAATAATTCAGCTTTTGTCAGGGGAACCCTCGTGTTGCTAGATACTGAAGGCGCGAAAATATTGTTTTGCTCTGAGTCGGATTCAGAACTACAGTCAAAAAAACGTTTATCTTTGCTTGATTGTTTTGTTGATGTTTTTTGCGGTTCTTCAATTATTTCCTTCGAAATTATTTTTTTTAAATTTTGCACAATTTTATTCTGATCATTTTTTTCTAGCATATATAGCCACTTATTCTTAAATCATGGATAGGAGAGAGCAGCAATTGATGCACATTCCGCTTCGGAAGTATTGAAGTCAAAGTAGTTTTTAAATCTTGTTTCAATACTAAGAAAATAATTTTCGATCAATAGTTGACAATAAATTAAAGTTGTTTTTTGCTTAATTTTTTGCAATTTCGTTTTTAATGCTACGAGGCATGGTAGCACAATTCCAAAGAAAGTGTTGTTCTCACTTTGCATAATATCCAATGCTTCCGCTACTGGCGCCGCACATGTTAAATATTCTTTTAAGTAATCGAATTCTATATCTTTAATAGGGGTTTTTATGTTTAAAGCTCGATGTAATTGTATATTTTTTTCTTGAATAACTACAATTTGTTGGAGGGTATCATAAAGGCTGTTCCAGCGTGTTATTCCTGGTCTACTAAGTGTATGTTGTAATACATCTTCAATTATTTCAGCAGTTTTCGGCCTAGCGCTAGCACTCCAAAGGATGTTGCACTTTTTCAAAGTGGAAGCATGAATCTCCGATAATGGAGTTCCCTTGGTGCTCAAAATTTTATTTGCATCAATTGTTGCACATAAACTTAGTGTATGGGCAAAGCACCGCAGGTGGGGAGGCAACAAAGAAAAATAATTAGACTCACATTCGTCCGAGCTTGAATCCGATTCTTCATCACCATCCGACCAATCTTCAAACCTAACTTCAGCTGTATTTTCATTTTCTTCCCCACTTACGTTCGTAGATTGAACGCCAAACAAGCTAAATGCTTTTACAAAATTACTGGCGTTATCAGTCATTGATGCAATTAGTTTATTAGAGCCTAATCCAACCCCCCCCCCCCCCCCCCCCCCCCCGGGGCTTGTCCCTGAATCGCTGACAAGCCAGTGCTCTTGAAATACGTTTCAAGTCTTTGGAAATCCAATGGACCGTCATGCCTAGGAAGCTTCTCTTTCTTCCCGACCAAATGTCAATAGCGCTGCATACATAGTCAACATTTAGTAATTCGGATTTTATTGCAGACAATTGTTTTTCATAATAAATGTCTATTCGACGCCCCAAACTTCGTCGACTTAAAATATTTAAGCCGTATTTGCTAATCTGTAGGTCCTTAAATATATTTTTAAAATATAAATTTTCTACACACCTTAATGGTATCATGGAGTCAATAAAAAATTCAATGATATTTTTATCTAACTTTTCTTGAGAACATGTCTTCAACATTTTCTCTGTTTTCAAGGAGTCGATATTTTTTGTAGTTAGAGGTTTATATTTTTTACTTTCATTCTTCGCTTTTATACATGCTTTATAATCATTAACGGAGTCTTGACCATGTTTTCTTTTAAGATGGCTTAAAAAGTTAGATGTACAATTATCAAACCCTCTGACTTTAGTAACCATAGGCAAACATTTAGTACACAATGCTATGACATTGTGTGCTGTAGACTCATCTGGAAGATATTTGAAAAACGTACCGTCCAGTAAAGTAATTCGTGGCAGTGAAGACGTCGACATACTTGGGCCAGAAATTAGCAGATTATTATCTATCGAATCGGTAGTTTCCAAATCGGTTCCAGATAAAAAGCTGTGTGAATCTTCATCCATCACTCATGTTGTTAACTAAAAGAATTTACTTTAAATACGAAAAAAAAAAAAAAAAAAAAAAAACACTTCTGTCACTAAAGTACAGAAAAGGAGAAGTTAATACTATCAGGCAAACAATGCTAGAGCGGAAACAACCGAATTGCAAGGCAGACAAGCACAAACTGGCAAGAGATGCGTGGAATAGAGACCTAGGTCCTAGACGGCGAGATAATTAGATTGCCTCAGACTTCCTGCTAGACATACTAAAACCTAATTAGTAAGAATACAACACTAGAAATTAAACAGCTACACAGTGTTCTTCGTACAATTCTTAAAAACGTCTAATCAAACTATATAAATATATATATATATATATATATATATATATATACATATGTATATATATATATATATATTATATGTATATCAATTATTTATACTTAATATAACGTTAAATACATATATCTATACAAGCACATATAAATATATATGACTGCATGCACACACACACACACACACACACACACACACACACACACACACACACACACACACACACACACACATATATATATATATATTTGCTATATACATATATATAAACAGTTAGTATTTGCTTTTTCTGTCAGTAAGTCCCTCTTACTATAATAATAGAACTATTCCTTCTATATATATTTTTTATTTTATATAGCATGAAAATCACACACACACACACACACACACACACACACACACACATATATATATATATATATATATATATATATATATATATATATATATGTGTGTGTGATTTTCATGCTATATAAAATAAAAAATATATATAGAAGGAATAGTTCTATTATTATAGTAAGAGGGACTTACTGACAGAAAAAGCAAATACTAACTGTTTTAATTTAACGCCAACAATATACGTACTTTAAAACTTACCTAAAAATACTTAAAAGAAAAAAAAAAGAAAGCTTCCAATATCCTTATATCGCCTCCTATCTTCCTCCTGATTCCACCTTCCATACCACCTCCTATATCCTTCCTTATACCACCCTCTATATCCTTCCTTATACCACCCTCTATATCCTTCCTAATACCACCCTCTATATCCTTCCTATTACCACCCTCTATATCCTTCCTTATACCACCCTCTATATCCTTCCTAATACCACCTCCGATATCCTTCCTTATACCACCCTCTATATCCTTCCTAATACCACCCTCTATATCCTTCCTTATACCACCCTCTATATCCTTTCTTATACTACCCTCTATATCCTTCCTAATACCACCCTCTATATCCTTTCTTATACCACCCTCTATATCCTTCCTAATACCACCCTCTATATCCTTCCTAATACCACCCTCTATATCCTTCCTTATACCACCCTCTATATCCTTCCTTATACCACCCTCTATATCCTTCCAAATACCACCTCCGATATCCTTCCTTAAACCACCCTCTATATCCTTCCTAATACCACCCTCTATATCCTTCCTAATACCACCCTCTATATCCTTCCTTATACCACCCTCTATATCCTTTCTTATACTACCCTCTATATCCTTCCTTATACCACCCTCTATATCCTTCCTAATACCACCCTCTATATCCTTCCTAAAACCACCCCCTATATCCTTCCTAATACCACCCTCTATATCCTTCCTTATACCACCCTCTATATCCTTCCTTATACCACCCTCTATATCCTTCCTAATAACACCTCCGATATCCTTCCTTAAACCACCCTCTATATCCTTCCTAATACCACCCTCTATATCCTTCCTAATACCACCCTCTATATCCTTCCTTATACCACCCTCTATATCCTTTCTTATACTACCCTCTATATCCTTCCTTATACCACCCTCTATATCCTTCCTTAAACCACCCTCTATATCCTTCCTAATACCACCCTCTATATCCTTCCTAATACCACCCTCTATATCCTTCCTAATACCACCCTCTATATCCTTCCTTATACCACCCTCTATATACTTCCTTATACCACCCTCTATATACTTCCTTATACCACCCTCTATATCCTTCCTAATACCACCTCCTATATCCTTCCTTATACCACCCTCTATATCCTTCCTAATACCACCCTCTATATCCTTCCTAATACCACCCTCTATATCCTTCCTTACACCACCCGCTATATCCTTTTTAATACCACCTCCTATATCGTTCCTTATACCACCCTCTATATCCTTCCTAATACCACCCTCTATATCCTTCCTTATACTACCCTCTATATCCTTCCTTATACTACCCTGGTCGTTTCCTGAATTATCGGAATAAATCGTAGTGATAAATTTGGAGAATCAATTAAAACCAGCAACTACGATTAAATAATTGTTAATCGTGAAATCAGCAATTACGATTAATTAATTGTTAATCACGAGAGTTCGCAACTACGATTAATCAATTGTTAATCGCCGGATTTCACTACAATTAAATTTTTAATCGTAATTGCGAGTTGATGCGATTGAATTTTTAATTGTCAATCGTCAATCGCCTCTGCGATTAACCTTTGCCCAACTCTGCTCTCAATTACCACCACCTATAGCCCTTCTAGGTGATTACAATAGTCACAATCCTCTCTGGTATTCATCCCAACTTGATACAGGTGGAAAAATAGTAGAAACCTTCCTTGAATGTAGTGGTCTAGTAATTATAAATACCAATCATCCCACCAACATAAATAGAACCCACGGATCACAATCCTATATTGATTTGTCAATTGTAAGCCCCAGTTTGCTAGCTAGATGTACATGGAGTATAGCAGACGACTTGTATCAAAGCGACCATTTCCCTCTTATCATTGAGTTCACTGAGAGGCAAGTTCCGTTGAATCGTCTATCTAGGTGGAAAATTAGTGAAGCGGATTGGAATAAATTTCAAGATCTTGCTCAGCTAAACTATATAGACCTAGAGAATTGCAATATTAATGAAATTACTGACTTCATTACCCAAAAGTTGATTGATGCAGGAAAGGAATCAATTCCAAGAACTCAGTCTAATTCTAAAAAAATTACTGTCCCCTGGTGGTCAAATGAATGTGAGCAAGTAGTTAAGGCACGTAAGAAAGCTCTAAGAATATTTAAGAGATGTCCATGCTCGAATCATCTAGATGAATATACAACAGCAAGAACAAAAGCACGATATGTCATTAAAAAGTCAAAGAAAGAAACATGGAAAAATTTTGTTTCCTTCATTAATAGTAGTACGCCAGCTACTCAAATTTGGAATACTGTTAAAAAGATATTGGGCCGTGGTTACGCTCCACCTTTAACAATGTTGAAGGAAGGCAATTCAATTTATACCAATGCTAAAGATATTGTTGATCAACTCGGCAAGCATTTTCAAAATGTCACATCAAATCTGAACTATGATGACCATTTCCGACAAATCAAATCTCACATAGAACTAACACCAGTTGAAATAAATATTAATACTCTAGATCCACTAAACATGCCCTTTTCGTATAATGAATTCGAACATGCCATCCAATCCAGAAAAGATACTTCACCTGGTCCTAATGAAATCACAGTAAGCATGATTAAAAATCTCAAGCCAGAAAATAATTTTAGATTTCTTTAATAAAATTTACAAATCATGTACCTTCCCTGATATTTGGAGGAAATCAGTCGCTGTTCCAATTCCTAAAAAAGATAAACCAGGAGATAAAGCTTCTAGCTATCGATTAATATCTCTTACATGCTCAGATTGTAAATTATTCGAAAAAATGATTATAAATAGATTGAAATGGGTCCTAGACTCGAAAAGTTTATTAGATCCTTGGCAAAGTGGCTTCAGGAGTAGGCGTAGTACCCGAGATAATCTGGTCAGGTTGGAAACCGATATTAACGAATCCTTTATTAATAACAAAAAAACACTTGCAGTTTTCATAGACCTGGAAAATGCCTTCGATCGCGTATGGCATCACTACATCATTAAATGTTTAGTTGATATTGGTATACAAGGTTATATGCTAGCATTTATCAATAACTATCTACAAAATAGAACATTTCGTGTCCGCTGTGGGTCAACATTATCTGAAGAATTCGTACAAGAAAATGGAATCCCGCAGGGCGGTGTACTTTCTGCCCTTCTCTTCTCCTTGGCTGTCAGTCGAATTCTTCGACAAGTAGACAATCCAGTTAAATGTATGTTGTATGCAGATGATATGGTCCTATATCATTCAGAAAAATGCATTAACACCTTATATGATGTCATTCAACAATCATTAGACAAAATTAATGAATGGTTTGGAAATCATGGATTTCGAATTTCTACAACAAAAACTGTCAGTGTTCTGTTCTCAAAAAGGAAAATATTAGAACCTCCAAATCTTAGGATCAACGGCTCTGACATTGCAAACAAGGACAGCGCTCGCTTTTTGGGGCTTATATTTGACAAATCACTGAATTGGAGCAAACATATTAAATATCTAAGAAATAACTGCATGAGATCACTAAATCTACTAAAATGTTTATCCAACACAGCCTGGGGTGGAGACAGAAGAACCATGATGACCTTATACCGCAGCTATATTAGATCTAAACTGGACTATGGGTGTATTGCCTATGGAACAGCTTCCCCTCGAATATTGAACATGCTCAATAGTATTCACCATACTGGCTTGAGAATAGTTACCGGTGGTTTCCGATCCAGTCCTGGGCTCAGCTTATGTGCTGAAGCAGGAGAACTACCTTTGGATTTTAGAAGAAATCTCCTCTCGCTCTCATTCTATTATACAGTTATTGCATCTCCACATCATCCACTTAATGAATACTTCTCGCCCAATTATAATCTTACAAATATTAATCACCAAAGAACCAAGCTTAGGACCTCATTTCCCAGAAGAATCAAAATTATGCTAGATGAACTTAATTTAAGTTCACAAGATCTAATGCACAACTCTATTTCAACTAAAGAACCATGGAAATTACCTTTGCCTAAAATTAATTTATCACTAACTAAATACATTAAGACAACCACCCCTCCAGTAATATTCCAAAAAGAATTCATAAGATTAAAGAAACTACTTCCACCTTCTAGATGCATCTTCACAGATGGATCCAAGGACATTTCAGGAGTTGGAGCAGCCTTTCTTTCTGAATCCAGGACACACATGTTCAAACTCTTGCCAATATGTACTTCCTTTACAGCAGAACTATTAGCAATATATAAAGCACTTTCCATTGTTATCCCCCCTAATAGAACCATTGCAATATTTTCTGACTCGTTATCAGCCCTACTGGCAATTAGAAACATATATTCCGATCACCCACTCGTTGTAAATATACTTCAGTGTTTAGAGTCATTAGCAAAAGATAATATATCCATTATATTTGTATGGATCCCTGGGCATTGTGGGATTGATGAAAATGAAGAAGTAGACAAAGCTGCAAAAAAAGGAATTAATGACGGTATCATTTATAAACAAATTCCAGTGTTAGATATCCATGCGCACATAAAGTCAGTAATATGGAATTCCTGGCAAAATTTTTGGTATTTGCAAAATAGTAACAAATTAAGAGAAATTAAAAGAGAAGTTAGACCTTGGAAATCGTCCTTCATGGAAAACAGAAGAGAAGAGGTGGTGCTCTCTCGACTGCGCATAGGGCAAACACGAATGAGTCACAGACATTTGATGTGTAGAGAAGAACAGGCCATATGTGAGAGTTGTGGAGTCCCTCAAACCGTTAAGCACATTCTAACTGAATGCCAAAAATTTAAAAATGAAAGAGATGAAGTCCAACTACCTGTACATTTGGATGAAATACTAGGCAACGGCGCAACAAATATAAATAAATTAATGAAATTCTTGAAATCCAGCAAATTAATTTCCAAAATATAAATTTTACATTTCTATGACATATCCCATTAGTAGATAAAATTGAAAATAAACTAAATGAACATTTAATTTTCTTATTATGAAATTAAATAAATATAACAATTGTGAAAAAAAAAAAAAATGAATAATTTACAACTGAGAGAGAAACAAATATTCGCTCCTTCTGAAAGTGTTTCCTGAATACATGTGCCTGTGGCAAGGTCATCGTCCAGAACTACATTCGAGGCATTAATGACCCAAGGGGTTGACAAGCCTTAAAAGAAAGAAAAAATGATAGGAAACACACTCCTAAACCATAACATGGCCTCCACATGCTTAACAGTCACTGACAAATTTTGCTTCTTTAGGTCTTCATTACGACGTCTCCAAATCGTCTTCCGACTATCTGAACCAAACAAATTAAATTTGCTTTCATCAGAAAACACAACATTTTCCCAAAAGCTTAAAGGTTTCTGTACGCATTCCCTAGCAAAAGCAAGCCGCTTTTTGCGGTTAGTTTCACTGATGTATGGCTTCTTTCTTGGTACTCTACCGTGAAGCCCTTCCGAATTCAGGGAATATCTTATTGCGCTATCACTAACCTGGAATCAAGATGGTGATTGGACCATGGCAGCCAGCTCTCGAGAACTTATTGTGTTTTTTTTTTTTTTTAAGGACTTCATTTTTAATTTTCCTCTTCAACCTGCCAGTTAATTTTTTTGGACGCCCTTTACGCTTAAGGTTTTCGGTTGTACCACGTTCCTCATACCTTTTTATGACGTATATGACGGTAGAAAAATTCACCCCTAAGAAATCAGCGATTTGGCGATATGCTTTTGGCTGATTCCTCAGTAAAACAATTTTTTCACGCGTCGCGGAACTCAATTCAGATGTCTTGGGCATGATAATAGACTATTGACTGAAACAAACTGATTAAAATACTAGAGAATACTGATAATAAAGGATTGGTGATAAATTCAGGAACAAACGAGTCGACCCAGACGGATTAATGAAACTGACAATATGAGTCATAGTAGACCAAATGTGCAAATACTTTTTTCCATGCACTTTTAAAGGTTTCATTTTTTTTTTGTTAAGTTATGAATCATTATTATTTTTTATAAAGAGTATTATTATTACTTTTTAAGTTACAATGCGTATTATTATTATTTTTTAAGTTACAATACTTTGCGTAGTCATTATTATTTTTTATAAATGTAATTTTAGTTCTTGATAAATGAACTTTTTATTTTTGTACAGTAAAGTGAAGTTTTTGTTTCCCTGTACTCAATTATTCATAAAAACGTGAAGTGCAAATACCTTTTTCCGCCACTGAAGCTCTGTGATAACCAATTGTGGAAGAAAACTCATACTTGAGGTTCCTACCTCACACCCTCCAAAAAAAAGTTATGACAAGAATCATTCCTTTTTTAAATATAAACTCACTAGAAATCCAATATTTAGAGCTTCAAAAATAAGTAGTACAGCAAGTGAGCTAGAGCAAACTTTTATTTTAAAGAAGTTTGACAACTTTAAAAAAAATTAAGAAACTTTGTAAAAGTGTTCTAATCCAAATCTAATACTAAAAGTAATTTTTTTAGTCTAATGAATAAATTAAACCTAAAAAACAAGTCAGCTTTTAAATTATTAACATAAAATATAGAAGAGAGATATTTGTTATAGGGCAGAGGCTGATCCTAATTCAAGTATTTTCAACTAATGTTTTTTTAAAAAAATGATATATTTATATTCTACTCACTACACAGCCATGAAGGTTGACTAATTCGAGATTACTGCAGAACTGTGCGAGGCAGGCAACTGCCTTGTCTGTGATCTGAAGGCAGCCTTTGGAGATAAATGACTTCAGATTATTGCACCCACTAGCTAGGGCCTCAACTCCTGGTCACCAAAAATTATACCTTTGAATAAAGCCACTGTTTCACGTCTATAAAATGAAACAATAAATCTACTATTTAAAAAAATATTTATATCTAAAATTGTAGAATACTAGGAAAAAGGTCTGAAACCTCATATATTGATTTGCTCATAATCATTTCATTCTGAAGAGTGGTAAAACTTGGTCCCTTCCTGTTTAATGGACCTGTAAGCATATATTTTGTAATAATAAATGCAGCCTCTCTTTTGTGAACATTAACTTTCTTGTTGAATTGAAAACAAATCATACAGCAAAGCAAATGTAAGAAAAAGTGTATAAAAATTAAAAATGAATTTTATTTAAAGTTATTCTAAGCTTAGTAATGCTTACTCCCACTTTCTTCTTCAATTTCAAGAAAGTTCTTTATTTTTAAGGGTATCGGTTTAAAAATAGTAACTGTTATATTACAATTTTAAATATTATTTATATCAAAAAGTCCAAATTACACAAAAACATGATTTTTTTTTTTTAAGGCACACAGACAGCTGGGCCATTAGCACCGACTTCCATGGTGCGGCAAGGAACCTTCTCAACGTGCCATGAGATGAAAAGCATTCCTCCTGTCGGAGGGACTCAAACCCCCGTCTCCTGAATAAGAATCTAAGCCGTTAGCCACTAGACCTCGATGAGACCCACACAAAAACATGGTTTTATAATTTTGGTTTAGAAAGTAAATGAGATAATAGATCTTTACCAATTTATTAAATTTTAACGTCCATTTATTATTAACTATGAATTTTAGGACGGGTTATCTATAGGTTACCAACCTTTTCTAGCCGGGATAGGGCTGATGCCTTTTCTTTTTTCTAAAGAAAAGCCACCACCCCTAGTGGGAATCGAACCCACGACCCTTTGGTACGGAGTGTTAAGTGCTCACGGCCACCGGGCCTCCAGATCTTTACCAAGATAAATAAGTAAATATAATACAATTAATGTGCATACTTTTAAAGACTTCTTATAAATACTTTTTTTTTTGTAATTCACGTTATGAACTTTTTATATTTTATTATCAAAAACTATGAAATCCCACATAGAACCTATTTTAAGTTTCTCTTGTAATATTTCAGGTAAAAACTGAATTTTTCATTTTGTAACTGAGTAAATATTTTCCTTATATGATATTCCTGAACGATAGCGCCCTCGTCCAATTCATTAAACAGATCCTTAATTAATCGATCAGCTTTTTGTATTAAGGTTTGAACTAGACTCCTGTAGACATTGAGGCGTCAGGCTAAGTTTTTGCAACATAGAGAAAGTTTGTTTTAAATTACTTACGATCAAACTATTAATTTAGTTAAAACAAATTTAGTGAATACCATTCTCTGTAATGCTTTCACACCACGAAATGTTTATGTGTGTTAGATGATGACATCCATCGGCCAAAGCTTTCAGCGAGATGTCGGTCACATTACAACAGGAACCAAGATCCAAGCGTAGAAGTTTACCACAGTGCCTAAAAGAAAAAAAAAAATTGTTAAAGAGTTTAATAAAATCTCCTCATTTTTTTTTTTGTTATTTCCTTGTGAGCTTCTCATAATTTTTGTCGATTTGGATATTAAATTTACAGTAATAGACCCTTCCTGTTTCGCTTGTAAACTATTATGTTTAATATGATTAATGACATCAAACCAGGATGTAAACATATAAAGAAATTTTGAATAATAAAAAAAAAAAAAAATCAGTCAATAATTAAGCCCAAAGTTGTTCTAGCTATGATTTATATAGTTCAATCCTCATTGTATTTCTTTCAATAAAAGTTGTATTACTCTACACAAATACTTATCCCAAAAGATTAAAAAGTCCGTCTCGCAGGACTGCATCATCTTAGCGCGGTTCCTATCCCTAGTCTAATTTGGAAAGATTAAAATAGAAGCAGTTATTATTTTGGTTCCACCAGTCTTTTTTTTTTAATTAATTATTATAATGGCGTGTCAACCCTTAAGGTCACTAACGCCATTCCTGTGAGTAGTAAAGTCTTGAAAGGTGACATACATGATTTACAATCTTACCTGGAAGGGTCCTCTACACTAGAAACAGACCCGCTAGTGACAAGGTCTTGGAATCTTGGAAATCTATATTTCTAACAATAAATTGTTTTTGTTACTTTACTTAACCAGTTTTATTGTCAAATACATTATCCAACTATAAGCAATTAAAAAATAACAAGAAATAAAACAGACAAAAAGAACCATTGGAATAAACTAAATCAATTAATTTAAAGCTTTAAGCACTTTTTTCTCCGTTTGACATCACCTAATTAAAACTTTCTTCAGAACCTTTTTTGTAGAGCATTTAGTAAGCTTCCGAATGGTAATCTTCCGCTTCACAAGATTGTCAACGGTTTTCGAGATACTAACGAAATTATACAAAGTTACCAAAACTTTTTTTGTCTGTTAATAAAATATTTTATTCTAACCCTTCCTTTACTCTAAACGTAACAAAAATTTCAACATATTAGTGTTAATGAAACTCCAACATGCAGAAAATGTTTCAACTGTATCCCATAATTCTAAGTACCAAAATCAAAGACAAAGAACCCTCCCTAGGAAGGACGCTAGGCAGTTGAAAAGCTATATATCTTGGAAATCCATGTCTCTAACATTAAATTGTTTTTCTTATTTTTCTTAACCTGTTTTATTTTCGAATACATTATCCAACAATAAGCAATTAAAAAATAACAAGGAATAAAAAACAGACAAAAAGAACAGTTCGAATAAGCGAAATCAATTACTTTAAAGTTTTAAGCTCTTATTTCTCCGATTGACATCGCCTAATCAAAACTTTCATTAGAACCTTTTTTTTAGAGCATTTAATAACCTTTCTAATGGTATTCTTCCGTTTACCAAGATTCTAACCTTTTTCGAGATATTAAGGAAAGTAAACAAAGTTACTAAAACTTTTTATGTCTGTTAATAAAATATTTTATTCTAACCCTTCCTTAACTCCAAACGTAACCAAAATTTCAACATATTAATTTTGATGAAAGTAGAACATGCAGAAAATGTTTCAACTGAATCCCATGATTCTAAGTACCCAAACCAAAAACGGTATTCAAAAAATATTTTTCCAATTTTCTCGAAAACGGTTAAAGCTATCGCCTTGAAAATGGTTTCATTCGTTTTCCTAGCCCAGGAATCATATAAAACGAGTACTTAGAAGCTTATGAACTCAAAAACGTAAGCGTTACGATTTTTTTTGCGCGAATTTCGCCCCAAACGCCATCTTCCAGTAGGCGGATTTTGCTGGTTAACAAACTTGACCTTTCAAATTGGACGATGGATTTTTGTACCAAATTTCATCAAAATCGGACCATTCGTCTTCTATCTAGAGAGCGAACAGACAAATATATATATATATATATATATATATATATATATATATATATATATATATATATAAATAAATATATACATATATATATATATATATATATATATATATATATATATATATATATACAAATTTGAACCACCGTTATTTTCGGTCTCTAGGGGTTCTGAAACGCGAAATTTTCTAGTCGGCACTTCCGGATTGTTTTATTGTATCAACCCTATAAGCGGGGTTCCTCCCTATGGGGGAGGGAGGAACCGCGCTAAAAATATATGTTCCTTCATACTTAGACAAAAATTACTAACTTTGATAAAGCCTGACAGGTGGCATCAGAGATTTTTTTGCATCCATTAAGGTTCAAGTCTTCCACAAAAGGACAAAGCTGAGCAAGAACTCGCATTGAAGGATCTGCAACTGATTGGCATCCTCGCAGACTCAATTTTCTTAAAAATCCACCACAACGACGAGAAAGATTTACAATAACTGCCTCCTAAAACATGGTAAATATATAACCATAATGGTAAAAATGAGTACTTTTAGCATAAATATGCTTTAGCAGTGACTAAACTGCAAAAAAATGTTACAAAAAAGTGTCTGCTGGCGTTCACGCATGCGCAGTGGTGTTCGCGCATGCGCAGTGGCCTTGTACGAAAAAGAAGACTATATGTTATACAGTATATTACATAGGTTTGTCGGGTGGACCTAAAGCATATTTATGTTCCTGAATTTGAGCAGAAGGCCCTAAACGAAAAAATCTTTTAGCATAAATATGCTTTAGCGATGACTAAACTGAAAAAAACGTTACAAGAAAGTGTCTGCTGGCATGCGTGGTGGCCATGTACGAAAAAGAAGAATGTATGTTATACAGTACATTACATAGGTTTGTTGGGTGGACCTAAAGCATATTTATGTTCCTGAATTTGAGCAGAAGGCTCTTTTTTTTTCATGAACTCTTCTCATGTTAGAGAAATGGAGAACTAATATATTTCAGTGGAAATAAATCCCATTAGCTTTATGCACTCATGACCTCTATGAGTCTTAGGAGATAATCATAATGCACTTAACTCATTTTGTCCATTTTCTCACTTATCAATTTATTCCCTGTGACCGTTGATATAGAAATAATGTATACATATGTATATTTAATAGTAAGTACGAAATCTCTAATTTTGGAACAAAATCAATACCTCGACATCAGTTTGAAAGTTGAACAGATCAATTCTCTGCCAATTAGATCCATCAAGTGCTAGAACATTCCAAGCCTTAGATACTTGGGCACATCTGCACAGCGAGACAACGTCCAAGTATGAAAATATTCTGGAAAAAGAACATTACCGTATAACACTTAAAACTTGAGGTAATCTCAATATTTCTAATCTTGACACAAACACAACAAACTATGTACTGAGGAGAACTGTAACTTCGGCCATTATGTACATAATTAATAAATAGTCTTGGATAATTCCTGCTTCCATTAGAATATTGTTAAGCTTGTCTGTGCGATTCTGTTATTTAATTGATAACCTAATACATATAAATGCCAAAAATGTAAACATAACTTTTATCATTAGAAACTAATAAAAAGTTTGGACCTTCAATATTGAAGATAAAATATAAAATAAGTAATGGGGTCTCCCCATGGTCTAGTGCCTAATGCCTTAGATTCATAAGCGGGAGATGATGGTGGGTTCGATTCCCACCAGTGGCAGGAATTTTCTCATCTCACGGCTCGGGAAAATTCCTCGCTGCTGACCCTGGATGTCAGCGCTAATGGCCTAGGTGTCGATGCACCGGTATCATCAAAAGAATAAAAGAAAGTAATGATAATACCAAAATGTCTGACCCATTAGAGCTGCATAAACAGAGGACATTTTTCATTAACCCTTTTTATACCAAGAGAGGTGCACGGAAAAGGATTCTCCTGTACGGGATAGTTTTCCCACTCTTGCTCATAGCGATCTCCCAGTCTTGACTTTGAGGGATCTACTCGCCGAATTAAAAGCCACCTTTTTATCATTTTGATTTTAGTTTTGTTTACTATCTTTAGTAATTTTTATTTATCTAGAATTAATTTATTCATCTGCTCTAATTTTTTTTTTTTTTTTTTTTGTTTTGTGATAATATGTAACGAGTTTTATTGAAAGAAAAAAAATTAAAACCACTAGAACATCATTAATTTGTATTGGCGTAAAACACCAACTCCTGATGGAACGATTTTACTTATTTTAATAATACGTCACTCCATCAGTTTTGTAGAGTATATAGCAAATTTGTAGCACATTTAATAATTTAAACGAGCATAAATCCTCAGAAATAAGATTGTAAATCTATAGAATAATCCAGAAGAGAATGTCAACCGAAAAATAAGAATGAAAATATAAATTTTCAGTAGTTTTTTTTTTAGAAACTCTGTATAAGAAAGAATCCCCAAAAAGACATAAATGTGAAATAGAGGCCAAGTTCCTCCCCCCAAAGAAACACTCACCTCCCCAAAAAGCGAGAAATATCCCCTCCTAAAACCCCCCAAAAACGTCTTACCATCCTACACTCCAAAAGAGTAGTATGAGTTGGAGTATTAAGTGTACCATATTTCCAACCAAAAATATTTGCCAATACAAGAGATGGTACAAGAAAGAAATGTCCAAGTTCATTACTTAGAAGACCTATCAATTACTTACTAAGAACAGTAAAGACACTTCAACTGACCTTTAAAACAACAATAAAAATACTTATATCCCTAATAAAATATCACTTTCCTCAACCAGGTATATCCTTAAACTTGGCAATGTTTAGTTTTCTCTCTAAAGATAATTTCAGCACAAATAAAACATTGCTAAGTTTAAGGATATACCTGGTTGAGGAAAGTGATATTTTAGTAACTGGATATAAGTATTTTTATTGTTGTTTTAAAGGTCAATTGAAGTGTCTTTACTGTTCTTAGTAAGTAATTGATAGGTCTTCTAAGTAATGAACTTGGACATTTCTTTCTTGTATCATCTCTTGTATTGGCAAATATTTTTAGTTGAAAATATGGTACACTTAATACTCCAACTCATACTACTTTTTTGGAGTGTAGGATGGTAAGACGTTTTTGGGGGGTTTTAGGAGGGGATATTCCTCGCTTTTTGGGGAGGGGAGTGTTTCTTTGAGGGAGGAACTTGGCCTCTATTTCACATTTATGTCTTTTTGGGGATCTCATTACTTTTTTCTAAGTATTAATTAAAATTTAGTTGCCGCATGCCTACTGGCTTTTGTACTTCATATAAAACCAGGGTCTTTAGATTCTTCATAAAGTTCTCCTTACTGCTTGATATTTGATACCAATAAGTAGCATACCTATCTACATCTAATCACTAGACTAGAAAAGTTAGAAGCTCTTCCAGAAGACAGTACTCTAGACGACAAATTGATTGCTCTCTTAACTAAACTATTACACTGTAAAACACAGAAACCTTATCCCCAGGATAAAGATCACTATAGGGAAAGTGTAGAAGGTCTTCAAGAAAAAGATAAGAACAAAGACGATACGTTTTTGTTTGTGATCTCAAACTTTGTAATTTAGATGACTCGTCTTTGAAAAACTTAGTATCTGCTTTCAAGTATATTATGCAGTTAACCCCTATGACTTTATTTACTAAGAAAAAAGTCACACCTGTTGTTGTTAAAATACGTCGAAATGTTTCTTAAAACATCAAATATAGGTTCTCCTTGCCAAGACGATTCATTTGATACCCCACATGATGGGTTTCAGAAGGAATGGCTTTCCGATGGAACAAAAAGTACTAAACGTCTTGGTAATATGACACTCCCGTATCAAGACCTACCTGTGTGCCAAGTTTGGTCAAAATCGGTCAAACGGTGTGAATTTGTGTAAGGAACAAACATGCAGACAGACAGCTGATAGACGATTTTGACCTAGCCTATGACACTCCCCGGATAAAGACCTACCTGTGTACCATGTTTGGTCAAAATCGGTCAAATTGTGTGGATTTTTATAAGGAATAAACAGTTAGGCAAACAGCCGATAGACAATTTTGAACTAGCCTATGACACTCCCCGGATCAAGACCGACCTGTGTGTCAAATTTTGTCAAAATCGGCCAAACGGTGTGTATTTGTATAAGGAACAAACAGACAGACATACCGCAGATTGACGATTTTGACCTAGTCTATGCCACTTCCCGGATCAAGACCTACCTGTTTGCCAAGTTTTGTCAAAATCGGCCAAACAGTGTGTATTTGTATAAGGAACAAACAGACAGACAGACAGCTGATAGACAATTCGACCTAGCCTATGATTCTCCCCATATCAAGACCCACCTGTGTCCCAAGTTTGGTCAAAATCGGTCAAACGGTTCGGATTTGTATAAGGAACAAACATACAGACAGACAGCTGGTATAAGATTTTGACCAAGCCTATATGCATCTAAATGTTTCTTAAAACATCAAATATAGGTTCTTCATACCGAGACGATTCACTTGATACCCTACATCATGAGTTTCGGACGGAATGATGGGTTTCCGAAGGAAGTACAAAACTGGCACCCCCACCCCGGAAGCGGAGTCAAACACAACTTTTCAGGATTTTTCGATTTTTTCCTTTAAAAACACCCTCATGTAGAAGTGCCTAATAATTTTGATGAGTCAGTGAGTGAGTCCTATAAATCCCGATTTTTGATCGCTAATATCTCAGAAACTATTCGATTTAGAATTATGAAAAATTCCAGTTTTACTCAAATCTAGTAGTATAATACCTGTGTAAAATTTCATAACTTTATCTTTACCTGGTTGAAAGTTGTGAGAGGGTAAAAATAGGCTCTAAGACCTCCTGTAATATACATGCAGTATGCTTAGGCCGGAACTTGGCCTGGCGCACTACCATGCGCCTAGATAAAGTAATGTAAATTAAATATTAAAACTAAGGAAAATAATACATAGGATTCTGCAAGATTTCTGGTAATTTAAATTATTTATTATGTTCTAAAACTGATGCTCTCAGTAGCTAGGAAGCCTAAAGGTAACCAATGAATGAAGAATGTAATGAATTAAAAGACAAAGTAGAAATGAGTTAGTCTCTTCCATTTCTTATTTCTTGTCTCTTAATTAAAATAATTATATTATCTATCGCTATATTTTCCATCTTATAAGAGCCACTCTCAACAAATTAAGCTCTCCCTTTAACAGCTTATTAGCTCGCCAGTCTGCTACAGCTAAAAGCTGACCTCCATAAATCAAACAAGCCTATGAATGTACAATATCAAAGTTTTAGAATTTAAAAATGTTTAGAAGGGCTCCCAAAAAAATATGATATTGAAAAGTTCATGAATGAATGTTCATTTTAATACCTCAGAAGCAATTCCTTAGGGAGTTTCTTATTGATAAGAGCCTCCTCATCTTGAAACACTCGGCCAAGCTGAAAAAAAAGTTATGTATGTTTTAGACGTTTAAATATTATTAAAAAATATAAAATTATTAATGTAAATTCATTAAAAGTAATATTAATTTGATTCAAGTGTCGCAACTCAGTGCATCCATTATGTTCCTATCTGCAAGCAGGTATAGCCACAAATAATGTATATCAGCAGCAGATATTAATCAATCAGTGAATTAATCCACAACTATGTGAAGTGCATTAGACCAAAAATACAGTCATAGTTTTAAATTTTCAATTATATTCGTCCGCAATAATTTGCAAAAAGAGAGGACTGATATGATGCAATTTTTCTAAACTCTACAGAGTAAACTATTGTTATTGAGTTCAGACATAAAATATAAAGTGCTTTTTAACCCTTTAAGGGGCAGAGACAGTTTAAGCCGTCGTAAGTTCAAAAATTCGTTCGTGGGGCCTATTCTAATAGTTTGTTGTTCTATTAGATATCCTGGGATTGTAAAAACTATTTTCAACCCTTCCAGTCCCTTTCTAACCCTTGGCAGCCCACATAGCGGTTCTTTGTCGTCTTACAGCACCTAGCGTACCCAAACCCACTTCACCCTCTGAAGCGGTATCAGTGATTTCCTTCCACAGAAGCACATCTACCTTCAACAATGTAGGTACAAAATTGATATATCTATATGAAATACCATTGCATGTAACTTTACCTTTCTAGAATATGTCGCTACAATTTTATTGATAATTGTTTAGACGAAAGTATGGGTTTTGTGCTGTAGTGAGACAGGATATGCATTAAATATGGATATTTACACCGGGAAGAGGGAGAAACCACATCCTAATTTAGGCCTAGGAGAACAGATTGTTTTTATCACAGTTTATTTATTTCCTCACTGATTTATGTAATTATAAATGTCTCAAAGAGTAAAAATATTGGTAAGAATATTTCTTCGCAAATTTTAATTTGAGTAAACGGGCTAATGATCAAATATTTTAGAAATTCAGAAAATAAGCTAGCAAAGAATCCAGAGGACAAGGCAACTAACACATGTAAGAAATCCCATTATAAGCGCGAATGATCGCAGCCGCAACGTGGGAAATGCCTAGACCTGTGTCATGCGGGTTTGCATTCAAGTACAGACCCTTTAAGCCGTGTGCCCTTATGCGCACAAACGGCTCAGGCCGTTTAAAAAAAAAAAATGAAAATTTTTATTTTGCAATAAATGGGCTCCGGGATGTGTTTTAGCAACCAAAAGGAGTCATTTTTTTTGCATAAGTTGATTTTTAATGTTTTTTTCCGTTGATTGCGCCTTAAAGGGTTAATCTCTAAAACTTTATGTACTCAACAATATACGTGATTTTTTTTTTTTTTTTTAGTAAGTTGAGGGGCCTGTGCATACGCATGTTTCTTCATAATGTAAATCACTTATTTGACTTTACTTACATGTAGTCATTGCCAATATGTATGTCACCACACTCCCTTTTCAAATTATTTTATCCATTATAATTTCAGTCTAACTATTGTTTGATGTAAGTCAGTTGGAAAAAACAATACATTTAATATTAGATAGACTGCCAATTATTTGGATAGAGTTGCAAGGATTATGAAATTAATCTCCTCCAATCAATCTTCATTCTAACAGCAACGCATTACAAACTTATCTCTTTACTTATAATTATGCTATATTAGATTTGTACCGAAATCCAGATTTTTTTTTTTTTTTTTTTTTTTGTGATTTGATTTCAGTAAATCTAATTTTAACTCTAGCATCACCATTATTAGGTCATAACTAGGTATTTGAAAAAATGAAAAGTTGTTGGGAGGCTAATCCAAAATAAGATTTATTATCCACAATCATTTTATTTATTTAAATATTAACATCCATTATTATTAACTGAGAATTTTGGGACGGGTTCTCAATAGGTTACCACCCTTTTCTAGCCAAGATAGGGCTGATGCATTTTCTTTTCTCTAATGAAAAGCCACCACCCCATAGTGGGAATCGAACCCACGACATTTGGCACAGAGTGTTAAGTGCTCATGCCTTAACACTCCCGGTCACCAAGCCTCCCAGCAATCATTTATGCTTAACATAAAGCATTAATCGTTTACTGACCATTGTTCCTATTTGGGAAACATCCAAAATGTCCAAAATGTTTTAATTATCTTTCCATTTCACCAAACATTATGCTAATTTAATTACAATTAAAGAAAGCATTGAATTAATCACAAATATTTTTTCTTACTTGGAAATGCGATCTCCAAAATTATTTAAGATTTCTGTTTTTTTGTTTTGTTTTTTTTATGTACTATGATTTATGCCTGTTTTTGCCCTATGTCTTAAACTACTGGTAAAACTAGTCTAATAATTTGTATGTAACTAGAATAAATTAACTAATAGTTCGACAAAACTGACATTTGCCAGTTTTCCCTAGATGGAAATAGGGGTAACAGATGAAAAAGATAATGATGAAGAAATACTAGATCCAGTCAGAACAAATGAGAAACCTTCAGCCTATATATCGTCCCTACCATGTCAAACTATAGAATATGCAAATCGGAGCAAACTAGGGAACGAACATATTCTATCAATTGACTAACTAATATATTGAAAAATGGTCTAATTCAATACTTTATTTAAGACATTAAAGGTTATTCTAAAGAGGTTAGCTTTGCGACAATTTGCAACAAGCCGTATTGTACACAATCCAAGAGCAAAGTCTTGAATCTGAAAAACAAGATTTTTCATATTAGATAGTTTGACAAGCTAGGGACGATATGACCATGGAGATCAGCAATTGATAATAGTTGTAATTTTTCATAAAACATGACATATGAGGAGACCCGGCGGCAGTGAGTGTTAAGCTATGTTTCTTCTAGCCTAAGGTCGTGGTTCGATTTCCACTAGGAGTAGTGGCTTTTCTTTCGGACAAAAGGAAAGGCATTAGTCCTATCCTGGTCAGAAAAGTGTGGTAACCTGTAGATAACTTGTTCCGAAAATCTGCCTAACATATAAGAGGACAATAAAATTTAAATAAATGAAAAACATGTTATGTGACAATACTTTCTGTTCCAAATTGAGAACATTAAAGAAAACATACAATTTAGCATTTTTTTATAAATATGGTCATTCAAATATTTCAATATAAAAGTAAGAAAGCTAAATAATAAGAAGATAAACTTAAAATTTAAATCGGAACTGGATTCGGTCTGTAATCGGTTAAAATAAAATAGAAAGAAGTATAGAAGTATATTTTCTTTTTTTTTTTTTTATGGCACACCTGACATCTAGGCCATTAGCACCGGTATATTTTCTCATTTTATAGAATTCCATTATTTTATTAATGCAATTTTAATAATTTACTATGTCTAATAGCAAATTTATTAGAAATTATACTATGTTGAATATTTGATAAAATACCCTATTGGATTCTTGAAATTGTAGATTTTATATGCAATTAAATTTTATGGTACTTAGTATGATATAATTTTATTGATTTACTCTATTGAGGCAAATTTATTCGTGATAAAAAAGATACGATATCATCATTCAATACAATGTATTTAATCCAGTCATTTTAGACATAGAGTTCGCAAAAAAACGCACAATGCTGATTTTTCGGGGTTTTTTTCACGGCCACCCAAGTAGTGTGTACTCGATTTGTCAGCTTTGAAAGACCTGTGCTAACTGCGTACCAGTCAAATAACCCTGAAATTTTCAGACTTTTTTTGTTTTTTCTTATTACTCTTAAACCGTGCATCCTACAAAAATCTTAATTCTTAGCATTTTAAAGGTACATAAAATGTACAAACTTTTGGCACTAGAACAAACTCTGTAGGTTTAATAAAACCCGAGCTCTTAAAAGTTTGGCTAATTTTCCAAAAAATTGCAAAATTCAACTATCAGGCGTATTTGGAGGGATATGAAGGCCGAAATACTCATCTTACAAAATACTCATAGGAATGAAAGTTATAGTAAATATTATTAGCTTTAATTGAAATGCAACTGTAATTCTATAGGCCTAGTGCCTGTCTAGTTATTTTTAAAAACCAAACAACATCCTATTTTGGACTGGCTGATCCTGGCAAAGAGCACGAACCCTTAAAGCATCTTTCAAACATTTTTTCCAAGTTTTTTAGAAAACTGTTTGAGTGGACTAGGATGAGGAGGAAGGGGAATATGGAGGGGAGGGGTTTTGGTAGTGGTGAAAATATCGAACTCTTGTATCATTAATTGTAACTGGCCACTCAATAAGATTACGGTTCCCGCATCAATGCAATTACTGCAATATTGTAAATTTATTTTTTTCAACTCTTTATATTATTAACCCTTAATTACTGGCATTTGGTCATATTGACCCGAACGTATTTGTTTATTCCAACTTCGCCCTTTAATTGTCTGACCCTTCCGTTCTTATTTCCTAGAACTGTTTTCGTTATGTTTCAGTTATAGCGACATCTTCGTCAACTGAGTACTTTTGTGTCTATTTGACCTGACACCAGTCTTTATGTATAACACGTGACACTACGTTGACCCAATGCCAGTCTTTATGTATAACACGTGACGCTATGTTGACCCAATGTAAGTCTTTATGTATAACACGTGAAGCTATGTTGACCCGACACCTGTGTTTACATCTTAATTTTTTCTTATTTGTAGACACATCGAGCATTTAGTGTATTTACTGTTTTGAAAGTTGTCTTCTTAATGGCAAAATTAAAATTATAAGGTACTTGTGAAGAAATATTGGCCAGATTCGAGAGGAAGAAATGGGAACAAGAGGAATATGTTGGAGAAAGTGGTCCAGATAAAGAGGAAGATGTGGTTCATCAAAGTGACCATGACAGAAATTCAACTTTATCGGCATTATCAGTTTGACGACAATGGAGTCTGGCCAAGATATCGATGAATCCATGGGTGAAAAAAATAAACTAGCTATGATTAATTTTTACAATTCCACAAATGGAGGAGTAGACACCAATGACTGTATGTGTGCACAGTATAATATTGGGTGACACACCAAGAGATGGCCTTTGGCTATATTTTTTGATTTGATGGCTATATTTTTTTATTTGAAGTTCCTTGCCACAAAGAGCGGCCTCCCTTCTTCTTAAGATTCCTTTCAGTTTTAGTAAGTAAGTTTTAACCATCCTCGTTTGGTTTTGTTTTCACACCTCCCCTTAGCCCAGATCAATTTTTGTTTTCTCCATAAGGAGAATACAATCAAATGGAAATATTTCCATTCCTCTCTATGACACAACTAATTAAAAATACTTATTTTTTGGGAAGATAGAAGTGATTTTAGAAATAATAACTAAAAGACTCATGCGGGAGACGGGGTTTGATTCCCCGTGCAGAAATTGCAAAATTTCTGGGTTCCAGTATTTTTTTTTTTTTTTTTTTTTTTTTCAAATCTCCCCTTTAATTTTAGTTCTGTCTGAAAAAAATTCAAATTTTGATCAGGGATGCTTATTTCTGAATTTACAATACAAATATCCATCACTCACTATATTTTTACCAACTACGCAGTGACAATTATAAAGTCAAAATTATGTTATAAAATGATCCCGTTCCCATCCCATAATGAAACTTACAGCATAAGTAGTCAATGAACTGAAGATTCAAATATATTTTTTTCAGAATTTTAAAAGTACAGTTTTTCGAAAACCGTTACGTACAAGATTTCGAAATTTTGTTTGAAACGTAAAATTTGTAATAAGTTGGTCTTGTTGTATATCAAATTAAAGTACATTTAATTAGCTAAACAATGAGACTATGCTGACTGTTCTAGCTAGAATAGAACTTAATCTACCTAGCAATAAACATTTTCCAGTTGACCAAAAAAAGGCGGTTTTTCAATACTTTGAAAATTAATACTAAAAAAACGGAAACAGATCAAATTTTTAAAAAAATTGTTTTTGGTTATTTTTTGTTAGAGTAACCAACCTACCAAATTTTATTAAAATCCAAGAAGGTCGGGTTGTGACCCTTGTTGATTTGACATGGAATGACCCAATAGCAATAATTACAATTTCAATTAATGTCAAATAAAATTTCAATAATAATTAAACACATTGTTCTTAGGGAGCTCTTTAAGTGTATAAACATTTAATCATTAATTCTAGTATTGAAGGGAAAATATTACACCCAAAGAAAGGAATATGCCATAATTTCGACATTAATCATGCTACTGATAAAACAAAGAATAAATAATTAGGTATTAGGGCAATGACCTCACTCTAAATTGTAAAATTGAAGCATCCAAAACTCAATGTTGAAACAAAGACTTCTAATATAATTTTATTTCAATACTAGTAAGATAAATAAATAATTTGATATTGTGTAATTTGAAGTTTAATTATAATTAAATGAACTCTTATTTGTACTGTATTCTTTGTATAGAAATCTGTCCATAGAATAATTAAAATTAAATTAATAAAACTTAAATCTTTAGAAAAAGCTTTATTTACTTTTTTATTTAACTTTGATAAATGAAAATAGGATATAAATTCAAATATCTGTAGGATAATATAGCAATATCAGAGATAGGCAGTTGGGAAACAAATGTATAATTCACAACAATGAACCCATAGAGACAACCTTGAATCAGCTGTGAGACACTTCACAAAATTAAAAAATGATCTGTAAAGTTACTTGAGTATTTACCTCAATTCGGTGCCTTGTATTATGAATCATTGTAGAATTTTCAATAACGTCAACAGATGATCAATTAAAATAACTTCATTTAACACCGAGGCACAAAAGAGGCTTTTACAGTTTGTAAACAATAAGAGTTTATCGAGTTCATTCACAATTTATGCTCAACTGCAAACATGACTATCTCATTATTTCACAGACAGTTTAAAACCGTTCACTTATAATTCCTTTAAACCGTGTTAACATTCTCATACGTCGTTATAGAACTATTTAGAACCTTTAAACAACAAAAAGTACCAGGCAACTTTGGATCAGCTGAGTAAGTGTTGAGAGGATTCTGGGATATTGCTCTCTATCACCGCCAAACTTCAAATATGAAGACTACTCTGTTTTTTTGTATCCGGGAATCAGCGAAGTCCAAAACATTAAAAATATATTTCCCCTCCAAACAAATAAAAAGTCCGACTCGCAGGAACTGCGTCATCTTAGTGCGGTTGCGTTCATATCCCTTGTGCCATTAGTAAAGGAATAGAAGCAGTTATAGGCAGGTTTCGACCTTTCGCGAAAAATGTAAAATAAAATCTCAAAGAGAAGTATTATAAGATTTTAAGCGCCACAACAGGAACTGATTGTATCCTAAGCGGAAATTATTCCATCCTCTTTCACAACGTTCGTTTCCGGAAAAAAATATAACTACGTTTCTCATTTTCTTATCTTTTTTTTACTAAAACACTCATTTTACTGTTAAATTATATTAAAAACAACAACAACCTTTTAAAAATGTAGGTAAACAGAGACAAAAACTCGTTGAAAAGAACAAAACTAACAATTTCAAAGTTTTAGGCACTTATTTCTCCGATTGACATCGCCTCATCCAAAATTACATCGCTATTTTAGAGAATTTAATAAGCTTTCGGGTGGTCATCTTTCACTTACCACGATTTCCCAACCGTTTTCGAGATATTTTAGAAAATATACCAAGATTTGAAAACCTTTCATGTCCTTTAATAAAAGTTATTTTTTATAATACTGCCTTACCTCCAAACGCAACTAATATTTAAATATTTTAGATTAGATGAATGGAGAACATCAGCAACAAGTTCCTACTGAATCAATCGTTTATGAATACCCAAACTGAAAATTAGTTTGGAAAAGTAGCTGTATCAGTTTTTCTCAAAAACGGTTTCATTCGTTTTCCTACGTCAAGGACCTATAAAACCAGTACCTGCAAGCATATAAACTCGAAAACGTAAACTTTACGATTTTTTCGCGCAAATTTCGCTATCAATTTTGTCACTATATTCTAGATGGATAGATATAGATTCAGAAAGCATGGGCGTATATAAGGGGGGACTGAGGGGGCTGCAGCCTCTCCCGAAATTTTAATTTGATGGTAAAAATGTGTCATAAAAACCTTAAAAATAAATTAAATAAGATCACTTACTTAATAAAAAATAGTTTATTTTAGGTGTACTAGCGTTTTAGTTGCCTAAAACTATTCCAAGCTATAAATTTTTCATATTCCATACCCCGGAAATGATCTCAGCCCCCCCCCGAAATTGTTTCCTATATACGCCCATGTCAGAAAGGAGGTAAAAGTTAACCCCTTCAGTTCCCTTGTCCAGCCGTCTGGACATAACTTCTTTACTTTGTATCACACTGCCTATGGCCGTTAGATGTTTACTACCACTTTGGTTTGAAGCTCTATGTATTTTTCTTCCACTTGACATCTAATATAAAATGATTCCATTCGATTTTGTAAGGTTATGTGTAAAATCTTCTCTGATCCACCACGGGCAGTCATGGATTCTAAAAGTTATTGACTTTTCTTTACATATTTAGTCCAAATGGTTTCTTTTTAGTGAATAAAACTCCTCCAAATTTAATGTATTTATATTTAATTTTATTTATGTTTGTTTTATGTTGTCAGAATTGTTTTTTTGAGTACTGTAGCGGTGACGCGCTCGCGGACTATTGCTTCAAGTCAGCGGAAGTTGACATTGAGCTCATTGGGCATAGTTCGCGAGCGAGTCATTCGCTAGTTACAAATGCATCTGGTAATCTGACTGAGGTTACTCAGATGGTAACGAGAGTTGGTTATGATTGTCGGTTGCTATGATAAGTGTTCCTGCCATTTTGTAATATTAAAATTAGTGATTTCTGTGAAAGACGTAATACAAGAATACTAAACGTAAATTTGTGTATTTATTGATCATTGTGTGCGTAAATACGCAAAAGTGGTGACCTCGACGTGATCGTCTTTCACGTGAGTAGAAAATCATATATTTTGATATGGACTTGAATGTAGCTTATGATTTGATCACTATGGACGATGAAAATCCAGAGGATCTTCCTCAAGAGCCAGTCTTAGTCCCTCAGACGATTGAATCAGCGTCCATGCTTACTGTGAGAGCTCAATTACCATCATTTTGCAGATCGGATCCCGAAATTTTTTTCTTGCAAGCTGAAGCGATTTTTAACCTTCACAAAATCAGCAATTCGCTACGTAAATTTATGTTAACGGTAGCCCAGCTTGATAGAGCAGCCGTAAGGGATGCTATCGATTTAATTAGAACTCCCCCTGTAGATAACCCTTACGAGTGTCTTAAGGCGCGTATTATTAAATGTAATGGACAATCGGAAAGAGTACGCGTCCGGAAACTTTTGGAAGACCAGCAGCTAGGCGATAGGCGCCCTTCTCAGTTTCTAAGTGTACTTAGAGGGTTAGGTGGACCCGAATTGTCCGAAGATTTACTTAAGTCAATCTGGACTAGGGCCTTACCTGATGGCATGCAGGCAGCGTTAGCGGCAACTGACCACACAAATTTAACCAAACTGAGTGAGATAGCTGACCGGATCGCGGAGCTGACCGTCCCAAAAGCTTATGACGTGGCATCTGTGAGGCATAGCAAGGATGCGGATCGAGATGACCGTATCTTAGCAACCTTGAACCGACTCACCCAGCGAATCGCGGCTTTAGAGACCCGAAGCAGTAGATCCGTAGAGCGGAAAGACTACAGGCAGCGGAGTGGCAGTCGAAGCAGAAGTAAAAATCGCCGATTTTGCTTTTATCATGTCCGGTTTGGTAAGAAGGCCACTAAATGCAGATCACCCTGTGATTGGAAATCTGCTAGCCCACCTAAGCCTCAGGAAAACTAGGAGTAGCGACGGCAGAGGCGAAACCCGTCGCTAATACTCCCCAGCGCCGCCTATTTCTTACAGGTCGGAAGTCCCAGCTGCGATATCTAGTCGACACCGGTGCAGCAGTGTCTGTCCTCCCCGTGAAGAGCACAAAGCGAGCTATGGCTAGCGAATTCGTCCTATTTGCTGCCAACGGAACACCCATCCCCACCTACGGAGATCAGCTAGTTGAGTTAGACCTTGGCCTTCGAAGGAAATTCAACTGGCGATTCATCGTAGCAGACGTAGGACAGCCGATTATCGGGGCAGATCTTCTTTACCATTACAAGATTATGGTGGATCTTGCCGGATGCCAACTAGTGGATCGGATTACAGGTTTGACGTCTCGCGGGAGACCAGCTGATGTCCCCGTACCAACCATCTACTCAGTTCCTCGAGGCGAATGGTACATGGATCTTCTTCAGAAGTATGTCAGCATCACCCGTCCGACAGTCTACACCAAGAACCCCATCCATTCCGTTGTCCATCATATTGAGACCCGCGGACCACCAGTGACGGCGAAGGCGAGAAGGCTTGCACCTGAGCGTTATGCGGCTGCCAAGAAGGAATTTGAGCAGATGATGGAAGAAGGTATCTGCCGCCCTTCGAAGAGCTCATGGGCGAGCCCATTACATGTGGTGCCGAAGAAAGATGGTGGAATAAGACCCTGCGGCGATTACCGGCGACTCAACGAGAAGACCATTCCAGACCGGTACGCAGTTCCAAATATAGCGGACTTCAACATAAATCTCCACGGAAAGAAGGTACGCTAAAACTCGTCCTGTTTTATTAAAGACAATTATAATTTACTTATCTTTTTTTCGTCATTATTTACACATCTTCTTCATCGAATCGCGGATATTTTCGTTTTCGCCGATGTCTCGAAGCTAAAATTAAATAATTTATATTACAAAATACGCTAAAACTCGTCCTGTTTTATTAACGACAATTATAATTTACTTATCTTTTTTTCGTCATTATTTACACATCTTCTTCATCGAATCGCGGATATTTTCGTTTTCGCCGATGTCTCGGCGAATCATATATAGAAGATTATCATTAGACTTATTATATATATTATCATTAGATTACATATTATCATTAGATTTAATTACATTACCTAATTATCATTAGACTTAATTACATTTAAATGTATTTAAGCGTATTTTTAGCACTTTCCTCCGAAGGAAAGTAGCTATTGAGGTTGGACTCATGACGGAATTTTTGAAAAATTTCTTCAAATCTTTATCGATCCTACCTAGTAGACACCGAAAATGACCCCCGTTAAAATTTATATATATCTATATATATATATATATATATATATATATATATATATGCATATATATATATATATATATATATATATATATATATATATATATATATATGTGTCTGTTAACACGATAGCGGCCAGAGTTTTTGTTTTTTCGTCACGAAACTTGGTATATAGCATTCAATTAGCAAACGATTGAACGAGTTCGTTAACCACCAAAGTCGGTCCACCGGAAGGGGGGGTTTACCCCGAACCCAAAACACTTATTTGACTATGTCAGCCGTAATATTTGTTATATTTCAACGAAACTTGGTATTCGTAGTGTTAATATAGAGAGAAAAGTGAGATATAAAAATGAACTAAATCGGTTCATTAGAAGGGGGGGTTTACTCCGCACCCACAATACCAATTCGCCACTACCAGCCGTGATTTTTGGTATATTTCGACGAAACTCGGTATTCGTAGTGCTAATCCACAGGTAAATATGTGTTGTAAAAATAAACGAAATCGGTTCATTAGGAGGGGGGGTTTACTCCGGACCCACAATACCAATTCGCCACTACCAGCCGTGATTTTTGGTATATTTCGACGAAACTCGGTATTCGTAGTGGTAATCTACAGGTAAATATGTGTTGTAAAAAGAAACTAAATCGGTTCATTAGAAGGGGGGGTTTACTCCGGACCCAAATTCCTAATATACTCATACCGGTCGTAATTTCTGCTGTATTGTAACGAAACGCGGTATACGTCGTGGGTAACTCATGAGAAAGAAGTGTTGTAAAAATGAGCTGAATCGGTCAATCGGAAAGCGGGGGTTTAATTTGTTATATATTTGAATAGAAAAGCCGGCAGACGTAGGCTCACAAAGCCGCCGCAAGGAGCGCTTTCTACCACTAGAGTGACTGTATCCTGTTCCTGCGTTAGATCAAAATACGATAATATGAGGATTTTTGTATTTATTACGTAGTAGCAAATTAATAATTGATCAGTTACTCATTATAAAATGAGAACTATTCACGTTTTTATTTTATTTATGTAGGATATTTTAAGCAAATTGTTCTGGAAATCAGTCTACACTACCCAAATTCTGAGGAAAGTGCTTAGTTATGCAGCTCCTGCGTGACGGACTTTGTTGTGTTATTATAAATTGATTTAATTCATGTTTTGGCGAGTTGTATCATAACAATGAAAAATGTGAAAACAAATTTTTATTCTTGTTTTTTTTTCTCTCTTCGTTTTTATTCTTAATTAGGTTGAAATGAATATTTATATTTGAATCATCAAGTCTTTCCCGCCCAAGTTGACATTCCTGCGCATGCGCGTGTTAAGAAATAGTTTGTTTACGTCAGCTGTTGTAACCTGTATATCACTCAACTTTAGTGCTTAATAAATACTTTTCTAGGCCTGACCGCGAGTTACTTTTGATTTTACCTTCTTAATTAGGTCAAAATGAGTAAGTATGCCAAGTTTCATGTTGCTAGGGCTTAGGGCAGCAGTCACTCATAATTACCTTTACGTTTAGTATTCTTGTATTACGTCTTTCACAGAAATCACTAATTTTAATATTACAAAATGGCAGGAACACTTATCATAGCAACCGACAATCATAACCAACTCTCGTTACCATCTGAGTAACCTCAGTCAGCTTACCAGATGGATTTGTAACTAGCGAATGACTCGGTCGCGAACTATGCCCAATGAGCTCAATGTCAACTTCCGCTGACTTGAAGCAATAGTCCGCGAGCGCGTCACCGCTACATCACCTCCTCCCAATGACTCAGTCGCGGAAGCGAACAGGAGGACGAATCAAACGACCCAGATGAGTTCGTCGCTCCACCGTGGTATGGTGCTCTTCCGCGGCAGAGTCATTAGGAATTGGCGCAGTCGGGACAGAAGGTGGTGTTGCGACTGGCGAGCTGGAACCGTTGTCCTCGTCGTCCTGCAGAAGGTACGCCGGTTTCAGTCGGTCAATTGTCACCGTGCGAGGCCCTCCAGGCAGCTGGATGGTGAAGTTCTTGTCGCTTCGGCTGATGACTGCATGAGGACCAGTGTAAGGCGGGGTCAATGGGCGGTGGACGGTATCATTTCTCAGGAAGACATGGGAGCAGTTCTGCAGGTCGCGATGCACGAAGGTCTTCTTGGTAGACTGTCTGTGAGCTGCTGGACGTAGTTGCTCCATATGCTCTCTAAGTTGGTTGACAAAAGCCTCTGTAGTCTGGGACTGCCTGGACTTTTCTAGAAGTTCACCAGGTAGGCGAAGTGGTTGTCCATAAGTCATCTCGGCTGCGCTGGTGACGTTGTCATCACGGATAGCGGAACGGAGTCCAAGCAACACCAATGGCAGCCTTAGAGTCCAGTTGGCACTGTCGAGTTGGGAAGTCAAGGCGGTTTTCAAGGTGCGGTGCCACCGTTCGACGCATCCGTTGGCTTGCGGGTGATATGCGGTTGTTCTAACGCGCTGGAAACCAAGGGTTTTTGAAAGTTGCATGAAGAGATCGGATTTGAATTGCCTCCCTTGATCGGTCGTTATTCGAACCGGAACTCCAAAACGCGGAATCCATGTTGACATAAGGGCCTCAGCACAAGTAGACGCAGATATATCCTCAATCGGCTGAGCTTCTGGCCATCTAGTAAATCTGTCAACCATGGTCAGGCAGTACCGATTACCGCACGAAGAAGGCAGAGAGCCAATAATGTCGATGTGTACATGCTCAAACCTTGATGCAAGTGGGAACTTTCCTGGAGGTGAGACTGTGTGACGCTGGACTTTGGAACGCTGGCACGCTAGGCAAGATCGTGTCCACTTTCCGATGTCGACGTTTTGGTTGGGCCAGAAAAATCGATGCCCGATAAGCCGTCGTGATCCGCGAACACCTGGGTGGCTCAGCCCATGGAGGCTCGCGAACATTCCGCGACGCGCGCGTTCTGGAACATACGGTCGGACCTTCTGAGTTGATGTCTCGCACAAAATAGGCTTGGTGACGTGAGGAAGTTCTATCCACTTTAATTGTAACCGTGGGTTCTTGAAAAGTTCAGGAATCGTTGTATCATTGGCTTATACTTCCGTTATCGCTTCCATGTCATCAGGTCCAGTGATCTCCTCAACTCTCGAAAAAGCGTCGGCCACTTCGTTCTCCGAACCAGCTACATGGCGGATATCGGTGGTGAACTGGCTGATATAGTTTACCAACCGGATTCGCATGGGTGTGGAGGATTCGGGTTTCTGCTGGAATGCGAAAGAGAGGGGTTTATGGTCCGTCCATATGCTAAAATTCCGGCCTTCGATGTAGGGACGAAAGTGCTTTATTGCGCGGTGGATAGCGAGGAGCTCTCGATCGTACGTGGAATATGCACGTTGCGCTTTGTTGAGATTCCGAGAAAAAAATCCTAAGGGCTTCCAAGAATACGCATCCTTCTGCTGAAGCACTGCACCCATCGCGGTGTTCGACGCGTCGCAGGCCAGCACTAACTCCGCATTAGGGATAGGGTGAGCAAGGATGGCAGCTTTCCTGATAGCTTCTTTGCATGCTTCGAAAGCCTTTATGCTATCTTGATTCCATGCGATCGGAGTCTTGTCTTTCTTCTTCGCTCCGGAAAGGTAGACGTCGAGTGCTGCTTGAAGGGATGATGCATGGGGAATACAGCGCCTGTAGAAATTCACCATGCCTAGAAATCTTCGGAGGTCACTTACAGTTGCCGGGCGAGGATAGGTGGTAAGAGCCTCAACCTTCTCAGGCATAGCGGTGATTCCATGCTGGTTGACCTTGTGCCCGAGAACTTCTTCCTTGGCAAACACACATTTAGCCAGGTTGATGGTAAGGCCATGTTCTTGAAGGCAGCGGAAGACTTCTTCAAGGTGGATTTTGTGTTCTTCTTCGTCCTTAGATCCGATGCATATGTCGTCGATGAAGGGGAAGACAAAGTCTAGGCCTCGGAGTACGTCGTCTAGAAATCGCTGAAAGGTCTGCGCCGCATTACGTAGGCCGAAACACATGCGAGTGAATTCAAAAAGGCCGAAGGGAGTTATGACCGCTGTCTCTGGAATGTCCTCTTCGGCGATGGGGATTTGATAATACGCCCTAGTGAGGTCGAGCTTGGTGAAAACCAAGCTAATGCTCAAAGCTAATGCTAATGCTCAAAAAGGAAAATTACAGCCAAAAGTGCATTTTCAGAATTGAATGCCTAAACTTCTTAAACTCCAGAGACTGAAGTTGTTTCATCTACTTCTCAAGGAGGCAGTTAATAACCAAAACCACTCCTAACTTATTTTCCTTTCCTAGATAGAATGTTATTTAGAGGCAATGTAAGGGACAAATTGTAGAGGGAAGTTTTTATTTTAACTTGTTTAAAATCCTTTCCATATTGAAAGGAATCCAGCTCATGACCACAACTATGAGACAAAATTCCCTCTACCTTCTGTTAGTCATTTGCAGGCATTGATAAACTAAACCACATAAAGCTGATTAAGTCTCATTTGGGACCAGGGAAGGGTATCATAGGTCAGGAAAGATAGTGTTTAATGTTTATCAATACTTAGCCGAAGCTAAGGCTGAAAACAATTTAAACATCCCAGTGATAAAATTGTGAGGGGATTTTTCCTGCGAAGTTTACTGCACCTGGAATATAGGCCATGCCCTTTTCTCTCCTACATGATATAGTTTAAATTGTTTTCCCCCTTAGCTTTAGCTGAGTATTGATTAACACTAAAAACTAACTCCCCT
Source organism: Gonocerus acuteangulatus (assembly GCA_946811695.1). Lineage (NCBI taxonomy): Eukaryota > Metazoa > Arthropoda > Insecta > Hemiptera > Coreidae > Gonocerus > Gonocerus acuteangulatus. The sequence continues at coordinate 78,735,614 of OX328125.1, forward strand.
GCCTGAGTTCTAGATGCCTTCCCTAGTTTTAAAGAGACATAATCATTTGCTTAGGGGGCGAGGTTAGCTCAGTGGTAGAGCACTGGACTAGTATGCTGGAGGACCTGAGTTCAAATCCCAAGCAAGCACTTAAGATTTCTTCTAGTGTCTTCGTTCAAGGGTTGGATTCGGCCTCCCTGACCGTCCCTAGGCCAACCCAGCCTTTAATTAATTTAATAATGGGTACCTTGGTTGGTGCTAATGACTCTAGTAGTCGAAGCAGCCAAGGGGAAAATCAGGCGGCCGGATCATACTACGGACCACACTATCTCCCTAGTGTGCTGTATGGTCATAAATCAGATACCTCTATAGTATCTGCCCCTCAGGGCCCTCGTGGCCTGTTATGGGACTGATTTTTTTTTTTTTTTTTTTTTTTTTTAATCATTTGCTTAGTGTGTTTCAATTAAAGTGTAATTCATAAAATGGCTTTGCAAATGGTCGAACAGAATGGAATATTTCCCTTAGAAGTCAGTGCATATGCACTTGAACTTTTCTGTCAATCTGAACGAGCTATAGTGATCTTTCTGAATGCACCGGTTCCCGTTGATCACCAAAATTAAGCAATGTCGGGCGGGCCAGTACCTGACGGAGTGACCGACCACATTCTGTTGGCATTAAATAAAGGGTGGCAACCTGTAGATAGCCCAATTGTTGAAACACTATTAAACAAAACAAACAACATTTCAAGTTAACTCTCTAGAGAGTGAACAATAGGTGTGCTGTGTGTTAGGCTAGGGCCGAGGTCAGCAGGCTACTGCCTTTCCATAGTTTTAAAAGTGTGTTGTTCTGAAGATAAGCAAAATAGGAATTTTTAGTATTTCGTGTGTTTTCTAAAAATATGTTTTTAAATTTGTTCTGCTGCCTTTGATTTTCAAATTTTGTAAAAATTCTTTTGATAGTAAGAATAAACCATTTTTAATAATGAAAATTTACGCATTTTAGCTATTTATTCTTTGAACATACATATGTTTTGTTTTTTTATTTTCAAAATAAAATGGAATTAATAATTTTTCACAGGCAACAAAAATTATAAATATTTAACTATAAATTTTTCATCTTCTTTTTTGATGCAGAGCTTTGAACAACCAAAGGCAGAGTTAAAACATTTTATTTATTTTTTATGTTTTTTACAATGTAATGCATCATAAAAAATCAGTTTTACAATGGTAAATACCAAAGCAAAACAGTACAAGAGATATGAATAAAGAAAAAAAATAACTTAATATGGGTTGACTATTGTATACAACAAAATAAAATAATATCGCACAAACAAGTATCTTGCACCCAGGTTTCTAACGGAGTAATGAAAATACCTCCTAAAAGTGTGAAAAAAATGACAAGCTAGAAAAATAGCTGGTATATAGAGTTTACGTAACTTGCAAAACCCTGCTTTAAGCAAACAGCTTGCCCACACTATTTAGCAGTGGCTATTGGGCGTTATTAACTTCTCAAACTATTGATAGATAGTGCAAGAGTGAAACCGATTCATATTGTCTGGTTTTCAGAATGCAAAGTCAATCGCGAGTTAACTCGTCTGAAGGCTGTGGAGAAAGGGTCTCCAAGGACGAGTTTACCCGTATGGAGGCTGTAGAGTATAGTTACCCATGGACGAATTAACCTGGGTGGAGTCCCTAAGGTGTTAAATATAAGGTAATTGAATATGTGTATAAATAAAAAAGATATATTTCTTATATAATATTTCTGAACATAACACTGATAAAAAATAATATAATATACGATAAAATAATATTTTTTTATATTTTGTATTAACACGTGTCTTTTACTAAATCATCAATTACCTTGAGTACTGTTTTTACTAAGAAAACTTATAATTGGCTTGTTTGCAGATTAATTACAGAACACAATAACTGAACAATTTCACTTATTATTTGTCAAACGACACTGAACTGTGAAAGTATAGACACAAGTTGGCAGGTGATTCAATAAATGCCTGAATTTTAAAACATTTAAATTTAATTACATATTTGTTTACAAAGTTATCTATTTAAAATGGGGTATAAGTTGATATATTTTAAAATAAGATCAGATTCATTTAATATTCTGAAGTTAGTCAATATCAATGCTTTCAACTTCAGCTTCACCAACATTCCTGGTCTCTGGTACTGGAATGTTTGATTCGTTGTTGCTAGGAGAGCCATTAGGATCGTAAACAGTCGAAGATCCTTCAACCAAATCAATCTCAAGTAATCCAGCACCTGGCACACAGTCATCATCATCGGGATCACCCATTTCTTCATCCATTTCAGTAGGTGCTGTATCAGTAGGCTGAAAATTCAAGAGAAAAATATTAATTAAAAATAATGAAGAATGATACTGCTATATTTACACCAATCAGTTAACAAAGATAGTGAAACAACAGAGATAGGAGGATATCTATCGTTTTGCTAAGAGGATATCTGAGCTGAGAGAGGAAGCAAAGCTATAGAGACAGGAAAGAAAAGCATTGTCTTGTTATTTAAGTGTCTGCATTAAGACACATTGTAGTTAAGTCTTATTGTATCATTGTTTTGTTTCGTATTTTTCTAATCAAATCATTTATTGTTATATTATTGAAAAAAAAAAAGAAAAACTAAAAACTGTAACAGTCTCACATAAATGCATAAAATGCATCGTAGGGTTACTTCGATGTGGAAATAATCAAAGGTGTTAAGCCAAGAATTCTTTGAAAATAAATATTCATTTATAATGTAAAGTTATAATTAAATAACAATGTTTTCGCTTACATTATGTGTCAATAATGGGAATTATAATCCAACAGTACAGTTTAAATCAGAAGGGAAAGAGGAACATGCAAATTAATTGTTTTATTAATTTATTTCTAATTGGACCACAAATAGCCTGGTTGTTTGAAGATCTTTAAATTTATATTGACAGATTGAAATTTTTTAAAATCAGATGTAGGTTGAATAACTTCTTTTTAGGCCCAAATTCCATCCTTATTTTATAGTAACCCTTCTTAATTATATAAGAAAGAAAGTAAAGAAAATATATCTTTTAAATTATTTTAGTAAAAAAATTCAATCAAATTTTTAGTTCCATTGCAAAAAGAAAACCCCGAAGTTAGTTACAATAAAGGTTCTAAAAATAGAAAGAACTTTTAATGAAAGAATTTTCCACACTAAAATTATGATAAAGTGAACCATACCTCTTGAGAATTTTCGTCATCTGTTGATTTACGCACTAGACCCAGTACTTTAAGAACACTTTTTTTTGTTTGTGGAGTTACTGGTTTTTCAGGCACTCCTTCGTCCTCAGACCAAGCCCTCGATTTCCTGCCTCTCTTCTTTCTAGCTGTGAAAGTAAATTAAGAATATTTAATTTTTTAGAGCCAACGGCCATAGCCACGTTGAGTGCACCGGTTCCCGTAGATCACCGAAGTTAAGCAACGTCGGGCGTGGTCAGTACCTGAATGGGTGACTGACCACGTGCTGTTGGCATTAGAAAAGGGTGGCAACCTGTAGATAGCCCGGCGCTAATGGCCAAGATGTAGATGCGCCTTTTAAAAAAAAAAAAAAAAATGTCCAAGAGTCTTTTTACTACCAAAACATCAATCAATATATATATATATATATATATATATATATATATATATATATATATATATATATATATATCCCTCAGAATGACTCCCATCAAAACGTTTTTGTCTGAATGTGTCTCTAAATGAAATTTCTGTTCAAGTGATATCTGCTGTAAATCTTTTTCTAATGCCATAATCCATTTATTTATTTATTTTACAGAGAATTGACATTTAGGCTATTAGCACTGAGCTATCTATAGGTTGTCATCGTTCCTATTCACCCTTGATGAAGCAGCGCATTTTTTCAACAGACCCATAGGTGGAAAAACTCAACCTGCTGCAGGCGGGACTTATAGGTCTCGAAGTATCCATTATTTTTAAGTAAAATTTTATTCTGAATGGCTTAATAAGAACTTCTTCCATTCTATTCAATGGGTTATTGATTATAATTAGACATTACACGCTATGTTTAAAATAATTAAACATTTGAAGGTGTTAATCATTGGGGTTCGGTTATATGATTGAACAAAAACTACATTTTACAAATGATTTTGTTTTTGTCAACTTTTCGGCTTGATATGCAAGCCTTCTTCAGGACTATGGAGGAGAGGGAGAACTTACCTTTTTCGTGGAGGCATTTCTGAGGAAGATGATCAATTAAAATAAATTCATTTAACACCGAGGCTCAAAAGAGGCTTTTACAGTTTGTAAACAATAAGAGTTTATCGAGTTCATTCACAATTTATGCTCAACTGCAAACATGACTATCTCATTATTTCACAGACAGTTTAAAACCATTCACTTATAATTCCTTTAAAATGTGTTAACATACTGATACATCATTATAGAACTATTTAGAACCTTTAAACAACAAAAAGTATCAGGCAACTTTGGATCAGCTGAGTAAGTGTTATCTGAGGAAGAGAAGGATAGTGCCTACCAGATCCTTTCCTTCCTTAGAAATATAGCCCCCACAAATGGGACAGTTCTCCCTCTCCTCAATAGCCCTGAAGAAGGCTTACATATCAAGCCGAAAGTTGGCTAAAATAAACTTATTTTAGCTATGAAATGTAGTTTTTATTTAATCACATGACCAAACCCCGATGATCAACACCTTCTATATATCAACGGTCGACTACATCTTCTTAATTAAACATTGTATCAATTAGTTTGATTTTTTGAATTTATTTATTCTAATATCCACTATATATATATAGGACAATGCAACGTCACTGAGTTCCAAGTTTTTTTTACTTACCTTTTGGTTGGAGGGCCATAGCATCCTTATCAGCAAGAACAGCTCTTCTTTTGCCAATTACACAAGATCCGTCACCCCCACAAGTCACTAAGTGATTACCTGAAAGAATATAGAAATAAGATCAGCACATAAGTTAAGGAATTCATTGAATGATGAAATTTTATACGGAATACACAATTCTTTATTTTTTAAGCCTTTAAGCAATACACAATATTTAAATAATAATCTGAATTTAATGGGATTGCATTGGGACTCTAGGTAATTCTGTCTTAATGGAAGCCTCATAAAGATGTAGGAGTATAGAATCAAGTGATTGAAGGCTCTTTCGCTGACTGTTTTAATAAAAACTACAAATACTTACTCATTCTGTTTCCGTCTCTGTTAGAAAATGAACAATTATTACAGTAGATTTTCTGAGTTATTGTAATCTTCATTCCAACATAAACTGGAGATGAAAGAGGATATGGAGGATGTATTAATGAAACATGCTCTGCCATAGCATGGGAACAGCAGGTCCTAAATGAGCACTTGTTACACATTAGATAATTTCTGAAAGAAAATAATAAACATTAAAATAGAGAGGTAAAAAGTTTGCAAAACAAAAATGTTAATTATCTTACACAAAATGTTCTCGGTTAACAGGAGATTCACATTCACAACAAAAGGTATCCATATGATCATCAACGTTAGCCGAAATTCCAAGAGAAACAGTGCTAATTCCCTTCAACAACCCAGAAGGTTTCACATCACCAGGTTGAATGGCATGGACCAATGGTGGTTCCATTATAGGAGCAGGCATTAATGTTGGATCATCAACCAGATACCTCATCACATCTGAAAATAAGAGAAACAAATTTACACTATTAATGTAATATATATATATATATATATATATATATATATATATATATATTAAACTTTACCTACCCGCTATAGCCTGTCCAGATAAACCCATGAGTACAATTGCACATGTACGAACGTCTGGGCAGGAATTACTCCCTGCACTCTCCCTTCCGTTACACCATTTGCAAAGCCTTTTAATGATCAAACACTTAACGTGAATTACTATAAACACTGATTATATCTCATTTAGGTGCAGGAATGGCTTTGAGAGGCCAGAAAAGGGAGATAATTTTTAATGTTTATCAGTACTTAGCCAAAGCTAAGGCTGAAAACAATTTTAACTATAACGTTTCCGATTCTGCAGGCGAGGCGACTGAGGTAACGGTTGAAAACTGATAATGTTATTAAAAGGGAGTTCTTCCCACTATTTCTTCGGAATATAGATCCCATCCATTCCCTCCATCTATTTAAACAGGCTGTAGATTAAATTGTTTTTAGCCTTAGCTTTGGCTCAATATTAAACACTATCTCCCTAGCCTGACGTCTCTCTCAAAGCCTTTCCTGGTCCTAAAAGAGAAATAATCAGTTTTTATTGAGTTCCATGGAAAGGGCTGTTCCTTGAAATGATAATGCAAATGGCGGAACCGTCGGGAATGTTTCCCTCAAAATTTTGCGCTTGCGCGATTTGAACTATTCCATCTATCTGAACGGGCTATAGTAAATCTAAAAATCATTTATTACTTTCCAATAAAATTAAATAGGCAACAATAAATAAATAAAATCTAAAAATCATTCTGAGTCATGAATTGTCATTTTATTATTATGTTTACTGGTTTACTTATTTTTCATGCTATTTATCACAATTTATTTAACATAAGTGTACCAATATAATACTTACCGTCATAAATTTGAAAAATAGGATAATGAGTATAGACTGTTGAAGAAAAGATTTTTTTAGATTTATAGTTTTACTTTTAGCACATTTTCAAGGAATGTAGCCATTGAGGTTGCACTATAAATGGCTCGGTTCTATTAACTTCATCAAAACTCATAATGAGATTTTACCTTTAGCAACACTCTGCCCTGGGCATACGTGACATTCTTTTTTTATGGCCGGCCCTACTCAAAAATTAAAGGCATCATGACCAAAACCTGAGGCTTGAGGAGTAATTCTTCATATTTTTGACTTTCAAAACCGACCCATGAATTTTTTGTAACAAATTTGTTTAAACTGTGTAATACTTAGTCAGTTTGGTAACAATAACAGTTCCGAGGAGCAAAAATATAACTTTCAAACATTTACTCCAAGAGAATGAAAAAAAAAAAAAAAAAAAATGAAAGTATAATACAAAAACATCAAACAATACCGTCATTTTCAGCACACGATGCATGCATTTTAACTTCATGAGCAGCTAGTACAGACTTATTAACAAAATTGAGAAGGCACCTGGAGCATTTCTTCGAGGAAGGTAACACATGTCTCTGGAAAAGAAAGAAAATATGTTTAAAATAATAAATCAAAGTCAAATATATAATACATAACAAAAAAGTCCAACTCGCAGGAACTGCGTCATCTTAGCCTGTTTCAATTCTTATCTTTATTGTGGCTTGGAATGGAAGTTATTCCAGTTATTGGTGACTGCTTCTAACTCTTCCAAGAGTTAGAAGCAGTCACTTATGTATTTGAAAAACCTAATTATTTTAGGATATAATAGTATGTATCATATTGTGTAAGTAAAATGGTACACATTATTAAAATTACTTTTAAACTCCACCCACAATGAATGTTCAAACTAGACTGGCTAAAATCAGGCACAGGTCTCCGCCAAAACACAAGTTTCCTGCCTCTAAAGCAAAACATATATGGCTTCTTTGACTTTCATTAGCGCGGTTCCTCCCTCCCCCATAGGGAGGAACCCCGCTTATAAGGTTGATCTCATGACGCAATCCAGAAGTGCAGACTAGAAAATTTTGCGTTTCAGAACCCCTAGAGACCGAAAATGATGGTGGTTCAAATTTGTATATATATATATGTATATATATATATATATATATATATATATATATATATATATATATATATATATATATATATATTTGTCTGTTCGATCTCTAGGTAGAAGACGAATGGTCCGATTTTGATGAAATTTGGTACAAAAATCCGTCGTCCAATTTGAAAGGTCAAGTTCGTTAACCAGCAAAATCCGTCCACTGGAAGATGGCGTTTGGGGCGAAATTCGCGCAAAAAAAATCGTAACGCTTACGTTTTTGAGTTCATAAGCTTGTAAGCACTCGTTTTATAGGCTTCTTGGGCTAGGAAAACGAATGAAACCATTTTCAAGGCGATAGCTTTAACCGTTTTCGAGAAAATTGGAAACATAGTTTTTTAATACCGTTTTTGGTTTGGGTACTTAGAATCATGGGATTCAGTTGAAACATTTTCTGCATGTTCTAATTTCATTAAAACTAATATGTTGAAATTTGTGTTACGTTTGGAGTTAAGGAAGGGTTAGAATAAAATATTTTATTAACAGACATAAAAAGTTTTGGTAACTTTTTATACTTTCCTTAATATCTCGAAAAAGGTTGAGAATCTTGGTAAACGGAAGAATACCATTAGAAAGCTTACTAAAGGCTCTACAAAAAAGGTTCTGATGAAAGTTTTGATTAGGCGATGTCAATAGGAGAAATAAGTGCTTAAAACTTTAAAGTAATTGATTTCGCTTATTCGTACTGTTCTTTTTGTCTGTTTTTATTCCTTGTTATTTTTTAACTGCTTATAGTTGGATAATGTATTTGATAATAAATCAGGTTAAGAAAAATAAGAAAAACCATTTAATCTTAGAGATATGGATTTCCAAGATAACGCTTTTCAACTACCTAGCGGGGTCCTTCCTAGGGCGGGGACCCATCCAGGTAAGATCGTAAATAAGACCTTTCTTGAAAGTAAAAATGGAACTGTCAACTTTGGTCCTCCTCTGCCTCCCGGCACTTTCATTGCTGACAAAGGCTTCCAATGAGTAGCCGAAACGTCCTAAATATAGATTTTTTAACAAAAATCTTATTGAGGTTTCTTTAGCAGAATCCCAACCATTCTTTTTTAATGAAATACCACGAAAGATATGTTTTACTACTAGGAGGGGAAGTTTTTTTAGGAACCTTTGAGCCGGTCTAGCTCCGAGATTCGTCACTCATTCCTCTCGGAGACCGCCGGATTAGAGAGAGTGACGTATAAGAGAACGTCAAAAAAGGGAGAGTCTACTGTGTTTGTGTATATCTATTATTTAAAAATGAATCTCTAAATGTGTTGGTAAGCGCAAATCTCGAGAACAACTGTACCGGGGGTCTCCCGTGGTCTAATGGCTAGCGCCTTGGATTCATAAGCGGGAGATGGTGGGTTCGATTCCCAACCTCCGGCAGGAATTTTATCATCCCACGGCTCGCTGGTAAAATTCCTCGCTACACCCTGGATGTCGGCGCTAAGGACCTAGATGTAGATGCGCCGTAAAAAAATAAAAAAAAAAAAAAAAAAAACGATTTCGCTAATTCTTTTTTTACAATATTCCTTGAACTACGAGGATGGTTCTTACGGAGAGAAAAATTTAAAAAGTCGCCTGAAAAAGTCTAAAAACAACACTTTTGGGGTATATTTTACTTCCCCAACGCAAATTCATTTTTAAATAAAAACATACGTTCTTAATTATAATATTTTTAACAGTTAACGTATTTGTATATCTATTATATAAAAATGAATCGCTAAATGTGTTGGTAAGCGCAAATCTCGAGAACAACTGAACCGATTTCGCTAATTCTTTTTTTATAATACTCCTTGAACTACGAGGATGGTTCTTACGGAGAGAAAAATTTAAAAAGTCGCCTGAAAAAGTCTAAAAACAACACTTTTGGGGTATTTTTTACTTCCTTAACGCAAATTCATTTTTAAATAAAAACATATGTTCTCAATTATAATATTTTTAACACTTAACATATTTGGTTATTTGTGTATAAGCAAAAAAATTAAATAAATAACATGTAATCACTAGGTGACATTAGAATCACATGTTAATAATGCTATTTAAATTAATTTATATTTGCATTAACGAAGTAAAAAAGACTCCACTTTTCTATATTCCCATACAAAAGATTCGTAATAATACTTAAAGGTCAATTTGAACTCTAATACCATACCATAAAGTGTTAGTGGAGGGGTTCTGGGAAGGCAAAACAATTGAGTTACATTAGTATCGTATAAATATTAATGTCAATATTTGCCAATATTTATTCGATGGTAACATTACTCAAAAACAAATTGACGATAGTAAAATGTAAATTGTCTGTGGTAAAATGTCACTTGAAATGTAAACATCTCTTTGCTGTGCATCTATAATATTACTAAATCTAAAAGCCATAAATTTCTATAAAATTACAAAAGTGTTGTGCGTTTGTGACTTACTAAATATGCCTCCTATAAGGCGGCGGACAAATTTAGGCAGAAGAACCCGAAATGCAACGCATCAAATTAATTATCAATCTAATCGTACTGCCCAGGAATGTGAAGATCGCAATGAACGTGAAAGAATTTGGTTAAGACAGACCCGCGAAGCGCGACATTCGACTAATAATGGTGCAAGTTTGAATCGAGCTGCTGTGAATTCATTACAGTGCCTGCAGCTGTGTTGCTATTGGACCTATGAACTCAGTTTGACTATAAACAAATCCCAGGGCAGTCATTAAGTGTTTGTGGTATTAATCTAGAAAACCCATGTTTCTCGCATGGTCAATTGTATGTTGCCTGTACCCGTGTTGGAAAACCATCTGCTCTGTTTATTTACGCGTCAGGTAATGAAACAAAAAATATCGTGTACCATTAAGTACTACAATAAAAATTAAACTTAATTTAGAATAAGTAAAAATAAAATGAAATATAATAAGTAGATATCATAATAAGAAATCTGATATTGTAATTTTGATAGTGATTTTTTAGTGACTATTAAAAAAGAATTTTAAGTGTTTTATAATTTTTATTTTTTGACATAATGTAATTGTCGACTTAAGTTTTTTCTTCTTTTTTTCTATCTTACTAGCTGTCCGGGTGTCCCAAATAGCAGAATAAGTATTAAAAAAAAAATTAAAGAATTGATTGTTAGGCGGTACGAAGTTCGCCGGGTCAGCTAGTACACATATAAAAATATGAACCACTGTTATTTTTGTGATCTATGAGTTTTGAACATGAAATTTTCTAGTCAGCACTTCCATATTCCCTCATGGGGTTGGGAATGGGTTCCCTTCCCTATTGAGGGAGAGGGGGAGGAAACACCCTAAGTAAAGCAATAGTATCAATTTTTTCATAAAATATTTAAAGGATTTTTTATTAAATGTTAAACCAGACAATTGTCACAATGAAAATAATTTCTGTGATAGCTTAATTGACTTACTGACCTGAATATGTTTAATAAAGAAAATCTGGTTATGCTCTAAGTCATCTCCTCCAGGAGTAGCAAATGCAATAATCTTCAAACAAAATGGACACATTCCACTAATACCATTGTGATGAACCTGGAATGAAGTAATTTAATTAAATTAATTGCAAGGGGAAAAAGCCAAGTAAATTACTTGAATTTGAAGCCAAATAAATATAACACTATAAAAATGTATTGGGACACATAATATAAAAATAAGATATGATTATTTTACAAATGATTATTAACATTGGTAACAAAACTGGTAGTGGAAATCATTATCACTGTCAACGGTTAGAGCACTTTAGGCAAGTTCTTTTGACATAAGCATGTCATTCTCAAAACTGAAAACAATGCTTTAGAAGTCAATAATTACATTGAAAACTTTAATATACAGAATTCCAACCGTAGCCAATGATAATAATGGTCTACACTGCACTGTACAACAGTATATTCACTGGAAGACCCTTCCCACTAGATAATTTACATAATATTAATACCTTCATGAAGTGATTGTTAAGAAGTTCAAGTTCTGAGACCCTGTAGTTACATTTTTCACAGTAATAAGGCATATCCAGCTGATGATGTGTTTTTGTCATGTGGTAAACAAGAGAACCTTTATCTTTAAGTTTCAGGCAACAGATTCTGCAGCCAGGATTAAGTGGTCCAGGTTGACACATCTAAAAACAAATACATGAAATACAATATTAACAAAATTGAGGTTATATACAATACAGGGAGAAATTGAAAGCAGTAACTCCATCAACAAATTCTAACAAATAATCAACACAATCGTTAAAAAAAAAAATATGAATAGTTTCAAAAAGGTTTACCTGAAGATGATGCTGTTTACTTCCTGGAAGTCTAATTTTCAAACATATCCGGCAAATATCTTTTGGATCAGACACACTCTCCAAATTCTTATTTAATGCATGAAGAATAAGGTGATCAGTTAGTTTCAGGACATTTTTAAAATCAGTTCTGCACACATAACACTGAAATAAAAAAAAGAGAAGGAAATAAGTAAAGAAAAAAATATATTTTAATTCCATTCTCTAAAAAGTGTAAATTCTTTTGAAGTAAAGCCTCTCTTGAGAAAAAATATTCTATATTATTTCTTTATTTCTATATCATTAACCCTTACACGACTAAGGACAAATATATTCATGGTGTGCAGCCATGGCCCAGACAACGAAGTACCACTATTTTGGTGGTGAGCGGCCGTGGCCCAGACAACAAAGAAACAATATATTGGTGCATGCATTTCAGGCCCAGCATCTTGCTCAGTTATAGCGATAGTGCCCGGTGAGAGTTCTAAGAAGAAGATATATGCAGTCTGGTGCCTTTAGGAGGTGTTGTCGAAGAGCATACCAATGATTCCAAGGAAAACACTGAGCTTTTTCAGAAGTGAAAACAATTAAATTTGCAGTGGCAGCATCACAATTTTCGTGGAAATAAGTTTTATTTCAATAGCAAGCCAACAAAAGTTTGTTTTATGCTTCTATTGGGAAAAGATATTTGGACAAAAATAGTTAACTTTACAAATCCACACAATGAAAATACATTTTGAGGCTTGCACGGTCATGATTTCCAAAAGGGAAAAATCAAAAAGAAATCGGCGCTAATGGCCAAGATGTAGATGCGCCGTAAAAAAAAAAAAAAAAAAAAAAAAAAAAAAAAAAAAAAAAAGAAATGTATTTATTATTTTTTTCAAGCAGTACATTCCAAGTTACGATACGATAGTAAACATTTTTGTATCGTGTGACTGTTTTACTAGGTACATTTTGCACTTATAATTTTTATAGGCCTATGCACTAAACTCGACATCCATGGCATTGGAATGGAAAAAAAGGTAACGGGAAAATTCCTTGTCAAGGTATTTATGCACTAATTACAAGAATATGTATATCGTACTAGTAATTAAACACACAAAAAAATAACATTTAATAATTTTAGTTTAAATTATTTTATTATACTTTTTCTTTGTTGCTAAAGAAACAATTATAATTTCTATTTAAAAAAAAAGTAACCGAGCAATTCGTAAATTAAAGCTGACAGAAAGAAATTAAATAAATCAGTTAGGGATAGCGTAATAGCAAGAAATGTAGAGCGAGAATCGGATCGTTTATGGACTAATATAGACCAGTCTGAGGAGAGAGACGAGGTGAAGGCAAAATCGTTTGAGGGAGTGACAAGTCCTTGCGGAGTGCAGTACAGAAAGGGCTTATAACTAATTAATTAGTTAATAATTGCATTTCTAATGAGTTACATTCTAATAATGTTCAATAGTTACTACGAAGAGTGGAAACTTATAGATAATCCATCCAAAAATTCTAAGCAATTAAACATGGAGGTTAAATAGTAAATAAATAATAATTAATATACATTATTGAGAAGTACATACTGTAGTGAAGAAAGGGACATATTTCTGTCGAGAAGTGTCTCCTTCTAAGACACCATAATAATATGGTTCCAGAGCAATCATGGCAGGGTCTGAACTTTCTCCTTTTTTCATCAGAGGAGTTGTTGATGGTTTTTCACTAGATTCAGATGAAGCCTAAAACAATAACATTAACTAAATTAATCCAATCTGTATATTTTTTCTTGGCTATGATCATATTTAGACAAAAAAAAAATAAAAACATTCTTTCTCATATATACATTAATTCCACCCAAAATGTTTTAAGCATGAGTCTCTTCTTGTACAACATACAATACAAATATATATTTACAATTTTACATATTATCTTCAACTTATACATCCTTGTTTCCCATTTATTTTTTCAATAATTTAAAACACTTACTTTACATAATTTCAGAACTTCTCTCCTTATTTCACCTCCGTTGTGTATAGAAGAACTAGAGAGCTACTGCAGCATAACGAATTCAACATATACTATGTAAACATTAGACAATAAATCTGTCATCTGAGAAGATTCTCTTACACTCAAGATGTTTGACATTGAATGTTATGACTCACAATGTAAATTGATATAAATGAATGGACGAGGTCATGACAATATTAATTTTATAAAACTTTATACCATAAAAAGGTTGAACTCAACTGAAACAAAAGTCCACACTATAGATATTATTTAAATTCTGTTGATCGACTATTATTGATCAATAAACATGAACCGTAACTATCAAATGCAGGAGTGTAACAAGTGCAAAACTTTACTGTTTGGTGAAATATCACTTCCGCCCATGTCTTTACCAGGTCAGATCCTGATGTACTGGGAAATCTATATGGATAGGTCTGAACACAGAGTTGTGCAAGAAGAGCCACTAAAAAGGAAGGCACAGACTGATCTATTACAGTACAAATAATAAAATAAGAAATGTTAAACTTACAAAGTTTGTCGACAATGGTGATAATACTGCATTAGGTGTTACAGAAGTTGGAGCTTGATATTTCTTGGAAGGCATGATAATTTTCTAAAAAAAAAATAAGAAGCATTCTATAAAATGAAAGTTATAGAACTTTCTTATTAAAGTTAAGCATTATAAATAAGCTGACTACATTAAATTATTTATAAAAAATGGAAAGAAATCCTCAATTAAATTTTTAAAATATACAGTAGAACCTCTCATATCTGACCATGACGGGACCGGGCGATGGTTGGAACGGCCAAAAGATCGTATATCGGGAGGAGGGAAAAAAAAGTCTTTCAAAATTATTTATTTAAATTTAAACGCCCATTTATTATTAACTACGAATTTTGGGACGGGTTATCTACAGGTTACCACCCTTTTCTAGCCAGGATAGGGCTGATGCATTTTCTTTTTTCGAAAGAAAAGCCACCACCCCTAGTGGGAATCGGACCCATGACCTATGGCACGGAGTGTTAAGTGCTCACGCCTTAACACTCACGGCAAAAATGAAAAAAATATTTCAGTTTAATTTTTTTTTTTTTTTAATCTTGACTTTGCAGAAGTGTCCCTCCACTCTTTTGCCTCACGATACATCCATTACAGTTGCATTCGGATGTTGCTCGATTTATTTCATCGCTACGTCGAAGCCGTCCTTTGCAGCAAAATGACTCACTACGTCGTCACTGGTGGTTTCATCCGAGTCGATTTATTCGTTCGCGGTTTTGTTCTGCACAACAACAATGATTTGGGCATTCTTGAGATCTTCATTGGTAACTTCTAAAACATCAGCTTCAACAAGTCACTCTTCGTGAAATATATTGAACGGTACAAGATTACAGTACTTTCCACATCAACAATCGGCAGAACTGACAGTTCAATGTCTGTCAACTGACAGACATGAAAACAAAGCATTGTGTAGACGAATCACTCTTTCAAGTCTGGACAGGCTCACCAAAGGAGCGCGTGTGAATCACAGACGGTCGGATATTGGGAGGAGTTGGTTATGGGAAGGTCGGAAATGAGAGGTTCTACTGTAGATGGTAATTTGAAATTGAAAACTAAAGACAAATGAAATAGAAAAAAAAAAAAAAAAAAAAAATGACCGACTACCAGGAACTGCGTTATCATAGCGCATTTCAGTTCATAGGTCTAGTGCCATTAATTAGGAAGAGAAGCAGTTTGTGGTAAGTTTTGGTCTTTCGTAAAAAAAAAAAGGAAAATAAAGTCTCAAAGAGAAGGAAGATTTTAGGCACCAGAATAGGAAACTGGCAGTATCCTAAGTGGAAATTACTCCCTCCTATTTCTCAGCATTCGCTCTAGAAAAACATTATCACCAATAAGTTTCTCCTTCTGTTGCCTTGTTTTACTAAAACACTCAATTAACTGTTAAATGCAATTAAAAAAAAACAATGAAATAGTGAGGCGAACAGAGAGAAAAAACAGTTCAAAATAACGAAACCTTCTTTTTCAAATTTTAAGCACAGATTTCTGCGAATGAGATTGTCTCATCGAAAATTACTTCAGAAGCGTTTTCGAAATTTAGTAAGCTTTCGAATGGTTACCGTCCACTTACTACAATTTTTCAACTGTTTTAGAGATGTTTAAGAAAATATACAAAAATCCTAAAACTGCTTATGTCAGTCAATATTTTTTTTTCTTCTGAGACTTTATTAAGTTTCAAGGGAATCTATGTTTTGGAGTACACAAACTGAATCATAGTTAGGAAAATTAGTTGTATTTACTTTTCTCAAAAACAGTTATAGTTATTGCCTTAAAAATGGTTTCATTTATATCTGTAAGTTTGAAACCTGTAAAAAGTGTACCTGGAAGTCTATAAACGAAAAGCCTTAAGTGCTACGATTTTTTTTTTTTTTTTTTTTTGTGTGCATATTTCCTTAAAAGACCATGTTCCGGTGGACCTATTCCGCTGGTTAACGAACATGACCTTCATAATCATACAAAGTACTTCTGTGCCAAATTTAATTAAAATCAGTCCATTTTTGAGCCAGCTAGTGATCGAACACAATTGTGTGTATACAGCAATAGTCAGTTATACTGTCAGTTTCATTGGAAGCATTTTACTGGCTAAGATCTATTTTCTCACTTACATTTCACCCAAGTCTGTTCCTATGCATTTCATAATCGTTTATTCAGATTCCGGAGTGTTTCGTAGGTTATTAAATATTAAGGGAAGGAATGGAGATGCGTGGTCTGATGACAGAAAAAGAGCTCATTCAAAAAGAATAAAACGTGTCTGGACACATAGTAATTGAAACTTGTCAAAAAAATGTTAATTGTATTTTTTGTAGTCCTATGTGGTCCATATGGATAATAATAATATTAAACGGGATCTACCATGGTCTAGTGGCTAGCGCCTTAGATTCATAATCTAGAGATGGTGGGTTCGATTCCCACCGGCGGCAGAAATTTTCTCATCTCAGGGCTCGCTGAGAGAATTCCTGGCTGCACCCTGGACGTCGGCACTAATGGCCCAGGTTTGTTGATGCACCGTTAAAAAAAATAATAATAATAAAAAAAATAATAATAATATTAAACCTCTACATACCTGGGGGATATTCTTAGTGCTAACAGGCGGTGTCTTGCAATTAACAGCCCATCTTTCATACTCCCAATTTTTGAATGGGTTAAGAGAAATCCTAGATAGACGATTCAATAATGTTCCACCTGAAAAGATAATTATAATCATTACTTTATTTAAAATTACTAAATAATTCAATAAACACTTTATGAATTTCACAAATTTTTCAGAGGAATTTAGTGATTTAAAGTATGATGCCTTGGCTATCTTATAGAGACTGCCCCTATGGGTGCTAACTTTTCAGTGACTAGCATTCATGAACAAAGCTAATAAAGAAGATAATTTGAAAATGTTACCAATAATATAATTTTAGTTGATGTTAAAATCGCCATTTTTCTCCAGCAGTGTTATACTTTTATTGTTCAAGCTGGAGAAAGAAGCCGATTCAACATCAAATATAGAATCCAAGAAAAAGAGCTTAAGACACAATAATTTTAGTAATAACCAAATGATCAGGGGCAAAGTAGGGCATGATACAAGAAGAGTTGTAATACACATTATGGAGAAGATATCGTTCTGTTATATTAATTAATGAATTTTTGTCAATTTGGAGATTGTTTAACTAAATTTCCATCATCAATTCATAAATTTTTATACTAAATCTAAGTTAATCTTTACTATGAAGTCCAGCAATTTAAGCTAAAATTTAGGCATTAAATATTTTTAAAACTCTATTCAAGTAGATTTATCTCTAGTCTCCATTGTGTAAGTAATTATTTCACTAGAATTAATTGTATACATTTTATCAAACTTATATAGGGTGTTCAAAACTCGATTGACACCCCCCTTTTTTCCCACAATTTTTGAAATTTAAAAACAAAACTTGGTAAATCTTAACGTGGTCAAATGTACTTTCATTGGACATAATGCACGACCCCTCAACTTTCTCCAGTTCTTCTCCAGAGGCTCTAACTCTGGAATCTCCAATAGAAAGGGGTTATTTTTATGACGGATTATTGTAGAGAATTGAATTTTATGACCGATTTTATATCGGTAATTTTTTCGCTAAAGTGCACCAATGAGTAACAAATTGCGAAAAACCGATAAAACCCTTGTTTTTCGTTACTTTTCGGCCAATAACGTAGAAAGTATGCCCGTAATGAAAAAAGTAGTTGATATAAACGTTGTAGAGGATTAAATGTACTTTCCAAAAAGTACCTTTAAATGCCTATAATCCTAATAGGAATAGGCAAAACACACATTTGTTTTTGAAAGTTTCAGAAAAGTGTATTACCAATTGTGATCTACGCTTCAGTAAAACTTAATAAGCATTTCCTAAACTATTTTTGCTCCACCTAGTTTTGGCTTTAAGACCATTTGAAGAAAACATCAAATTCAATTACTTTATAAAGGCATTAGAATAATAAATTTAAAGCAATAGAACTCACCTAATGATTAGAATTTCGTAGTAATGATTTTTGTGTTGGACGATTTTTTTTTCTTTTTTGTTTTGTTTTTTTACGGCGCCTTGACATCTAGGCCATTATTGCCGACATCCAGGGTGCAGCAAGGAATTTTCCCAACGAGCCATAAGATAAGAAAATTCCTGCCGCCGCCAGTGTTGTAAAATACCCGGGTATTTATTCTTAAGGGTAAATACCCAGGGTATATACCCAGGGTAAATACCCAATTTCATAAATACCCAGGTATTTAAGGTATTGAACTAAACCGCGACTTAGTAATCGAATATTGTAAAATGTCATGGATCTTGCCAGTTTAGAGCTATTGCAACACTGAGAAACTATTAAAACAGGAATAAATTATAAAATAGGATCACTGAGAGGTTAATGAATAATAAATGATTTATTTTTATTATTTATTTTTTATTATTTTTTTTTTTTTTTTTTTTACGGCGCATCAACAAATCGTGGCTATTAGCGCCGGACATCCAGAGTGCAGCCAGGAATTTTCTCAGCGAGCCCTGAGATGAGAAAATTTCTGGCGCCGGTGGGGATCGAACCCACCATCTCCCGCTTATGAATCTAGCGCGCTAGCCACTAGACCACGGGAGACCCCAAATAAATTATTATCTGAAAATTTGCCATGGACCTTCGGACTACCAATAAACCAAGTTGTTTGCTTAAATTTGATACTACTGTACTGCATTCACAAAAATGTAGCCTCAGCTAAAACTTTGGACTAGGATAATCTCAATTTCACAAAACACAAATTAAGTTACCTACTCATTGATCAAAACACATGTACCTTTTAAGCCTCTCCACCATAACATGGGACTTATTTTATTATTTTCTTTGTCATTGTCTTCAAGACCTTCCCAAACAAAGGATCTTTCCCATAATCCCTCTTGGTCTCTATAGTTAGTCAGATATGTTCTTCCGAAGATCAACTGATTTCAATCCCATGCTTCTGCCTAACTCACACACATAACAAATGGAAGAGTTCAACAAGTCTGCAGCAAGATGTGCGTTTCCAACACCAAACTGAATGCGTTTCTCCTATTTAGTTAACACAAGTTTTTCCTCCGTTTTTTGGAGAGAAGATTCTGGGTTTCTTTTTGAAAAGTTTTCAGTAATTCTTAAATCTCTTATGAACTGTGTGGATCAAAGGGGCATTTAACTGAATGGCAGTGATAAGTTCAACAATTGGATCAAGGATGTTAACTAGTTTCCCAACTCTGACTCAAAACACTCTGTTATCAAGAAGTCCTTTCATTTCTGGTGAGATTTCCGCTTACTGTAATGTTGTTACTACTGTATGAGCATAATTTCAAATAATATTAACAAGGCCGGCGCTAATGACCAAGATGTAGATGCGCCGTTAAAAAAAAAAAAAAAAAAAAAAAAAAAAAAAAAAAAAAAAAATATTAACAAGGTTGGTGCCAATGACCAAAGCAGTCGAGGCACCCAAATAATAAATAAAAAGAAAAAAAAATATTAACAAGGATCACAAACTTAAACTTAACTTAAAATGGTTTTGAACTATTATAATAAACATTAAAAATGTTTTTGGCCCTTTTTTTAAATTTAAATAAATCCTTAATAATTGAGTAGGCTTCATTAAAACCTTTTTAAAATTAATTAACCTTCCCCACTGTAAAAGTAATCATGGAAATTCATAGATATACATTAAGTTGTATACACCCATAAATACCCGGGACTTTTAACTTTCTTTAAAATATTACTGGGTAAGTATTAATGTTCATTAAGTTTTTATGATCAAATGGGTAAGTTTCAGTCCTTGTTTGTGCCAACAAATATTCAAAGAAGTTGTATCAAGCTCAAAAACTGAAAATACCCACTTTTTGGGTATTTACCTTCCCTGTGGGTAAATACCTAATTTATATTTACCTACCCACTGGGTATTTACCCACCCCACATCACTGGCCGCCGCACGGTGGGGCCAAAAAAGACTACAGCCTCCAAAGCTTAACCGATTTCAATGATTTTTTATTTAAATGTAAGCTAATAAAAGTCAGTTTTTTGTTTCTCCTGTTTATTAAATTACGTGTAAATAATTCACAAACTTTTATAATCAAACATAAAATAATATTTTAGTTTTCATGTAACTTAATATTAGGAAAAAATCAAAATTTATTATCAACTCATTCAAAAATCATATTATTTCAATAATTCTCTTTGTTGAATTCTATTATATAGATTTGCGTTTTAAAGATGTCAGTTTGATTTTTTCCAAGTCTAATCAGGGTTTTAATGTTTAATTTAAATGATATCAGTGATGATATTAAGTTAGATGAAAAATAAAATATTATTTTATGTTTGATTGTTAAAGTTTGTGAATTATTTACACGTAATTTAATAAACAGTGGAAACAAAAAACAAAAATCTGGTCTGGCAAGGCTGTTCTACATTTTATTAGCTTTTATTTTTAAAAAAAAAAAAAATCATTGAAATGGGTTAAGATTTGGAGGCTATTGCCTTTTTGAAACTCGAAAAGTAGATTGACTCCACTGTGCGGCGGCAGGAATTTTCTTATCTTATGGCTCGGGAAAATTCCTTGCTGCACCCTGGATGTCGGCAATAATGGCCTAGATTCAAGACGCCGTAAAAAAAAAAAAAAAAAAAAAAAAAAAAAAAAAAAAAAAAAAAAAAAAAAAAAAAGAAAAAAAATCGTCCAACACAAAAATCATTACTACGAAATTCTAATCATTAGGTGAGTTCTATTGCCTTTATAAAGTAATTGAATTTGATTTTTTCTTCAAATGTTCTTAAATCCAAAACTAGGTGGAGCCAAAATAGTTTAGGAAATGTTTATTAAGTTTTACTGAAGCGTAGATCACATTAATAATATACTTTTCTGAAACTTTCAAGAACAAATGTGTGTTTTGCTCCATTCATATTTGGATTTTAGGCATTTAAAGGTACATTTTGGGAAGCAAATTTAATTCTCTACAACGTTCATATCAACTACTTTTTTCATTACGGGCATAATTTCGACGTTATTGGCCGAAAAGTAACGAAAAACAAGGGTTTTATCGGTTTTTCGCAATTTGTTACTCATTGGTGCACTTTAGCGAAAAAATGGCCGATATAAAATAGGTCATAAAATTCAATTCTCTACAATAATCCGTCATAAAAATAACCCCTTTCCATTGGAGATTCCAGAGTTAGGGTCTCTGATGAAGAACTGGAGAAGGTTGAGGGGGTTGTGCATTAGGTCCAATGAAAGTACATTTGACCACGTTAAGACCTACCAAGTTTCCTTTTTAAATTTCAAATTTGTGGGAAAAAGGGGGGTGTCAATCAAGTTTTGAACACCCTGTATATCTGAGGAGTAATGGATAAAAGAAAGCATACCTGTATTTAGTCGAGTTTGTTCGCTTATATGTTCAATTATTGCTTCAAAAGCTCGAGATGGCATAGGCCCATAAAATTCTCTCCAAGCAAGCTCATCTAAAAATTGCTGAATTATCTGCCGTGACAGCAAAGAGAGGGTATTCTAAAAATTAAACAAAAGTAAAAAATGAATCTAAAAAAAGAAGGAATTTATAATAATAATACATCTTTAAGCTTGCATAATTTTACTGTTTATATTAGAATAAACTTTCATAAATGAAGCTCCTAACCAAAATCCTTTTCTCGCAAGTTGTTGGTTATTAATAGCTTAATATCTACAAGTGAGGACCCAGATTTCCTTTATTTATTTATTTATTTTTTTTTTTTTTTTGTTTGTTATGTTTAATAGTGTATCAACAATTGGGCTATTAACACTGGACTATCTACAGGTTGCCACCCTTTTATAATGCCAACAGCACGTGGTCGGTCACCTAATCAGGTACTGGCCACGCCCGACGTTGCTGAAATTCGAAGATAAACAGGAACCGGTGCATTCAAGAAACCGTGGCTGTGACAACATTTTTTTCAATATTTTTAAACCAAATTTTTCTGTTTATTTTTCAATAACTAAATTGTGATCAGCTTTAAAGCAATTACCACTGACTGCAATGCACTTCTCTAATCATTTATTCCATAGCTTAAAACTATGTTCATTTAATGGACCCCCACATCCAGCGATTATTGTTTCATCTCTTCCACAGCCTCTTCTCTTCAAGGGTGAACAAAAAGAAGTCACAAAGGGCCAGGTGGATAGGGGGGGGGATTAAACGTTCGATGTCAACAAATTCTAAGTGCACAAAGCCTCCAGCATAAAAAAACAAATGACGAATGTTGTCTTTGTTTGGTATTTTTAAATAAATGATACGGGTCATATAATCACCTGTATAATTTATTTAATGATTGTTTTGTCAGTTTGTGTAAGAGGGGGTGATGTTTTTTATCATTCAAAGCAATGTTACATTTTAAGTTATCTGAATGGCCATAGCTTGCCAATCAAATTCCTTTAAGGTGATCATGCCAGACTTACCGGTATCTATTTTTATTCTGTCCCCGTGACAGTGGCCCCGGTGCGTCCAGATTACCATAATTTAAGCTAGAAGTCTTTGTCACTCAGCACCTGCTGGCTGGGCTCAGTCATCTTGATTATTTCAGTCTTATTTAATAATTCATCAATAGTTCCACGACTTTTCAAGAACGAGAGTGTGAATTTGTTTAAAGTTGTCACTGGTACTTGAAGTGGATGGGTGCCCAGTTAGAGGCTGATTTTTGATAAGCATATCTCAAAGTTGAAACCACTCATGTGCATGAGTTTTATTTAATACAGTATCCCCCCCCCCATAAACTGTATTAAGCATTGCAAAAGCTTCTGTGAGCCTTTTCACTAACAAATACAAAACTTCATAGCCGCTCGTTGTTCTTAGCAGTCAGCCATTACACTTTTTTGCCGATATGAAAAAAAAAAGCCTTTCACAAAAAGAAGTCATCATATTTACAGGGACTATCCGACACCCACTGAAACGTAAAGAGTGTTCTCTCAAAACCCCAAACCAAGCAGAAAAATTAATTTTGAGAAGAGTACAATTAGCCGATGAGCCATAAAGTCTACTTTATGGCTCATCGGCTAATTGTACTCTTCTCAAAATTAATTAAGAGATGTTAAAAATAATTTGATTAATATTAATTAAAAGAGAATATTGTTTGTCTAAAAAATTGTCAGTACTGGATATTAAGGTTTTACTCCTTACACAAATATATTATACTAACTTGAAACATTCTCGGGATGATTTTTCTTAGGTACTCCATAATTTTATAACCTTGGTTGTTATCACCTGGAGGCACCTGTGTTACTTTTGGATATCCAAAGCCAACGAGTGTTGTTTTATCAACAGTATAATCAATAACAATTTCAGAAGTCTTGTGAACCCACTTAGGAAGAAGTTCAAGAGTTTTCTGAAATCTTCTTTTCATCTGCGTTTGTTGATCAACATTTGTTTCCTGAAATATATATTACGACAATTTTTAAAAATTAAATTTTAAAATATTAATTTACTTCAATGTTCCTTTCGAAGGCAAAGTATAAAAAAGTATTATGATATTAATTTTTCAACTATAAATGTTTTAAAACCATAAGGGTGTATGTGTGTGAAGATGGAAATACGGGTAATTTTTTTTTTTTTTTATTATTTGGGTGCCTCGACTGCTTTGGTCATTGGCACCTGGGTAATCTTTCAGATTTAAACAAAAAGAATCTTTATTATTTACAAATGGGTAAAATAAAGTATTTTACTACAGCTGCTATATACACCACTCCAGTTGTGAAGATCACAAGGCTGAATAGTCTACATATATATATATATATATATATATATATATATATATATATATATATACATGTGTGTGTGTTATGTTATTTTCCATCACTGGGATCATATTTATAGGTAGAACAGCTTTTTTATCCAGCGGTAGCACTCCTCTTCTACTTTTTCCTGCTTTATTTAAGGCAATGACCTGCATGACGCAGCTGGAGAGGATTCCAGAGAAATATAGCAGGAAGAAATAGTAGAGGAGCGACAGAAGTAGGGAATGAAAAATGCTCTTGCTGATTGAATCAAGGAAATTATCAACTATTTTATTAATTTATTTTATTAGCCAATGCCCGCACTTGGCTGATAAGCCATTCAGCGTGGAGCCTTCCAATAACGACCAGGTGAGGAAATTATCAACTAAGATTGTCTTAGCTCTACTCATGATATCACAGAGAAGCTCAGACAATACAAAATAAATTGAATACATTTCATTATTAAATAAATTTCATTGGCAAAAAATTGTTTTTATTTTACAAAACATTTCGCAATTAGTTTCAAACCTATTATTCGGAAATTGTTGGGTCATTTGAAACCAACAATTCCATGTAGATCACACAAGAAGCTAATGCATTACGTAAGTTAAAACTACATATATGAAATTCATATACACATATAAATAGATTGGAAGAAGGACTTGAATTAGTTTAATTACTCAATTAGTTTAATGGTATTATTAAAATAACTTAATATACAATTTTATCACTTCATTACAAAAAAAAAAATAATAAAAAATAAAATGTTTATAACTTACGAGTTGAATTGGTTCTATAGCCCTAATTCTCAACATTTTAGTACTCTCATCAAGAAGGCCCAAAACTTCTACTTTCACTTGACGGGAAGATCCATCAGGAGCTGTTGTGCCTAAACTGATAACACCAATCTAAAAGAAAAAAAAAAACACAAGTATAACAAATAAATTCATTTATCGTATATAAATGTTGTTTTGGAATTGCACGGAACAAATATAAGGGCATTATTATATATTAAAAAAAGGTATATAAAATATGTCCTAAATTATTTATTTCGTTGATAATAGAGCATTAAAATATTATTCACTAAGAATTTAAAAAAAATTATAGTAATTGACACATCTTTTAAATACAAGGCTTTTGTTTTATTTAATCAGGTGTTTTTATGGTTGTTTGTGTTGTCTATTTATTTATCTAAATTTTAACGTCCAAAGATTAACATGTTTTTCTAGCCAGGATAGGGCTGATGCCTTTTATTTTTTCCTAAGAAAAACCTTCATATCTAGTTCAGACCCACAACCTCAGGTATGGCGTGCGCATACATTAGCACTTACAGCCACCAGGTCTGCTAAGGAGGGAATGTTTTTTTTTATACTGCAGTACTGAGTAATTCAAGTTTAAATACAGTTGTAATTAAGTTGGCTAGATATACTTTTTGTGACAGTTTTGTTAATTTTTTAGTAGATACCACACATTTTTACATAAGTAGAATTAACAGAAATGTCTAGTTCATGGTGAAGTTCATTAAAAATTTGTTGTAGCAGTCAGAAGGTATTCCTATTTATATAAAAATTGATGGCTTCCAAATTGTAAACCATTTATGGCCATTGATATCCGACTTAGGTAGAGATAGGTTCATTTGTTCCATTAAAAATTAAAGCAGAGATTTCAATGAATATACAATCTATAAGAAAAAAAATCTTAATGCAGTGGTCCGATCTCCTACTACTACTAGCAGTAGAAGACTGTAAAGACGTTTAAATTTGTCTACTACAAGCTGGTGGGAAACATTACTGGAATGATAGCTTTACTTATGCCATTGTTTCCCAGTTCAAGACTTATTACCTACTGAATGCTTCAATATTTTAAGTTGGCTAGATACACTTTTTGTGACAGTTTTGTTAATTTTTTAGTATATACCACACATTTTTACATAAGTAGAATTAACAGAAATGTCTAGTTCATGGTGAAGTTCATTAAAAATTTGTTGTAGCAGTCAGAAGGTATTCCTATTTATATAAAAATTGATGGCTTCCAAATTGTAAACCATTTATGGCCATTGATATCCGACTTAGGTAGAGATAGGTTCATTTGTTCCATTAAAAATTAAAGCAGAGATTTCAATGAATATACAATCTATAAGAAAAAAATCTTAATGCAGTGGTCCGATCTCCTACTACTACTAGCAGTAGAAGACTGTAAAGACGTTTAAATTTGTCTACTACAAGCTGGTGGGAAACATTACTGGAATGATAGCTTTACTTATGCCATTGTTTCCCAGTTCAAGAGTTATTACCTACTGAATGCTTCAATGTCTGCTGATGGTAAATAAGAAAATCAGAAAGTGACCCTGAATTTAATAAGAATAAATGAAAAAGATAAATCACATTTACATGTGACAAAAAATTGTGCATTACATTTTTGTAAAATCCATGGTTATGCAATCAAAAATCCTCATTCTGAAGTATTATGAACATAAATTTTTGATGTGGATTAATTAATGACTTATCAATCTTTCTTCGTTACCTCCAAGAAATTACACATTACATCTAACAAGTTGTTTTCTTTGATTAAAAAAATACATTATCAAAAATAGAACAAGGCATTGGTATTATTTTATTTCAAATGTAAACATTTAGTACAGAGTTTAAAATTGATATGAATGCATCAAATAGTTAATGTCTTATAGGATAAGGAGGCAAGGTTAGCTCAGTGGTAGAGCACTCTGGAACCAATTGTAACTGGAGGACCCAGGTTCAAAACCCAAGTGCATGCTGAAGATTTTATCTTCTAGTGTTTTTTTTTTTTTTTTTTTTTTTTTACGGCGCATCGACAAATCGTGGCCATTAGCACCGTCTAGTGTTGTTGTTCGAGGGTTGGATTTGAGGTCCCAGATTGTGCCTAGGCTCACCCAGCCTTTAACTAATTAATTAATGGGTACCTGCAAAGGGAAAAATCAGGCGGCCAGAGCATAGTACTGACCACACTATCTCCCTAGTGTATGGTCAAGAATCAGATACCTCTACAGTATCTGCCCCTTGTGGCCTGTTACGGGACCGATTTTCTTTTTTTGTACCATAAAATGTTCCACTACAGTTGCAGAAGAACATATTTCAGAAAATGAATTAAGTCTTGGATAGGAGATTCAGAATCTTTTATACTCAGACAGACTTTAATGAACAATAAATTTTAATTACTTAAGTAACATAAAAAAGTGTCGACAAAATCAACACATTCAAAGATTTTATAGTTGAAGAAAGTTGGCTTAAGCTGAAAAAAGCCCTTGCTCTTTAATTGAAATGTTTCACTGAAGGCTAAATGTAGTATTCATTCATTGCATACTTCAATGGTATAATTGCTGTTAAAAGAGTGGTAAAAGTGATAAGATCTATTAACTCAAGATAAACTATTCTAATAATATAGAAATAAACATAAGATATCCCAATGCCTTATTAAAATTTGTTTAGGTCAAAAGTTTGCTTTATTTTAAATTATCAAATAACTATTTACGATTTGTAATTAATCGCTTTTTATATTATGTTAACAATTTTTTTTTTTAAATTTAGATAACATTAAGTTGACTCCTAATTTCCTCAATTCATTTTAAACAGCTTTTGATTATGAAATGTTTTTGGAGTACCAAATAATTGTTTTTTTAATAGCAAATCTTCCATAAATAAAAGTTTTTCATCACTTAGAAATCAACTCCAACCACTTCAGATAAGCACTCTTTTTAGGACCCTAGTGAGGGAACACAAGATTGAAGAAAAAGGGAGTGCCTAGGAAGGCTCCATAAGCTTACCATGCTTCTGAAGGTAATAAGATAACCTAGGCCAAAGATATGTTTTCAAATATTTTGAAAACAAATTTTTCACAGTAGTACATACTGGAAATTTGTAATTAATAATAATGGACGTTAAAAAAAAATCAAAAAAATAATAGGACATGAAATGTAAGAGGAAAAAAAATACTTACTTGCACTCTTTTACCAGGACCTCCAAACATGGGAAACCTCTGATGGAGTGCAGCAGTACATACGGCACGAAGATTGGTAAAAAGAGTTTTAACATATAAATTGTCAACTTTAACCCACTGAATGACATTTTGAACAGCTGTTTGACAAGCCCAATGATAAATCAGTTTAATTATGACAGTCGGGGGATGAGGGGTAGCTTCAAAAAGAGATCCAGCAAAAACCTTAAAAAGAAAGAACACATTATTCTAATTATTTTCACCGATATAATATAAATTTCAATGAGCTACAGCAATTCTCTAAGACAAATACGTAGTAAGGTCCATAAGTTTCCGGCCTGGGATAGAAGGAAAGGTGAAAGAAAAAAACTGGTTTTACTGTTTTTCAATATATTCTCCTTTAAGTTTAACACACTTAATACAACGCTTAGAAAAGAAAGAAATAATTTTCTTCTTTGTTAAAACAATGTTCTTCCACTGCTGCTTGGAGCTCTTCGTCGGTGTTAAATCGCCTTCCACGAAGGTCAGATTTTAACTTTGAGAAAAGGTAGAAATCACTAGGGGCCAAGTCTGGGCTGTAGGGTGGATGAGAGATTTCTTGGAATCCACAGTCCTTCACAGCGGCCTTGGAAATCAATGCTGTGTGGACAGAGGCATTGTCGTGAAGGAGGCGGACACCTCTGCTTAACTTCCCTCGCCTCTTCTCTTTAATGGCATCTCGTAACCGGTGAAGTAGGGCTGCATAATACTCACCATTCATTGTGGTATTCCTTTCTTTAAAATCTATCAGTGGTATTCCTTTACAGTCCCAAAAAATTGTGGCCATTACCTTTTTTGTTGACTGCGTGACTTTTGCCTTTAAAGGAGGCGCTTCTCCTGGTCTTCTCCATTCCATGGACTCTCTTTTGCTGAGTGGGTCATAATATAGAACCATTGTCTCATCCCCAGTTACAATTGAGTCCAAAAAATTCCTTGGGTCGGCATTATACTCGCGTAAAAATTCATTGCAGCAGTGAACTCGTTCCTGTTTTTGAGCAGCTGAAAGAATTTTTGGAACCCATCTTGCACTAATCTTATTCATATGCAAATGTTCTTTGATGATCCTCAAAACACTTGTTTTTGAAAGCCCTAACCTCGCTGCTATTTCCTTGGTTTTTAGTCGCCGGTCAGACAGCAATTCAGATTCCACAAATTGGATTGTTTCAGAAGTGACAGCTTCCAATGGGCAACCGGGACGTGGGTCATCTTCTAGACTTTCTCTCCCTAACTTAAATAATTTTGCCCATTCTTTCACTGTGGAATACAAGGGGGAGGACTGCCCGTATACACAATCCAAGCGCTCTTTAATTTGCGCAGGAGTGAGACCCTCTTTACAAAAGACTTTAATTACAACACGGTACTCGAGTTTGAACATTGTAAAAATGGGGAGTTTCCTTCAAGGCTGGACACTGACTGACAAGACTGAGGAAGTGCGGGCGATGGGTATGGAGTGAGCAGGCATGGACCAGCATAGGCGTGCAGGTCCCGGCACGTTTGAAGGAGGGGAAGCAGGACAGGCCGGAAACTTATGGACCTTACCTCGTAATTTATAATATATTTTAGTAACTGATACGTCTGTGTAAGTGTGTGGCTTATGTATCCATTCTTCAATAAGGCATCTTAAAATTGAAATAAATACTTCAAGTGAGGCTTGTATGAACAAAATATAGCCTCTGAAGTATTCAAACAGTAGCGGGATTGAGAAGGTTAAGCATTTCAAAAATTCACTTTATTTTCATTGTAAAAAAATACTTATTTTGGAATCAAATTTTAAATAAACATTTCCTTGAAAAGCGAATAATCAATAAATTGCTGTTGAACATTGAGAGAAAACAATCACCGAAGATCAGTTTGAATCAAAATAACTAAAAAATAGAATCTTTATATTGGCCATAATTCAAACAAGTTTTATACTATAAAAATAAATAATAAATATGAAACTTTAAAGCCTTACAGAAACAAACTGGGAAGAGCAGCACTCAGAAATCCATACATAGCCTCCTGAAAAAGGAAATTTTGAAGAATCTGAATACATTCCAAGTTTAAGGGGTTGATGAGTTTTTCCTTTGCCATGTGAGGTGCATTGCTGCTCAGAGCGAAGCAAACCATGTTGCAGGAGCCATTCCGTAAATTGAGGAGGTGCTAATGTCAGCATTTGTTTCACCTTCTCATCTGGAAAAATAAGTTATTCTTGCAA
Organism: Gonocerus acuteangulatus; assembly: GCA_946811695.1. Lineage (NCBI taxonomy): Eukaryota > Metazoa > Arthropoda > Insecta > Hemiptera > Coreidae > Gonocerus > Gonocerus acuteangulatus. The sequence goes on from OX328125.1 coordinate 78,766,085, forward strand.
AACTTGAAAATGTCATTTTTTTTTAATATATCAAAAAACAGAATTTAAACAGTATCTAAGGTTTACTATCCAAGACACCTGGAGCACTCAAATGATTTGTGCTTCCCATGGACATAATGCCACCTGTGAATATGGCACCACTCTTCCCAGGCACCCACTCAAAATTTCCACACTATATTATTCGGAGCAAAACATTTTCGGGCTACATAATATAAGCTACATTTTTAATGAAACATAATAATAATAACATCTACAACAAAACAATTATTAAAAAGTAGGTTAAATTATTTAATGTTATATTAAAAATTAACATATTGACTTTTATAATACAATTACACATAAAAAATGTATTCCAAAAAGTTAAAATATTACATATTGCTTTTAACCCTTTCCTTACTAAAGACTTCTGTAGAAGTCGAAGTTTGCCGTGCCCCTGGAACGAAGGACTTGTACAGCTGTCGAGAGCTGCTGTGCCCCTGGAACGAAGGACTTATACAGCAGTCCGACCCTTCTCTCTCGCTTACCAGCTCCCTATGGCTAACTTTTCCAGAAGTTTGACCTTGGGGCTATTAATCAAGGACTTAGAGAAGCTTTAGCTATTTCTTTTACCACTGGTTGCCGGAAAAATTAACTATTTGTGTTGAGAGAGCTACGGATTATGGATACATGGGTCGGGATCGTAAAAATTAACAACGCCAGTGTTAGATCCAACTCGACTCCAATCAAAAAGGATGATGTATTTTTCTTTGTTTTAATAAAAGAGGCTATTTATTTACTTAGCTTCTTTGATTAGTACCTATATCATAAAAAAATAATATTTTTCGTACTAAAAAGTATAACTATAAAAAATATTTATTGGAGCATCTAATTATATAATTCAACCTAAATATTTAGAGCTAAAAGAAAACGTAAATGAATAATAAAATACAGTTTTCCTACCATTAGAAATGTTAAGGGAGGAAATTATATGAACGTTTTTACGCACATTGAGAGGAGGGCGAGAATAGCTTCGTAACTAGGGCCCGGCCAGGTAGAGAGATCGCCGTACTACAGGGTCGGTCAGCCCGCACTACCCGTCGTAAGCTAAGGGTTAAGCAACAACATTTTAACTATGCCTAGGAATAAAATTTGGACATGTAATTGTATAAAATATGATTACTGTCTTCTTTTTCGTACAAGGCCATGGCACATGCACGAACATCAGCGGACATTTATTTGTAACGTTTTTTTCCAGTTTAGTCATTGCTAAAGCATATTTATGCTATAATATGAGAAGATACCAAGACCGAACTCTGAATACTTTCGCAATCCCAACAGTCAACGATCTACTCTCAAATACGTTTTAAAGTTCAAGTATAACTTTAAATAATATCTATTGTTTTTAAAAGTTGTTCTGTTATAATTGTGTCATAGGGTACCAAAAATGGGACTAAGACCCTGAAAAAATTCTCCTGTAAATATAATAGTGTGGAAATGTTCAACGGATGTTTTCTTCCCATTGCGAACATCAATTTCCACAATCCTGCATTTTAAAATAAAAAATTCTAGTATTTGCAAAAAATAAATAATCAAATGGATTTATAACAAGCTCATCATTCAGAAGCAGAGATTATAAAATGCATTATTGGGCCTTCCCAGGAGGCTCTCTACGAAGATAAGATATGTTGGTGAGAATAAATGTGTTCACGACATTCAAACCAATATAGAATGATACATCTAAGAATATAAAGGCCACAATCATCCCACTTGGAAAATAAGCAACACCCTAATGTAGATTGGTCTTCCACAGACAAAGAGCACTGTGCTCTCTGCGGTGACTTTTTTTTATTTATTCCTGCACTTGGAAAAAATTATATCTCAAAAGTTAGTTCAGTTCTACAAAATTCAAGAATTTAAACAAATATGTATTCCATCCAGGGGTGATACATGAACCACTGAGTCAAAACTATGTTATTACCTTACTCTCTGTAAGCCATACAGGAAATGATTACAAATATCCATGCCTGTTTTGTGGAATTCTGATTCTAAAATAACATCATGCTTATTAAAACCAATCATTATTTCAAATTATATATAATTAATTCTGTAGGTCTTTGCTTTTTAAGAGAAGATTATTTATTTATTTAAATTTAACGTCCATTTATTATTAACTACGAATTTTAGGACGGGTTATCTATCGGTTACCACCCTTTGAGAATTAAGTAGAGAAGATTAAGTATGATTTGTATTAAGTATGATGGCATAGTTAAAATGTACGAGTAACATTACGTAAGGACTTTATATATGATCTTTGAAAGGTGGTGAAGTAGATTGAAAATAAAGAAGTTAAATGAAGTAAGTAATAACAATAGTATCTAAATCAGAACTATTATAAATTTCTAACCTAAAGCAGTCCTTTCAAGCGTTATTTGTTGATTTGTAAATTCTTTAGGTGACAAGAAAGGCCTTGCAACTACAACTAAAGATGGGAATGTCTTTTCAGCATTCTTAGCAATTGTCACCTCCTTGGTATCGGCTCTACTTGCAACAGGATCAGGAATATCATCAAGGTTGTCTTCATCAGTTAGATCAACGACACTATCAGTTGTACCTGAAAGAGATCAATGTGAAATAATATATGATAAATAGCTTTATTAAAAATCAGACAGAATAAAAATTAATATATTTTAAGAGTTTAATTACTTAAATGCTTTGAGACATCCCCGCAACTCATTTAGAAAGATTTTCACAATACATTTTATTATCAAGTTAAGCTAAGCCCAACTTTCCTGTATTAAGAATTGTCCATAAAGGTACAACTCACACAAGACAGGAAATAGAAAATGTTAAGGCTTCTCTATTACCAATTGAGCAGGAAAAAAGGCGTTTTAAACTAGCTCGTCAGATGACTTCTACTAGTCTTATGGAGTTGAGGTTAGAGTACTCAGGGGTGATATCTCAAACAGAGAAAACATGTTCAGCTTCTGATCAGGCAAGCTCCAGATCCAGATGATTAATTCTAGGGACTATTTATGTATGCATAGCTAAGTAGTAAATATTGGTATAGAATTGGAAGAAGCTTACACATCCTGAAAATCGACTTAAAGCAGCTTGCTTTAGTTTTTTCACCCTAATAAACACCTTCTTTGAGCATATAGTCCCTACCATGTCAAGCTATCGAATATGAAAATCGGAGCAAACGTATTTGATACATTGACAAACTAATATATTGAAAAATGGTCATATTTGATACTTTAAGGCATTAACAGCTATTCTAAAGAGGTTAGAGTTCCGACAATTTGGGACAAGCCGTATCATCCAAGAGCTAAGTCTCGAATTTGAAAAACGAGATTTTTCATATTCGATAGTTTGATATGATAGGGACGATATAAGGACCTGGCCAGTTAGTGAGACCCACCATATATCTCTCTAGTCTTTACTTGGAAAACTCCAAATGTCCGTATAACATTTTCCAAGCATTTTCTTGCTTCCTTATTCCCCTGGTTATACTCGGGTCAATACAGTCCAGGCAATGAATGCTTGAAAACAGCTATAGGTGGAAATTTTTGGAACACAATTTTTGACTTCGTAACTTTGTTTGGGCTGGTTAGGTGGTCAACATATCAAAAGTCCTCACCCGTTGCCTTTGAGCCAGGGAGGAGGGGGGGTTTAGAAGGTCCCATTTTTCGGGTTTTCACTTATATCTCTTACTTATATATAGCGACATGACTATTCTATAACAAATGAAAGCTGATTAAATTTCCAACAAGTTCTATTCAATAAAGTTTTTCGAGATATTTTTAGTTTTCAAAATATCCGCTCTTGAAAGTCTGTCATTTTGGGGAAAAACACTTTTGCCACATATTTTTTCCCCGTTTTGACCGGATAACTCTTCAACGATGTACCAAAATAATAAATAACGGTTATAGGGTTGTAGAGTATTGCATTACCTTCAATAATATTTATTAATTTGCTATTTTATGTATTTTCCTTCAAACGTAAAAATAATTTCAGTGTTCATCGTGAAATCTGAAATGTAGAGACTAACAGCCCAGGAAACTAAGAGTTATAGGTGGAAATGTTTGGAACACAATTTTTAACTTCATAACTTTGTTTCGGCTAGTTAGGTGGTCAACATATCAAAAGTCCTCACCCGTTGCCTTTGAGTCAGGGGGGGGGGGGTTTAGAAGGTCCCATTTTTCGGGTTTTCACTTATATCTCGGAAACACTGCGTCCTAGCGACATGACCATTCTATAAGAAATGAAAGCTTATTAAATTTCCTACAAGTTCTATTTAATGAAGTTTTTCGAGATATCTTTAGTTTTCAAAATATTCGCTCTTGAAAGTCTGTCATTTTGGGAAAAAACACACTTTTTTCTATTCTCGACCGGATATCTCTTCAACGATTCACCCAAAAAATAAATGTCGGTTATGGGGTTGTAGAGCATTCCATTCGCTCCAATAATATATATAACTTTACTATTTTATGTATGTAAACCCGAAAAATGGGACCTTCTAAACCCCCCTCCCCCTGGCTTAAAGGCTAGGGGCGAGGACTTTTGATATGTTCACCTCCTATCCAGCCCAAACAAAGTTACGAAGTCAAAAATTGTGTTACAAAAATTTCCACCTATAACTGTTCGTTGACTGGACTGATATCCATAGGTTTCCAACACATAGCAACAACTTCAATGTCTGGGTTACATAAAGCTCAAGTTCAAATCCTGAAATATTGGAGATTTCTTTTAGGATTGAAAAATTAAGCTGCAGTGCATTTTGTACATTGATCTTATTGCCACCAGCTAACTGACACCAGTCTGAAATTTCATCTCTCTTTCTTTAACCATTTAATAATATTTTCTGGAGTTGGCGTTGTTGTTAATGGGTTACTTCTTTAATATAGATAGATACTTCCTTTTCAATTATAATAATTATAAACAGTACTGAACAAAATAATAGAGCCTTGGGACAACCCTTAACAACTAGAATGGTTTCACGATTGCTTGTACTGAACTACAGTAGGGTTCCGATTAACCGAGTCGATGGGGACCAAGGTTACCTCGGTTAATCGAAATAATTGGTTAATCGGAACCATACCAATAGCAATTGGAAATGTAGGTTGTTTTTGAATAAAAACTACTTATATGCTAAAAAAAACTAATATTTAATAATAATAATGCATAATAATATCTAGTAATAACAATAATAACAGAAACCGTGACATTATTTTTTAAAAAAGAAATCTTTAATTATGGCTTGCCTAAATGAACTTTTCTGTCGGCAGCAGCTGAGTCCCTCCATTTTCTTAGAATCATGAGTTCATTTGGCGGTACATCGCTTCTGCTTTCTAAATAGAGAAGGGATCTGTCAAGCAGATTGAAACACTCTTCATGGCTTATTTTGGGGGGAATGGTGTTTTCGAGCGGCTCAACCACTCGTTTACATTTTTTCTTCACGATGTTATCCGTAGCTTGACCAAACTGTGACTGAGATTTTTGTTAGAAGGGAATAAAGGAAAGGTGAGAATGGGAATTGAACATGTAAACAAAATATTCCAGGACCCGCTACTAGAAAAAGTTTCAAACAGGAGGTCTAGGGAACTGATTCTTGGAAAGAAATTAACGAGAGGGTTCTTGCGCACAACACCTGCTTCCGTCCTACGATTTGAGACTCTCAAATTGAGAATTGTATTTCTTCTGAGAAGGGGGATGAAGTTCCGGCTCAACTTCATATATATACACACAGCCACCCCCCCTCCCTCAGGCTTGACACCTCGGTTAATCGGGATCTCGGTTGACCGGACCTCGGTTAATCGGGATCTCGGTTGACCGGACCTCGGTTAATCGGGATCTCGGTTGACCGGACCTCGGTTAATCGGAACCCTACTGTACTTGTTTTCTGAGTGTAAAGTATGATCACAACAAACCAGATATTCCATAATGTTTTCATTTCGCTTATTTATTTTTAAATTATTTGCTTGTCATTTTCCAAACCATCTAAGATTCCACCCCCCCCCCCCCCCCAAATCATTGAATTGAGAGGCTTATATTTCTTCAGCTTTATAGCCCTTGTAGAATTGTTCTGACATAGTAGAATGAGACCAATTCAATTCAAGAAAGTTTTCTAATTGTTCTGTCAAGGCCCAGTTATCTGTTAATAAAATCAAACTGAAGTGTTTTCCAAAACTGTGGAGTATCAACAAACAAATAGCTGTTCTTTATACGCATTGGCATTATAACTGTATTTGTGTTTTGGGTCACTGAATCAGATACTGCAGTCAGTTTATTTACTTTGGCTTGTGTTTCTTCTTTTTTTTTTTTTTTTTTTTTTTTAAACAAACCAATTCAAATAAACACACTCTGGGATCTGGTCAAGTGATCCAGAATCATAAAGAAAGAGTGGAGCTTTTTTATGAGTGTCTCAATAATTGACTATAAATTAACTAAACAATAATTAATAATAAATAAAATCATAAACACATTTAAGGATCTTACTTGGTTTAAGTTCTTTCTGAACAACAACTAATCCTCCTCGTACAGAAGAAGGAACATTTAGGCGAGTTTTTAGTATACTGGGACTGTGTTGGCGGATTGCAGTTCCCCTAGGAGGGCGGCCAGGTCCTCTCATCCTCTGCACAAAAATAAATAAAATAAGAGAAGTGACTTGATAATAACATAAAGAAATAAAAGCTCATACTTTATGATTGTTTAAACTTAATTGTAAATTTTCATCTCAGAAAAATGTAGGTTGTATAAAAGAATTCAGTGCTCAAATATAACATTAAGGCATTCGCCAAAGTATTTAAGGTGTATCTCAAAAAACAATTATTTTTCAGTACTATAGATTACGAGTTCCAGGCTAAAATCAGGCGTTTCAGCAGCACGTGCATTTGTAGAAACACAAGTTACCCCACCCCCATAAAAATAATATTAATAATGAAAGTATACAATATTTGAAAGTAGAAAAATCAATGAAAAATTTCCAACATACTTCCTTAGCGATTTGCACTGGTAAAATCTTATGTAATATAAAAAAAATGTACAACTATATTTGGAGATAATATTTTAAATGCTATAAGTGGGCAGAAAGGAGAGAGGGAGATTCACTAGTAAATGAATCATGAACACTTCCAAGAAACATTTCCTGGGGTACAAACCCAAAAAAGTTGAAAGTTGCTTATTCTGAACATTTTAAAAGTCTGCTCTTAACTGCTGAGGTGATCACAACTTTTTATTTACCCTGTTTATCCATAAACTCTTTCTGAAAGGAACATTCATTGTTTACCAGTAAAAATGTGAGATTGTACAATGACCTGAGTAGCAGTATTAAAACAAAAAATTAAAGCATTACCGGTCTGTATGGTGTAGAGATTTGAGTAGCATTTGGAGTTGGAGGTGTAAATCGAATACCAGTATTAACTGAAGCTAAAAAAAAAAAAAAAAAAAAGAATTATTGCTTCTGACGATAAATTTATTAATTAATTAATGTTAGTCATTGAAGTATAAATAAATTAAATAGAATAGATAATAATAGATATACCTGGTGTAGAAGCAGGAACATTTGAAGGCAGAGGGCTGACAACCAAGCCAAGATTGGAATCAACCACCAAAAGATTAGAATTTGGCTGAAAAAGTAGATATAAAAAAAATTGATTTTCCTGCAAACAATTTCTGTGATTTTAGTAGTGTTTTTTTTTTTTTTTTTTTTTTTTTTTTTTTTTTTTTTTTTTTTTTTTTTTTTTTTTTTTTTTGTATAATAAGAATACATAAGACAACTATGTAATGGCAGATTAAAATAAGCGGGAAACAGGTTCTAAAGTGTGGATGCACAATGCACGATCAGACAACTTGTGAATAGTATCTTTTTATTTTTTTTACGGCGCGTTGACATCTGGGCCATTTGCGCCATGTGATTAGTATTAAAAACACACAGAGGATAAAATGGAAGTGTCCCGCACTCCTTAGTCCACACAATGCAACTTGAGTGTCTTTGAACTTACGCTCATAATGTTTTTTTTGGGGAGTAAACAAAAAACTAACATATATCATAAATGTAATTACATATAATATAAATGTAATTACATTTTTTTTTTTTTTTTTTTTGAGGCCCGGTGGCCATAAGTGTTAATGCTTGAGCACTTGCCAAGGGTCGCGGGTTCGATTCCCACTATGGGGTGGTGGCTTTTCTTTACAAAAAAGAAAAACCGTCCAAAAATTCTTAGTTAATAATAACACAGGCACACACAAAAAAACGTCCGTCACTAGAAAATGCATAACTAAGCACTTTCCTCAGAATTGGGTAGCGTCGAGTGCATTCCTGAATAATTTGCTTAAAATAACCTAAAAAACAAAAAAAATCAGTTCCGTAACAGGCCACGAGGGCCCTGAGGGGCAGATACTATAGAGGTACGTAGTAAGGTCCATAAGTTTCCGGCCTGTCCTGCTTCCCCTCCTTCAAACGTGCTGGGACCTGCACGCGTATGCAGGTCCATGGCTGCTCACTCCATACCCACCGCCCGCACTTCCTCAGTCTTGTCAGTCAGTGTCCAGCCTTGCAGGAAACTCCCTATTTTTACAATGTTCAAACTCGAGTACCGTGTGGTAATTAAAGTCTTTTGTAAAGAGGGTCTTACTCCTGCGCAAATTAAAGAGCCCTTGGATTGTGTATACGGGCAGTCCTCCCCCTTGTATTCCACAGTGAAAGAATGGGCAAAATTATTTAAGTTAGGGAGAGAAAGTCTAGAAGATGACCCACGTCCCGGTCGCCCATTGGAAGCTGTCACTTCTGAAACAATCCAACTTGTGGAATCTGAATTGCTGTCTGACCGGCGACTAAAAGCCAAGGAAATAGCAGCAAGGTTAGGGCTTTCAAAAACAAGTGTTTTGAGGATCATCAAAGAACATTTGCATATGAATAAGATTAGTGCAAGATGGGTTCCAAAAATTCTTTGAGCTGCTCAAAGGAATACTACTGATAGATTTTAAAGAAAGGAATACCACAATGAATGGTGAGTATTATGCAGCCCTACTTCACCGGTTACGAGACGCCATTAAAGAGAAGAGGCGAGGGAAGTTAAGCACAGGTGTCCGCCTCCTTCACGACAATGCCTTTGTCCACACAGCATTGATTTCCCAGGCCGCTGTGAAGGACTGTGGATTCCAAGAAATCTCTCACCCACCCTATAGGCCAGACTTGGCCCCTAGCGATTTCTACCTTTTCTCAAAGTTAAAATCTGACGTTCATGGAAGGCGATTTAACACCGACAAAGAGCTCCAAGCAGCAGTGGAAGAACATTTTTTTAACAAAGAAGACAATTTTTTTTTTCATGGTATAGAAATGTTGCCAAAGTGTTGTATTAAGTGTGTTGAACTTAGAGGAGAATATATTGAAAAACAGTAAAACCAGTTTTTTTCTTTCACCTTTCCTTCTATCCCAGGCCGGAAACTTTTGGACCTTACCTCGTATCTGATTCATGACCATACGGCACACTAGGGAGATAGTGTGGTCAGTACTATGCTCCAGCCGCCTGATTTTCCCCTTGCCGCTTCGACTGCTAGAGTCATTAGCACCCAAGGTACCCATTATTAAATTAATTAAAGGCTGGGTCGGCCTAGGTATGGTCAGGGAGGCCAAATTCAACCCATGAACGAAGACACTAGAAGAAAAAATCTTTAGTGCTTGCTCGGGATTTGAACTCAGGCCTCCAGCTTATTAGTCCAGTGCTCTACCACTGAGCTAACCTCGCCCCCTAAAAAAAATAACCTATAGATGATTAAAATAAAAACATTAATAGTTCTTCTCTTTTCCATTTGTTATGAGCAGCTGTTTCAATTATTAATTTTGTAATTAATTTCCTTATTTTTTTTTTTTTTTTTTTTTTTTGTGTTTAACGGCGTATCAACAAAATTAATTTCCTTCCAGAGTTTTCTGTCTGCGTGGTACTAAACTACGTAATAAATACACAAAGCTTCACATTTTCATCTACTGATCTTGATGAATAATAAAATAAATGAGATACTGTAGTAACGCAGGAACAGAATACAGCACCCCCCCCTAGTGGCAGACATAGGAACTCTACGGCCCACATAGTCATATCAAAACACAGGCACTCCTACTGGGAGTTTCGCGAACCTACGTTTAGCGGTAGAATTCAATTCAAACATAGTCCAAAGTAACCCCCCTTTTTCGATAGACCAATTTAGCTCATTTTTACAACACTTCTTTCTAATTAGATAGTCAGGACGTATAAAGAGTTTCGTAACAATACAACAAAAATGACGACCGATATGAGCAAATTATTAATTTGGGTCCAGAGTAACCCCCCAATTTAGTTTATTTTTACAACACATTTTTCTCTTCGGTTGACCACAATGAATACAGAGTTTTGTTGAAATATAATAAAAATTACGACTGGTAACTATATACAAAGTTTCTTGGCGCAAAAACAAAAACTCTGGCCTGTAACATGTTAACAGACACGCATATATATATATATATATATATATATATATATATATATATATATATATATATATATATATAAAATATTTCTTAATACGTTTTATTCTTTGAGGCTTAGGGTCGGAAAAAGTAGCACTTCCTTGTATCACACCATTTTATTGGGCATGCAAAATAAAATGGTGTGATACAAGGAAGTGCTACTTTTTCCGACCCTAAGCCTCAAAGAATAAAATGTATTAAATATATATATATATATATATATATATATATATATATATATATATATATATATATGTATATATTGTTAAGATTTTATTTTTTATAAAATGATTGCGCCACGTTGGGTCGCCATGAAATGTTATGATTAATTTTTTACAAAAGAATGAAAAATGTTTTTAATTACTTGTGTAAGTTTTATTATATTAATTTAACTTAATCTCAGGGATTAAAGTTCCGAGTGAATGAAGAATATAATATTGATTCTTAGACAATTCCGAAATACAAAACAATATTAAAATACATACAAATAATAATAAAAGAATCAACAACTACAAAAAGAACAATTTTTACCTCTAAATCAATCCGCTTCCAACAAAACCTCAATACACTCCGTACTCCTTGGAGGAGAGCTCCGCATTCGACCACTGCAGAGAATAGAGTGACGCTTTGTTCGAGCGGGAAAGTTTGGCGTCCTTTATTTCTAAACTTCCGCATTATGTTCGTTCATATATAGAGATAATAATTATGTTTTTCGTAACTTCAAATAATTAATTTATTACCATCTGAATGTACATTTAATATGGATATATTGTACACCAGTATTGTCCAAAAATATTATTAATTTAAAATGTATATAATACGATGTTATTTGTATATATGGTTTGTGATTTGCGCGGGCTTTTCAAAATATCGATGGTTATTTGAATTTAAAAATATTTTCGTGAATGTAATATATCATTACAATATATATATATATATATATATATATATATATATATATATATATATATATATATATATATATATATATATATTGCAATGATCTAAAAGGGGGTGCTCTAGAATGAATCAGTTTCTGGCATAGCAAAGAGTAGCATTCCTATTCAAAATAAAGGCTAAGTTATATTCCGTAAGTCCATCACAAATATTATCTTTTGTCAACCAATTAAAGAAATAAAATAGTAATAAAAGGGATAGCAATTGGCAGTGCTTAGCTTGGTAGTATTTATTTTTTTAAAGGCAGTGTGAAATAAAAGAAGATTCCAAAGTCTCGGCTAGGAGCGATAAGGCATAGAGAGATACAAGTTTCCCAGGAAGATAAGAATAGAGGTGCTTCCAAAAGATGCCCTTCGAACATCCAGGAGGCGATCGCTGAAGACAAACACCCTTGGTATGGTGGGAGTAACGCCTATAAAAAGGGCCTTCCCCCACCACTCGATCTCATTCGAGCACCAGAGACGAAGGGCACACGATCTCGCTGCAGAACCAGCTGGTCAGCCGACACCAAGCTCTCACTTCATCTTCACTTGATGGCCAGACACCCACTCTATGATCTAGCAGCCGACCATCATTCTCATCAACATGCCGACATAACTACGACCAGTCTGCCTCTTCACTTCCAGAACATCATCCGTATCATAAGCTGAGTATACCTCAATAACTGCCAATCTTCAATTAAATTCAAAAGCTAGCTAAAATTTCATAATGGCCAATATTTATATTTTAATATATAAGTTTCATATTTTAATTATGTTCTAACTTTTCTTTAATAACCAACATTGATACAATTATGTGAGTCAAGCACCTTTTCTTTTTTATATTTTATTTTATATCACAGCCATGCCAAATCATAAATTATACTTTTTATTTCAATACAAGTCATTTGTTTCCAACTCTATTTTATTTACTATGAACCTTTCTCCTGGTATTAATATGGTCTCAACACATAAAAGGACAGATGGTAAGAAGTGGTTCTAATTATATATTTCTCATGCTTTTCTTTCAGGAAATTTATTAAATCAACATTAATTATTCAAATAGTTTTATTCATAAATCCGCATGTGGTGAGTTTGATAATATTAAATGAACCCTGAGATATAATGACATATAATAAAAACATTTCAAGTCAATTTTTTCTATAATAACTTTTATTGTCTATGTAGACATCAATGAATTATATACATATATATATGTATAAGATTTATGAGCATACTTGCACAATAGGAAATCACTAAAATAGTTTGTTTATCTAATGCCTAATGTTGTGGTACTGTTTTGTTTAGTTTTTGTTCTTCTTTTTTTTTGACTGGACAAGGAACGTGTGACCAACTTTATCATGAGCTCATCGCTATCATTACGAAGCTCATCATAAAATAAAATAAATAATAACTTTTAAATATAATTAATTTTCTTTTTCTTGCCAAAATCCACTAAACACCACAATATATATATATACATTTTAACTGGGGTGATTTTCGGTGTCTACTAGGTAGGATCGATAAGATTCAAAGAAATTTTTCAAAAATTCTGTCATGAGTGCAACCTCAATAGCTACTTTCCTTCAGAGGAAAGTGCTAAAAAGTGGTAATTTCCAAAGACACCATACATACTCGTATATTCTTATGTACTTTGACACGCTGAATCAGAATCCGGAGTCCGTTTCGCCCCAGCACGTCAGGTTAAGGAGCATTTGAAGGTCAAATTTCGTATGAAATCGTTAAAGAAGAAATAACTAGAGCTCGTATGGTTTTAAGGGTCACTGAATTCGAATTTGAGGCGTGTTTCACCCCATCGGCGTAAAAATATGTTTATTTTTCAAAAAAATAATTTTGACTGCTGATTCATTTCTTGCAAAATATTTTTTCTAGCACATAATCAGAAAACCAAAATGTATTATATGTATTTTGGATTTATCATACTATAGATCTTTACTATCAATGCTCAACTAGTACGATTAATTTTAATTATTTATTGCATTGTTTATGTCTGTGGGGACTCTTCTTTCAGATAGAATTTTGAATGAAATAGACTTGTTGACATTCTGAGTTTTATACATATAAATATACCTAGTTGTTCATTATATAAACGTGTAACTAAAATATTTTTTTATTTGCAATGCAAATAATGAAATAACTATTCTAAAGTATTTTGTCTTAAGTGGATAATTTTGGGAGCATAGTAGAATTGACGGATCACATATACTGGGGCTGAAGTTGTCATATATTTTGAGACCAGAATTTCTGTAAATTTGAAGACTTAAATCGACGAAAATCTTTAATATACGATATTAAATTTAAATGTACAGAAACTCTGGTCTCAAAATATAGGATAATTTTGACCCTTGTATATATAATGACTTAATTTTCAAATTTTAAAACAAAGATTTTAAAAATGAAGCTTTACAGAAATATTAATCACTATGGAGGGGATGTTATTTTATTTACATATTTTTTTCTGATTCGTAAATCGTAAGTATTGATGTAATTCTGCACGTTTTAAGTGATTTTAAAGGATTTAAACAGTTTTTTATTTTACATATTTTGTCAAAACTCCATATTTTTACATATTCTGCCATAAATACATATGTTTGCTTCATATTTTAATATTCTTCTTTTTTTTTGTAATTGAAGAAATAACAGGAAAACCGAGAAAGAAAATAAAACTTTACCCATTGTGTCTAGGTGACTGTGTCTTTTCTAATTCCAAGAAGGTGGCTGTATATGTACTATGTCAATACTAGGTACAAAAGGCAAGTTGTTAGTGGATAGCATTAGAATCATACGAGAGTAATAGAGAAAATCCAGGTGTTCGAAGGAGATACTTGGAATAAATTAAAAATAAAGTCAAAAGACAGTCTAGAAAAAACCCACATTATTGGGGATATCCATAGTGGTAAAACAATTAACAGTTGAGCTGAATCCCACTCTTCAGAGCAGTTGATTGTTGCCTTCAAATACACACCAGTGACTTTACTGTCCAGGCAACGAACAGTTATAGATGGAAATTTTTGGAACAAAATTTTTGACTTTGTTTGGGCTGGATAGGAGGTGAACATATCAAAAGTCCCCGCCCGTAGCCTTTGTGCTGGGGGGAGGGAGGGTTTAGAAGGTCCCATTTTTTGGGTTTTCACTTATATCTCGGAACCCTGCGTCGTAGCGACATGACTATTCTATAACAAATGAAAGCTGACTAAATTTCCTACAAGTTCTATTTAATAACGTTTTTTGAGATATCTTTGGTTTCCGAAATATCCGCTCTTGAAAGTCTGTTAATTTGGGAAAACATATTTTCCCCTTTTTGAATGGATATCTCTTCAACGTTGCACCCAAAAAATAAATGCCGGTTATACGGTTGTAGAGCATTACATTCGCTTCAATAATATATATTACTTTACTATTTTATGTATTTTCCTTCAAAATTTTATGTATTTTCCTTCAAACGTAAAAACAATTTTACAGTGTTCATCATGATATCTGGCGACAACTGTCGACCAATGAATCTTTCAATTCGAAAACTAAAGATATCTCGAAAAACTTTATTGATTAGAACTTGTAGCATATTTAATCAGCTTTTATTTCTTATTGAATAGTCATGTCGCTAGGACGCAGGGTTTCCGAGATATAAGTGAAAACACGAAAAATTGGACCTTCCACCCCCCCCCCCCCCCCCGGCACAAAGGCCACGGGCGGGCGGGGACTTTCGATATCATTGATACAAATGCAAAGACGCAAATGAAAAAATGCATTTTTCATTTTCAATTTTTCTAATTGCTGTTGGACCGATGTACGTTGCGGCAAACTGTCAAAAATTAAAGAAAAATAATTATCAATTACAGAAAATCAAACTAACAAATGTGCATTAGGTCTAATTAATATATATCATAGCATAAAATATATCTAAAGTCATCTATAAGGCACCTACCACTTTTCACATTCGATACTTTGCATTTGTATCGACGATATGTTCACCTCCTATCCAGCCCAAACAAAGTTACAAAGTCAAAAATTTTGTTCCAAAAATTTCCATCTATAGCTGTTTTTAAGCATTCGTTACCTGGACTATTGGTAGATGTTGAAAGATAATTCAGTCGTTTCAAAAGTATACTCAGATCAGACCGGCATCATTTCACGTTTGAAAATTTCAAAATTCAAGTTGTAGCAAACAATGTTCATCTGTAGAAATTTTCAACTTTTTCCCCTTTTATAATGAGTTTCTAATTTTTATTTACACTTTATTTTTCAATATGTTAAACATTTTTAGTCATTTTGTTCTATACTTTTGTTCTTTCCATTAATAATAGAGTTCCTACTTATTATTTATGCTTTTGTTCTCAATATTTTATAGTGTTTAATGTATTTGTTTACTAAATATTTTCAATTTTTTATTAAATATTTTATTATAAATAGTTAAATATATGAGGAGCTTAGTATCAAAGTTGGACAACTCCACTTTTGATTTTTTTACAGGAGAGGTAAAAAACCATATCTACTATAGGGTTGTCAGTATCATGGTGATTTTTTTATATGTTATTCTCCTAGGTCCAAAAAACATGTTTTCAAAGGCATTACAAAATTATATGAGTTGTCTGTTTTTGAAACCAAAGGGAGCCATTTTAAAATTGAATCCATCCTCTTTTGAAACAAAAAAAAATATGAATTCGATATGCATCAGAGTGTTTTAATATAATATAATTATGTCTAATGTATTAAAAAAAATCGTGTTGTTAAAAATTACTTGAAAAAAAAATTTAAATGCAGTTTGACAAAATTGAAGTCTTTGAATTATTCTCACACCTTAGAAAGAACTAGTTCATCAAAATCTTCAATCAACACACTCACAGTGTCCACTGTTGATAACATTAGCAGTTTCACTCTGTACTGTGAGGTTGCGGTACCACTGCAAACGGTCTCATTCTTCCTAATTTTCTCCGGAGTACTTGGACAAGAGATTCTTAACATCTGCAAGTTTCTTGGGGTTGACGCTACAGCCGTCGGGAATTGGTGCAGGATTAAGTTCTAGAAGTGACTTGGCCTTCTTTGTTATGGACATAAATCTTTCACGTCAATTGTGGTTTAGTATGGCGCACAGCACTTTGATTGTGCAGATAGATTGTAAAGATATATGTAATGAAACTAAATTATTTTTAGTTTATTCGGTTTAGAAAAAATGTGGTACTTCGCTATCCTCTTCGCACAGTTTTACCTAAAAGTACACGTATTGAAGTTGCTGTCCTATAATTTTAATCGCCGTACTCAGCCATGCACAGCTTATTAAAATTAATTTATCAATTAGTGATGCGATTATTTTATTAAAAACAAGTTAACCATTATTATTTTCTGGAGATAGTTGTTGAAAAGTTAGTGATAGCAAATAACTGAACATTAACGGAGAGATCTATCTAATATCTAGTGTGAAACTGTCAATATTTATTTGTTATACGCGAAAATTTAAATAAAGAGGAATATGTCGAGAACAGTTCCCAGTATTACATTAGTTGTTAATTTATTCACCTGAGGTCTTGAAAATACATTTGGAAGGATTCATAGATCTACCAATTGAGTAAAAATGATTTTCTTAAATTTAATAGTTGCTGTTTTTCACGGTTTTGTAATATAAAACCCGTTTATCATTAAAATAATTATTCTAAAGAATTGGAAGTGGTCTCATTCTACTCGGTACAGAAGAAATACTTCAAAAATGACACCTAAATCAGAAAGATTCAAGTACCTAGAGGTTTTGTCTCAAAATCTGGCGTTCGGCACCACAGTGTGCCGGATAACAGCTAGTTATTAATTAGAATTATCGCTAGTTATTAATTAGAATCATCGCTAAATGCACTCATTACAAGTTACTATAAACATTCGGCCATGATGAATTTGCAGTGCATGTTGGGAGCAGATTGCATGAATGGAAGCTTCTCATTGGCTACTGAAGGAGTTGTCATTTTTTGAAACCAAACTATGTTGGAATTGTCCATATTTTGATACTGAACGGTGCAAATAAACGCTATTTTAACTATTTTCTGTCTGTTTTTAATACAAAACAGTTGTAAAACCGAATGCAGCATAAGAAGCTCCTTAACAATCGACCAAAATCTCAAAACTGAAAAAAAAATGGAGTTGTCCAACTTTGACACCAAGCTCCTCATATATGTTCATATTTTGAATTTTATTTTACATGAACATCTGTTCCCTATTATTTTTTTTATTTATTTTTTTTTTCCTTCTAAAAGTACCCCTTTTAGAAGGCCGTTTATTGTACTACATGTATCATACAAGGTACAGTATATCACATGTATGTTTTTTTTTCTTATCTTAGTTAATTTTGTTCAATTTAGTGTTTTAGTTAGGTTTACATATAAATAATTCACGTTAACTTAAAACAATTAGTATACAACAAGGAGTATGAAAAATAAACTTATATATTCAGTAAGGTCCGCTTTACTTCAATAAAAATGCAATTTTTCGCTCAAGCGTTGAATAATTTCTTTGCATAAAGTTGAGAATAATTTGTAATTATTATTAAACAATTTATTTTCTTCAATAGGCCAACTGGTTATTTTCTTTTTAATTCGTTTTCTGTATTCGTTGAACAGTGTACAATTGTATATGATGTGGTGTGCTGTCTGTTCTGTATGTCTGTCACAGGGGCATGAATTTTCTCTAATAATCACGTATAATAACAGTAATATTATTTATTTAAAGCTTAGAAAAAAAAACGCCAGTTTGTCAGCCTTTCACATCTAATTAGGTAGTTTCTCATTTGACTGAAAAAAAACCAAGGGTTGAAAACATTCATTCAACCACTGCAGAAGTTGCCTTTCCTGTCATAAGCTGCTCTATTTTTTTTTTTTTTTTTTTTTTTTTTAACGGCGCATCTACATCTTGGCCATTATTATTAACACTTCTTTTGAGGAAATACAATATTTTAAGGCCGACGAAGACTTCTACCAATTTAAAGCATTCACTTCACCCTCTACCTGCCAATCTCTTTTATCTTAAACTTAAAAGGTGCAGATGCAGAATTAAAAACAAAGAAAGGGTCATTAAAGAAACAGACTTTGAATAGATAAGAACGGTCAAGTGAGGGTAAGCCCTAGGGACAAAAATAAAAACAAAATGTTGAAATGGCTGTAAAATGGCAGAACTAGTTAGATTTAAGTTAACAAAAAATATATAACAATAATTTTTTTTAATAAAGTCAATTGGTTTAAATCAATGTTTTTTAATGAAATCAATTTATTTAAATCAATGATTTTTTTTAAAAAAATCAAATGATTTTAATTATGATTTAAATCAATTGATTTAAATCGTTGACACCCTGCTTTACATACAATAAGCAATTTTTTTATAAGGAAATAATGCTCACTTGAAGAATAAGTGGATTTTTATTCTTTCCTGAATGTAGGCTTGCGTTGTTTGGCTGAAGTATACTGGATGTAATCCTGAACAAATAAATGAAACATATAAGAAGTACATAAATAAACATAAACATTAGACTAATTGTAATAGAAACTAAGATGAATGACCCAAAAGATTTCCATGTAATCAAAGTACAGTAGGGTTCCGATTAACCGAGTCGGTGGGGACCAAGGTTACCTCGGTTAATCGAAATAAATGGTTAAAAGGAACCATACCAATAGCAATTGGGAATGTAGGTTGTTTTTGAATAAAAACTACTTATATGCTAAAAAAAACCGAATAAATTATAATAATAAAATGTATTAATAACAATAATAACAGAAACCGTGACATTCTTTTTTAAAAAATAAATCTTTAATTGTGGCTTGCCTGTATGAACTTTTTCTGTCGGCAGCTGCTGTGTCCCTCCATTTTCTTAGAATCATGAGTAGTTCATTTAGCGGTACATTGCTTCTGCTTTCTAAATAGAGAAGGGATCTGTCAAGCAGATTGAAACCCTCTTCATGGCTTATTTTTGGGGTAATGGTTTCCACGTCTTCTTCAATATCTTCTTCGGGATTGGTCTTCATTACCTCATTAATAATTTAATATTCCGAAAGGACTGTCGTTCTGTTTATTGTATCATCATTTAATCAATCTATAACTTCGGAATCCATTATATCCCTGGAGTTGAGGTCTTTTAACAAATGGCACAACTCCTGATTTGTTGGAGGTTCATCAATTGTCTGGCTATCATGGATAATTCGAGACCAAAGGTTTTTCCAGGCTTTATTTACAGTGCTTTTTGTTACAGAATGCCAAGAATCAGCAGCCATATAAATCACATCCTTAATAGATATTTTCTTTATTTTTTTAACTAACCCATCCTCTTCTGCTAATAGTATTTCAGATAAAAGCTTCTCTATGTAGTATCGTTTGAAGGCCGAAATTACTCCTTCGTCCATAGGCTGGATTATTGATGTGACATTTGCAGGGAAAAACCTCGATTTTGTATCGCCGTCGCATAGGACACGCTCGGCAGGATGTGATGGTGCATTATCAATTAGGAGCAGGGCTCGATGATAGTTCTTTTCGGCCAGAAATTCTTTTACAAGAGGTACAAAATGGTGCTTAAGATTTCAGACTCTCAAATTGAGAGTTGTATTTTTTCTGTAATCGGGATGAAGTTCCCGTCGTGGCCATTGGCTCAACTTCATATAGCCACGTCCCCCCCCCCTCAGGCTTGACGCCTCGGTTAATCGGGATCTCGGTTGACTGGACCTCGGTTAATCGGAACCCTACTGTAATACATTACTTAATTGTTCACAGCATGCGGGCAGCAGTCAACACTTTGAACAGCACCAGCATCTGTATTTCTGGCAATTAGTGCAGGACACTTTATTTTTATTTTTTTGTTGTGTGTGTGTTTAACGGTGTATCAACGATTGGGCTATTAATGCCGGGGTATCTATAGATTGCCACCCTTTTAGGTCGCCCATTCAGGTTCTGGCCATGCCCGATGTTGCTTAACTTCGGAGATTAATGGGAACCGGTGCATTCAACGTGGCTATGGCCGTTGAAATTAACACTTCATAATAAAATATATTAGAAACAGTGGGGCTACAAGATTATTTCTATTTATTAATGAAAATGCTTTCAATGGGGCAAGGTTAGCTCAGTGGTAGAGCACTGGACTCATATGCTGGAGGACCTGAGTTCAAATCCCGAGCAAGCATTTAAGATTTTTTCTTCTAGTGTCTTCGTTCATGGGTTGAATTCAGCCTCCCTGACTGTCCCTAGGCCAACCCAGCCTTTAATTAATTTATTAATGGGTACCTTGGTGCTAATAACTCTAGCAGTCGAAGCAGCAAGGGGAAAATCAGACAGCCGGAGCATAGTACTGACTAAACTATCTCCCTAGTGTGCCGTATCGTCACGAATCAAATACCTCTACAGTATCTCCCCCTCAGGGCACTCGTGGCCTGTTCCGGGACAGATTTTTTTTTTTTCAACTGCTTTCAATATGACTTCTGTTCCTGTATATTAGCATGGTTCCTCCCCCCTCCATAGGCAGGAAACTCGCCTATGAGGTCGACCTCATGACGCACTAGAATGGCGGACTAGAAAATTTCACATTTTAACATCCATAGATCACAAAAATAATGATGATTAAAATTTGTATATATTTGTGTATGTATATGTGTATATATGCAGGGTGGCCCAGATAAGCAGGCCACAAGAGAAATAACTACTAAACGATTTAAGATATCAAAATTTTTCAAATGTGCAAAGTTGTAGTTCTTGTCAAGGTCTATAAAATAGTGCCCCCGGGAAAGAGAAAATAACACTAGATAGATATAATCAGGGCCCCAACAATTATATAAATATAATTAAGGGGGAAAGCAACTCGACCTAAAAGATCTATTGTGCCCTTATGAATACTTCTAAGGGCTCAAATAGACCTATGAAGGGAAGGGTTTCCTCTTTACCCACATTTTCCATTATATTTTTAGAATGTACTAACAAAACAAGGAAGAATCGTGCAAAAGGGGTTTCGATGCGACAAGTAGTTTTCAGTAAAAATACGTTTTCATATGCATGTATTCCTCGTCTGAAATCCCCCCCCCCCAAAAAAAGCACTTGAATTTATTTAAATAGTATTTTTGTTAAGGGAGGGGTAATTCAGCATAGGAGAATGTGTTCAGCACTCAACACAACGATTCCCATTAGTGAAAAATAAAAAGAAAATACATAAAAATTGGAGCTTTAGCCATATGAGTTGCCCTAATTACAGATCACAAATAATGAAGAAGTTGGTGTTTCTTATGAACTGTTGACACGATATGCCCTGTGGGGGAAGAATAGAATTAATAAAAGGAGGTTGATAAGTTTAAGAATTAACACTTTCAGGACCGATGGCTTCGAACGACATTTCCATCAGGGCCCATCTTCTTTTTGTATGGTTATTTTGGCAAACATATAAACCAAATAAATAAGTGAAGAAACTTTTAAAATGACATACTTTTAGTGGATTAATTGCAATTTAGTAAAATGTCAAATATGCCACGGCAGCGGGCACGATGAAGGAATGTTTCCAGCAGATTCAGTTTCATACGATAACCAGACCCTCATACCCAACCGGGAATAACGCAATGAGGTCACAAATCAAATACATATAGGACAAGGCCCGGAGCAGCGGGGATAAAAAGAAAGACAAGCTATCTGCTGAAGCATATCCCACGACGCTGGGCCCACAGAACACATCTCTAGGACGAATATGCCATGATGCTGGGCCAGAACGTGTTAAGAGAGATCTTAGCTTGTTACAATGCACCTCATTGGGCGGTTGAAAACCCCGGATTGTCAATAGGCAGCACCAGTGGAAAATCAATGTCTGGTTTGGACTCATCGGGAGCATGTTATCGATCCATATTTTATACCCGGAACCCTAAGTGGTAACCAATAGGCCCACTTCATAAGAGATGTTCTCCTAACACTACTTGAGGATTTGCCGCAGTCCATGTGGTTCCAGCAGGATAGCTGCCCTGCTCATTTTTCCCTCGCCAGAAGCAAAGCAGTAGAGGATTTTTTCCATCAGCGGTGGATAGGAAGAGGTGAACCCCTGACCTGGCTCCTAGATCACCAGATTTAAATCCTTTGGATTTTGTTTATGGGGCTATTTGGAAGACCAGGTCAATCCTTGGCAGCCTAATTCACCTGGTCAACTCAGAGGTGACCTTGTTCAGCAGAGCTTTAGAGTTACTTTTGATATGGTGAAAAGAACAATAACCCCTCTAGGAAAAAGAAAATTGCTGTAAAGTAGGAGTTTATGTTTTCAAATTTTGTTCTTATTTAGAGAAATAGAAGTTTTTTTTTTTTTTTGCAATAATTACAATTTATGTTATAAACAGACAAGAAAAGTTTTCAGATCGGTGCATATTTTCTATAATTTATCGACAACAGTTGGAAAATAATAGTAAGTAGAAGGTGACCATTCGAAAGCTTACTAAATTCTCTACAAAAAAGGTTCTAAAGTAATTTTCGATGGGGTGATGTCAATTAGAGAAATAATTGCTTAAAACTTAGAAATTGTTAGTTTTGTCCTATTGAACAGGTTTTTGTCTTTGCTTACCTCATTTTTTACTAGGGACTAGGGTTATGAACGAAAGCGGGCTATGATGACACAAATCCAGCAAGTCAGACTTTTATTTTATAAAATTATACAAGTAAAAAACGGTCTCATCCTAGTTAGCTGACAAATCGAGGCATCAGCAATCTATTCAACTCCTAAGAATTTTTTGTTGTTAAAAAAAAACACATAAGATATGATTCATATCACCTCATATTTCAGCTATTAGCCATGGAATGACTAATACTTTAGATATCAGGGCAAATGACTATGTATATTGTAAATACATCACTCATCGTGAATATTCACGTGAGAAGACACGTAATTATAAAATTTGGGAAAATGAGTTTTGGATAGTAGGCAATATTGGAATTAGAGGCATACTGTGTAATAGCTTAGCAATTATACACAAGTAATAGCAATGTACCAGCTTTTACCTGCTACTTCACATTTTTAAAATTTTCTGATGAAGTGTAACTAATTAATAATTTGGTTGCACTAATAAATAATTTTTTGAAAACTCATTGAATATTAAATGATCAAACCAACTGGATATAACAAATGAGAATTACCTCAAAAATTGTTATATATACTACATGTTCATGTTGAAATTCATTTTTTATTATCACGTATTATTAAATTATATTTCTTTTAAATTCATATGATAACTATAATTTAATAACTATTATCATTTTGATTAATGCTCATAAATCAATGATAATAAAGACGGATTTTTTATTCCGCTTCTCTCCCCAACAATTTTGCCATCTGGAGCCTTAATATATATATATATATATATATATATATATATATATATATATATATATATATATGTATATACATACAAGGAGTATCACAAGTTAAAGACAATCCTTCAGAGGATGAAATTAGACAAAAAATAGAATTCATCACCACAAACCACAAATTTTTATCTCACTCCATTCCAGACATATGCTGTTCTTTCTGTTGAAAGAAAACGTGTTTCTTGTAGTACAAAACAATTTTTCTCTGCTCGTATTCATGTGTCATCGTTTCTTTAAATTTTTTAAATCAACAATAAATTTTCTTTAGGGCTAATGCACATCCAATGTTCACAAGTATCTCATTCTACAGCAATATAAATTCATAAAGTAGAAACTAATAAAAGTTTCTGGTTATTGAAAACTTTTTGAAAATCGCTACTCTTCCAAAACAAATCCTATATACATATATATACATCTAAAAATGAGTAAGAATAAGAAATAGTTCTATCAAATTAAACTTACCCAGTGAACTCAATGAAATTAATAAGTCCGTTGTCTTCAACTTCAATATGAACATCCTTCAGTTTGGACAATTCCTCTATCCGTTTTTTGTAAGCATCTAGTTGGTCATTTATTTTACCATAATAATCTTTTTGAGCAGTACTCAATTCTTCTGAGGTATACTCCATAACCAGGGGTTCACTCATATTTCCTCTGGCTGGCGGCATGATTATCACAATAAACACCCAACTCTCTCAGAAAGTATTAAATTCCTATAAACTTAACTCATTTCACAATCAAAACAAATATCACATAGACATAGATAAGTCTGTATCAACCTAGGCCAGTAGCTTCTGTATGTGGGTTTCGTCAAAATTGGGAATTAAATAAATAAAGGAACAGATAAAACAACATAAATGGCAAAGGGACGGAAATACTCAAAAAGTGTTTACCGCCAAATAATTTATATTGTAATAAGGTTTCAAAACTAGCACATTATCAGAGAGAGTAAAACCCAAGACTTTTAGAGGTATAAAGAAGTATCGTAAGGTTACAAGAAACCAATACAAATCACAGCAGTTGAAATGATGCTTACAATAACCTTACAAAATTGCAATCTGGAAAATAACATTCTCATAAAACAGAAAATATCAAAATGCATTATTCATTATAATTTTTAAGAAATCCGAAACATCGGAGAAATTCATTCGTGTTTGAATTATACGAGCGTGTAACAAAATAAAATAAAATTTACAGTAATTTTTAATTAGCCTTTATTACTTTAAAATATATTTTGTATTTCACATATTTCTTCTCGAGAAAAAATATATAAAAGGCTATGATATATAAAAGGCTTTGAATGGCTAAAGGGAGGGGAGAAATATCGTCTAGGTTAGAAAAGTTCCAAACTGTCTCTCTGGTATTTTCATTGAGATATAAAGGAAACTCATGGGGTAGTTTACAAATCTTGTCTCGAAAGAAACCTTCCAATTTTGAAGTCTTGCGCCATGAAGTACCAACATTTGTCTTGCAGCACTAGAGACATGTATTTATATTTTGTATAAATGTTATCTCTCAAAAGTAACGGTTTCAAATTACCAATACTGAATAGTCGGGAAAATTGATAGACTACACGATACGGAGAAAAATCCAAACCACAAATTTACATATCAAAAATAATTTCAGACTTTTATAATCTTTTCCAGGAAAACAAATATGAGACTGCATTCTAGTTTAAAAGCGATAATTAGTTACCTGTAAATGCGCTGTCCTAAAATTATCTTAAAGAAGTTCGAATAAACGATGTAGTGCCCCAAACGCAGGTTTGAATTTCACACTTATATTTTATAAATATGTATATATTTTATATATATGTATATATATATGTGTGTGTATATATATATATGTCATATATATATGTCATTATTACTGACCGTCTAGGGGCCGCTAAATAAACTGTTTATTCTGAAATCATGCAGATAAAACTTTTGCCTTCTAGGGTTAGTATAAACTGTACATCAGCGTAAACTGAACTCATTCCTAAGCAAGGAAGTGGCAATGATGAAAGTAAAAAAAATATTTATTATGAAAAGCTCACCTGAACAATGAAATAAGTACTAATTTTTGTCGATTACCCTAGTTTTTTTTATACGTCATTCTCATTTTTTCAAAAGTTTTGAACTGAAGAAAACTGGTTTTGTTACATTAAAAAAATAATAATGCCCTTTAAGGCACAATTATCTTTTCTTCTGGAGTAGAGGATTAGGTAAATCCCAAATCCTAATGAATCGATTTTACTTTCCTACCCGTCACAAAAATTTCACCCCCATCATTACCTTCTCGTTGATTTGGAACTTATCCCAAAATCAAATTTTGTATTGAGCCAAAACAAAAGTGTTATATCTGAAAAACTAACCAAACATCTTGTTTAAATAAACGACAAATTATAATACCGTAATCACATATAACTTGCTAGATGAAATTCTTATTATTTCTCAGGGAATAGAAAGTCAAAATTCAATATATCTATATTTATTTGAACCAATTCATTGGAGTATTACGTACAAGTGGTACGGAAAAAACTGTAAAAAAGAAAACAATCAAGTAATATTTAAAAAAAAAATTAAAATAAAATAATAAATGGCAGGGGAAATTACAAAGACAAAAATACAAGAACAAAATAAAATAAATAAGTATTATAAAAAATATACATGAAATAAAAACAAATTAAAAAATAACGATGGAAAGTATTGCAGGAGAAAGAAGTTTTGGTATCATCTCGGCTTAAAGCGTTGTGATGCTCTCGCCATGGTTGAAATGCTGGTTACTTCTTTTAATACAAGTTTCCCTTCATAGATAGGAATTCACTTATGATATATATATAATATCTTATCAAAGAAATGTAAATAAAAAACGCTTACAAAAAATATAGATTGTAAGACGAGCAAACTGTCAAACATCGGCCGCTCTCATGGGCGTATATAAGGGGGGGGCTGCAGCCCCCCCCCCGAAATTTTCATTTGATGGTAAAAGTGTGTCATAAAAACCTTAAAAATAAATTAAATAAGATCACTTAGCTTATAAAAAATAGTTTAGGCGTATTCCATATCCCGGAAATGGTCTCAGCCCCCCCCTATTTTTCCAGGCCCTCCCGAAATTATTTCCTATGTACGACCATGGCCGCTCTAGACAAATATTTCTGGAGGGCTAATTTAATAGGGGCTTACCGCCATGCCTGGGGGTGTAGCGTGGGCGTATATAAGGGAGGGCTGTAGCTCCCCCGCCCCGAAATTTTATTTTGTTGCTAATTTAATTTTAAATTTAACGTCCGAATTTTTGGACGGTTTAATCATAGGTTACCACCCGTTTTGTTGATAAAATTTCATGTAAAAAAAAAAAGCCTATAACAACGAAAAATGACTTCTAAATTTACCCTGGTCTACTAGGCCTACAATTTTCCTACCTGATTTTTTTAGAATTGTCAACTAAGTTACATACCTTTTTAAAAATTAAAAACAGTTTAGTGATTACATGAGATTACACAAATTTAAAGGTGGAAACACAAGACAAAAATGAGAAGCCAAGAACAAATGTTTATTTAACAAAATACAAAATAGTTATTTAACAAAACTTTTACATTTTAAATTAAAATATTTGCTATTTTCATGTTTTTTACTTAAAATATTAATAGTGAAAAAGTAAAACAAAGTGTCTATGGCGAGTGCAATTTTCTCTTCTTCACAGCGAACCTTCCTACAACATCTCAAATTTTGCTGCACTGTTCGGCGGCATTTAAATCGCAGCAGAACATTCAGTGGCGACATGGGCGTATATAGAAATTAATTTCGGGAGGGGCTGGGAAAATTTCGGGGGGTGGGGGCTGAGACCATTTCCGGGGTATGGAATACTAAAAATTTAGAGCTTGGAATAGTTTTAGGCAACTAAAACGCTATTAAAAGTAAAATAAAATATTTTTTATGAACTAAGTGATCTTATTTGATTTATTTTTAAGGTTTTACGACAAGTTTTTACCATTAAATCAAAATTTCGGGAGGGGCTGCAGCCCCCTCAGCCCCCCCCCTTATATACGCCCATGAGTGGCGACTAAGGGGGCGGACTTGTGGAGGCTTAGCCCCCCATAATGAAAATTCACAATCTTTCTCGGTTAAGTTAGAAAAGTAAATTGTTTAGGAAAATTAATAGTAATAAGTTCTTATTAATGTATCTGGTTATAAAAATGTATCTGGTTATCTGGTCTGGTTATAAAAATTTGATTCTACATCTCAAGACATGGCAGTAAGCAATTCTAAATTAGCCCCCCCCCCAGAAATGTTTATCTAAAGTCGACCGTGAACACATTTTAAGTACGGTAATAATCATTCATGAGAGCAACAGTCGTGTTTATAATTTTCAATAACGAGCTACTTGACAAACTAAGAACATACATTAATTAGAACTTATTACTATTAATTTGCCTAAACAACTTATTTTTCTAAGTTAACGGAAAAAATTATGAACCTTCATTTCGGGGGGCTAAGTCCCCCCCCCCTTTTAGCCACCTTTGCTGTCAAATAATTAATAAATAAATTTATGCCAATGAAAAATACGTTTACTAAAAATTTAAATGAGATATTGAAGTATCAACGACACAATTCAATTTTATCAAGAATTTGTACAAATATTCGATCACCGAATGCCTTAGGAATATTATATTCATTATTTAATTCCCTAGCGGTAATGTAAAAATTAATTTAATTTGAAGTACCTATGGTAAATTTTTATTTAAATTATTCTGCCCCTACCCTTGAGGGTCACATTTATTAAATTTAATGTCAATGAATTTCTTTTAAATAAATGTAGTTATTTTTAATTGTAGAGCTTCAAAGTTAAAGTTGTTTCACTTAACGTATAGTAGTATTGGTTACTTATAATGCTAAAATAATATTTTTAAAGATGAGACATTACATAATCATTAATTGGTATTTCTGTTTCGGAAATCCTAAGAACTATGCCCGCAGCGACGTCGAATGCAAGTTAAAATGACGGAGTGTGTTTATATGATAGTAAGAAATACAGTTTCGTCCATTTAAAAAAATTACTCTGCTTAAATTTTTTTTTTTATTCATAACATTTTAGGTTAGGAAAATAATCTGTAGAAGCAAATTAATTCTAATCGCTAAAATTAATTTCGATAAAAGTCAATAATTTTTACTTATTTGATGAGTATTTTGTACACCAGTGGACTAGGAGAGAATTTATTAATAACTGCCTGAAAAAAAGGCCTTCAATGAACCAAAAATGTCTTCTCATAATTAAGTAGTTGAGGCGTTCGATGCATAACGTTAGATTTTTTCCCTTCAGGTCGGTGCTGTTTATAGCAACGGAAAGTTTATGTAGTAACCCACCATTCCATTATTAATGTTCAGTCACAGCGAATCTCACTCTTAGTATTATTCGTATCCAAACATTACTTTTTTTTAATTTTAGAATGGATTCTAGTGAGTTACTCGAACAAGAAGAAGCTTTTCACAAATTAAACGCTGAAATAGAATTAAGGACAAGGCAGTTAATGAAAAATGTTGAAGCTGTCATGAATAAAAACTGTAATTCCAAACACTGGCCACCAGAATACTTGGAGGTACATATTTATTTTTCAATATAAACATATTTAATCCCCCCCCCCCCATGCCTATCCTATTTCAAGTATATTCCATTACAATTGACGTTTGATTTATCAGTAGATATCTACAAACTATGTTCTGTTTGGAAGATTTGTGTAAGGAGCTGGACAAAAGGTCCTGATTTTTTTTTTTTTTTTTTTAATATAACTTAGGTGCTGTTTTAATCACTTAGAAGAAACAAATGTTTGTTATCTTTGGACATACGTAAGTCAATCCGAGTGTTAAAGCCTTTCGCTTATTTTTTTTATTTTTTTTTTTTTTTTTTGTGTTAACGGCGTATCAACAATTGGGCTATTAGCGCCGGGTTGTCTACCTTTTATAATGCCAACAGCATATGGTCGGAGACCCATTCAGGTACTGGCCACGCCCGACGTTGCTTAACTTCGGTAATCAACGGGAACCGGTGCATTCATCATGCCTATGGCCGTTGGCTAAAGCCTTTTATGTACTTATTTTAACATGATTACGTACAATTCGTAGAACTAGAAATATGTATTCAATAAGATTTGCTTTTACTTTAGAGATTTTATACAAAATAAAAGAAAAAAAAAAGTTCGCTGACTTCACAAGCGCCTTTTGTTTAAGTTTCTTACCCCCCTTGACTGATACTCTTTCATTGACAAATAGAAATTTTAGCTTTTATTTATAAAATAATTAAATCGAGACGGCGCTAATGGCCAGGATGTCGATGCGCCGCAAAAAATAATAATGCGCCGTTAAAAAAATAAAATTAATCAAGAAATAATAAAAATTCGAGGGTTTGACAATCCCCTCCCCTCCCCTCAAAGGTGGTGGCGGAAGCCCAGGTCCTTCAAAGAATGTATCGCCCTGTTTTTTTTTGTTCGTTTTTAACGGCGCATCAACTGTTTAGCTATTAGCGCCGGGCCATCTACAGGTTACCACCCTTTTCTAATGCCATCAGCACGTGGTCGGTCACCCATTCAGGTACTGACCACGCCCGACGTTGCTTAACTTCGGTGATCTACGGGAACCGGTGCATTCAACGTGGCTATGGCCGTTGGCACCATCGCCCTGTTGTTAGTTATTTAAGTACTTTTTGCACTAATTTAAGAATGAAACTTTGTTTTAAGGAATAACATTTTGTCTATTCTCACAGCCCAAATCTGCAAATGACTGGAGATGCACTAAACTAAGTCAAATAAATTCAGCGGATGACAGGTAGGTAAATCAATATTGAAATATTTATTTGTATCATTTTTTTTTTTTTTCAGCAAAGCTACCTATCAAATTTAACATTTTCAAGCCCTAGAAACTTCTTAAACTGTTTGCGATCCTTTAATAGGAATACTATAATTTTTTTCATTTAACTAAAAAAAAAAACTTCCTATTTCCCGTTTATTCCTATAGTTGGACTGTTCGTAGTAAGAATATGCTTGAAAGATTCTGATGAGAGCATGGAACATACAGGACGCCAATCTCTTCTCTTCCAAGGATCAGGGCACACTTCCAACCTCCCTTATATATATATATATATATATATATATATATATATATAATTAATAATATATGTGCTATTTCCTGTGCTATTAAAAGTGCCACCATTAGGGCTAAAGATTTCTTTCTTTCTTAGAAATTTTGATTGACCCCCCTTTAACTCATTTCGAGGAATCCAACTTCAAATTTCTCTCAATTTTTTTTTTTTTTTTTTTTTTTTTTTTTTTTTTTTTTTTTTTTTAGAGCAACCTATGATTATTTTGAATCAGACGATTTGTCAAACTATGGAAATAGTAAAATTCGAAAGTCACCTATATCTTCAGAAGGTAGAAAGGCAAGAGTTTTAGGAAGATGTACCAAAGTGTCCAACAGGTAAATAGTGTTTATGACTGTAAGTCGCTTATGTCATATTTTACTTATTATTTATTTATTTATTTTTATTTAAGGAAAGAGATAAGTGATAATGGTTTAATTCCACAATGTGCAAAAGGAATGAGTGCTGAGAGTTTATCACGCTTTTTAAAAGCAAAGGGCAAACTGTTACAAGAAGAACTTGAACATGTACGGAGAGAGCTTCAAATAAAGGTATAGTTGAATAAAAACTACTTACAATTACAATAAATAGCTTCTAGAAATATTAGGGTAACCACAGGTACTTTTCACCTAATTTTTATTCCAAGATAGATGAATGCAAGAAAAACCAACTTGAATTACGCAACCGAGAAGAAGAAAAGATGAAAATTACAAGTGAAATTACATCTTTAAGAGAAAAAGTGAAAAAACTTGAATCCAGTAGTACTTCACTTATAGAAAAACTTCAGATGAGAGATTCTGAAAATGCACTACTGAAAAAGGTGAGCATATTATTAATAACTTTCTAATGACATATATTTATATCATATTTGCAGATTGATATAAAATAAATTATAACTTAAAAAATAAAATATTTCTAATAGACTTAATTAACGTACAGGAAGTTTACAAGGTGTGTAAACAATTTGTGTATGCTGAAGTGTAGCACTAAAAAAAATAAAAAAAAAAAAAAAATTTAAAGATGAATTAAGCAGATAGACAAAGAGGAAAAAAATTAATAAAATTTAATATTATGACGGTCCCTCTAGTCAGTAAAAATTTCAGAAATATGATATATTGTAACTTATATTAAAATTAAAAAGTTTATTATTTTCATTGTTATTACATTAACGTTTTTCATTTAAATATTATATATCTTTTACAAATTAAACATGAAGGGTATAATATTATATTTATTGAAAACTTTCTACCAATATAGAAAAGAAATTCAAGTGAACCAGAAGTAACATTTTTATGCATGTGATAACTGCTAATACTACTTTTAATTTTCAAGGATCAGTTTTTTTTAATACAAAAAAATGTATACATCATTCGAACAGAAATCTTCACAGGGATAGTCAAAATTACATTAACATATAAATAGCATATACTGTAGGATTTTGATAATTAACATCCCTACCTTCCTAAAGGCGCCAGTCCTTCCAGGAAGGGGCTATCTATTGGTTGTTATCTTTTCTAGACATAGATAAAGTCAACTCATGAATGAAAAAAATTAAAGCACTTACGAATTGATTCGAACTGCCAATTCTTCAATTTCTTTTATTGGAGCCTCTTGCTACTAGATCATTACGAGGCCACTGGTCATAAATATTATTGATGATAACTATTAAAATATCGGATTTTGTTATACAAAAAGTTAATAATAAAATAAAGTTGCTTATTTCAGACAAGAGTAATAAATGTTATTGCTACTTTGTATGCACCCATAGCTGGTTTGGGTGCGATTCAATTGTGTTTGTACATTCAATTAGTTGTTATTAGTAGATCTTATTTTTTTTTTCTGGGTCATTAGCACTGACATCCATGGTGCAACCGAGAATTTTCTCAACGGGCCCTGACATAAGAAAAATCTTTGCTGCCGGTGAGAATCGAACCCACCATCTCCCACATGAAAATCCAAGGCGTTAGCCACTAGACCACGGGGAGATCCCTCTTCTACTATATATTTGTCAAATACCACTCACTCACTCACTCACTCATCTATCAACGCCCAGCCCAAACCGCTCGACAGAAAATTTTGAAATTTTGCATGGACACTCCCTATATAACGTAGGCGCTCGCTAAGAAAGGATTTTTTGATATTCAAATTTTTAAGCATTTTTAGGGCGGTTTAAAGTTTGAGTTGGTTAGAGAAGGCAAGCCTAGGCAGCCTGCGTTGCTAGGACGATAAAGAACAGCTGTTACCGTACATTATCTATTTCATAGTTTTATTTCGAATTGAGGTTAATTTCAACTATGATGGCAGACCTTGAATTACTAGAAATTAACTGTCCCTCATAGAGTTTTAATTGCGTTTCTTTTCTGCCTGTCCCCGTCAGATAGGCTTGCCATATTTTTGGAGAGTTTGGGGGGGGGGAATAAAAAGAGTACAAATTATAAGCAAAATGGTTGGTGAGTTTTAAGCCTAGCAACTAACTATTTTCTTAAAACAATCTCTCAGCCAAATAGTAGTGTCTGGCAGCTGGCAGCGCTGTGCAGGTAGTTACAGCGTTTTACAGTTAGATTACTTCTGATTTCTTTGACACTGTGAGCAGTAGTAAAAATGTTGATTGTAGAAAAGTAACCGATTTAAAAAAGATTCTTATAAACATGAATTCATTACTTTTTACATCTTACAGCCTTTTCCAAGACATTGATAAAATCGGGCGGGACACCGAAACAATTGCAAAATACCGGGACAGTCCCAGTCAAACCATATGTATGGCATATCCTTAGGTTTTCCAGGTGAGGTAATAATATCCGGAACCCTTGCAATGCCTTCTCGCCTATAACCTTGGTAATACTCGTAAATATATTGGGTGTTACCAAATGACTTCTTGGAAACATAAACTTTTAAATTTTAACGCCCGTTGAATAAAATATAGCATGACGGGAACCGTGCTATAATAAACTGCACAGAATTGTATAGTAACGTAATTTTAATGAAACATTATTTAACACAATAAAATAACTACTTATCTACCGTGACGAAGCACGGGTATTCAGCTAGTGCTTAATAAAAGTGAAATGAAAATGAATTATTGAAAGATCTTTGAATTTTTAGTGGGGTTGATTAAGTTAATATTTCGTCCTTTAGAAATCATTGTACACCTAATATGCTTATACAGGCTGTAACTAACTTGGCCTAGCACTCTTTATCCTGATTTATGCACTAAATGTTCGTAATATTTCTAGGAAATAGACATGTTGAAGCAGGAGATAAAAAAACTCAACCTTGGTACATCAAATCATGAGACAAAATTGAATAAGACTAAAGAAGAAAATGAGAAATTGAAATTACAACTCAAGCAAGCAGAGCTAAGTGAAAAGGTTTTTATTTATTTTTCCTTATTATTCTCAGTAAAACCAAATTTAAATTATAATAATGTAATACAATAATATTGAAGAGCTATATTATTTCCTACAATGCAATTAATGTTTTGTAATTTTCATCATTGTTATTCTTACATTGTATGTATAATCTTTCTATATAGGTTCAATGAAAGTAAACCGTGTAATATAAAAATTCAGAAAATCTAAATAGTTACTGTCAGTAAAATTAATAATTTCTGTGTTGCATACAAAAAGCCAATAAATGAAATTTAATACATTCGTCAATTTATTAAAATTTCTCTCCATGTTTTGCATCCTTAGGTGACTTACTAAGTCTACAAATAATTACAGACAAATGAAGAAAGTCATAAGTGAGGATCATCTTCATAGTATCAGGCGGCTTAAAATATATAGATAGAATCCAAAAATAAAAGTTGGTACAATAATGTTTTCGCCCACATTTTTTCAAAATGCTTCAAGATAGAGAAGAGATATAATAAACAAATGAGGTTTTAAATTTATTGTTCACAAAAACAACAAGAGGGCTTCTCACTAACTTTCGTTTAAAAAAAAAAAAAAAATAATAAAAAAAAAAAATATAATCAATTTTAGTGTGCTGGTTTCTGCTTTTCTTACTTTCTTTGTGAATATTATTGTTTGTTTGTTTTGTTTTTTTTAAATTATAAAATGGCATTATTGTGTTAGGTATAATTTATGGCGAGAGAGTGATTTTAGAAAACAATGAACTCCAGTTTTAGGATTTATTTTTATTTAATTTTACGGACATTATTATAAATACAATTGAACAGATAATTGGAAAAGAAATTTGGCAATACAATACAATGGTACTAAATAATCCACTAACATTGTTATAAGCCTGAGTGTATTTCGTGCACTATATTAAATTAAACATAATATAAGCAATTTTCAGGAAGCAAGAGACAAATTCAGAGTTAAAAATGAAGAAATGCTAAGTGCAGTTCGGAAGCTTGAAAAACAAAAAAGTGATCTTATAACAGCTATAAAAAAACAAATCATGCTGATAGAAAATCTAAAAAAACAAAAGGTTAGAAAATCATGTTTTATTATAATTTTGAAGAGTTTAACTATTTAGCTAATATATATATATATTTAATTTCCTGAACATTAAATGTACAGAAAATTGAGAGGCTAATTTGAGCAACAATATGTATTAAGAGTGCGCGATCAATCTTCTGATTTTGTAATTGTGATGGCAGTTACAGAAGTAGGTCTTTGAACAAGCATAAGCAAATGTTTAGTTGATGAATATTTCTCATATAACCAACACACAAGCTGCAAGTTTGGTTTGCCCCTGAAGTTGCCAAAGCATTTTTCTATAATTGGCAAAATAACCTATTTTTGTTTTTGAAGTTAATTCCAATAGCGAAAATATTGGTTATGAAGAAAGGTATATCTTTGGGGTCTGAAAGGCTGTATTTGAGATTTTCTTTCAAAATCACTATATTTCAATAGTCTGTCCTACATGATTTGTGTCCTCAATGCCACCTCTTCAGGCAGACTCTTGATATGAGTAATGAGCAGACCACATACAGTTCTGTCAGCACCTGAAGAGCATTGTGACTACGAACCATACCATTTGTTTTGAAATGAAGTGGTATAAAAAGAAAATGGTAAGCAACTTTTTTAGTGACCCAACCCTTACACTTTCGATTATTATGTGAATACTCATATTCGGGTCAATAATAGAAGAGGATGAATATAATAAGCGATATTATGTAATGATAAAAAGTAGTTGGCTAGTCCTATTTACAAGTGGTAAAGTGGAATGAAGAAATACTACATAGGGTCAGAATTTGAAACCTATAAAGATAGAATGTGACATCTGTGATTTGTTTGTTCAGGTGTGCATTGCCGAGATTTTAATAAACACTTAAACACTGTAAAATTAAATTTCATTTACAGGTAAATATAATGAAATAGTATTCTATTTCCATTACAAATAAAACACATATTTTATGTATATTGTATATGTAATATTTTCTCATTCATCCTTTTTATCGTTAGTAAAAATGTAAACATTTTAGATTGATATAGATTAAAAAATATATATCATTACAGCTGATACCACTAACATGGGAATCAAACCCAGCGTAATAATATGACCAAGTATTGAAAATTACAGAGAACAATAAGTAAGTTAGTACACCAATTTTTAAATTAAACTCGTATGACAAATGTCACGATCAAGCTAAGGATGATGATGGTCTGGATTTAGTTTTTAACTAAAAATTGTCATGAAGAGAACTCATGCAAACTTCACTAAAAATATGAAACTCCCTTGATTTACCTTTTTAGATCTTTAAAATTGGCATGGAAATGGCAAGACCAATAAAGATCCAGGACCATTTCTGACCATCAGCAGAGTTAATTTTTTTTTTTTTTTTTTTTTTTTTTTTTTATACGGAGCATTGACTTCTGGTCCATTATTGCCGACATCCCTGGTGCAGCGAGGAATTTTTTCAGCGAGCTGTGAGATGAGAAAATTTCTGCCGCCGATGGGACTCGAACCCACCATCTCCCAAATGAGAATCTAAGGCATTTTCCACTAGACCACAGGGAGTTTATTATCAGAAAAACAGAACAGTACTGAATATTATTTTTCTCCAGTATCAATAATATTTATTGCCAGTGGAGTTATTGCAAGAATAAATTAAATAAAATATCTATTAGAAGATTTCATCTCATTATACACATTTATTTTCTTAGTTTTTCAACAATGTCACTTCAATGATGACCAGTCTCCAATAAAAATAATGAAGTAAATACAGTAGACTCTCCTTTATCTGGCCGGCCTTCTCTCATCCATCACTCTCTCTAATCCAGCCATCTCCGGTGATGCGAGCACAGAACTCGTCGGAGCTAGACCAGTTCGAGGTTTCCTAGAAAACCTTCCCTTCCTAGCTAGCCTACCATTTTTTTGGTGGTATTTCATTGAATGGAAGTCAAAGAAAGCACATATGTTTTGTTTTAGAGGCAGGAATTTGTGTTTCTACTAAGGCACCTGCGGCTAGAATTTTGAATTTATTTTATTCGGTACCTAAATTTTACTTAAATATGCAATATTAAAAAAAAAAAAAAAGGTAAATATTATTATATCCTCAAATAATGTTTTTTTTTTTTTTTTTTTTTTTTTTTTTTTTTTTTCAAATACAGTAAGTGGCTGCTTCTAACTGAATTCTCTAATCCGGCATTTTCTCTAATCGAACTGTACCCCTGTCCCGACGAAGCCGGATTAGGAAAAGTCTACTGTATTCTAAGGGGTTAGGTCTGCCAGTAAATGTACTGTTGTCACACCTGTTGGTGGAGACCATCATCACTGGCATCGATGAGAGTACTGTGGGCGAATGCTTTCGTCGTAAGTACATCATTCTCAAGCCACTGTTGAGTTAGTACTCTACTTAGTTAAGTTAGTACTAACTTACAAGTGGCTTGAGGATGATGTACTTACATCGAAAGCGCTCGCTTTGTGAAGGTAAATTTGTAAAGGAAACTGGTATTCAAATTCTATTTAGTAAACTTTTCCATGTAGTTGTTGGATGGATTAATAAATATTACCATTTCTAAATAAATATAATTAAATTTTACCATTATTTTACCATAAATTTTACCATTTCGGCGCTAATGACCTAGATGTAGATGCGCCGTAAAAAAAAAAAAAAAAAAAAAAAAAAAAAAAAATTACCATTTCTATAGTATATAACATTGAAACTAGTTATTGTTGTGAATGAATATGTATTAATAAGTATGATATATTTTTCACATCATGTTTCTTTTTATACGTAATTAATCTATAATTCAGAAATTAAGTCTGTTTCAATAAAGGAAAGTAAAAATAATTATTGATCTATTTCATTGAATTATTTGTTATTATAGGGACTTCTTGAAGCAGAAGGATGTTTAAATTTTGCAGAAAAGGAATTTCTTAAACTTTTAGATGGTAAATTGGGAGACGAGAGAAGGTAATGCCAATAAACTTCAAAAGAAATCAAGAGATGGAAAATTGATTTTAAATATTTTTTAATCAATAAATACAAATGATTATTATAATATAAAAATTTATCCTGATTCTCCAGTGCCCTTCTTCTTCATACCCTCTTTCTGTTTCTTCTGTTTTTTGGTTTCTTCCACTTCGATTGGTGCTGGATTTAGGAATGGGATTCCTTCCTTATATTCTGGAAAATTAAAATATCAACAGTTAGTTTTAAATGTTAGTAAAATTCAGATTAAAACTGCACTAAAATTTCTACAGTGAATATAAGTATACAATTTCCTATAAACAGAAAAGTTTGCATAATATTAATAGTATTGTGTCTATTTATCAAATACTAGCTGACCCGGCAAACTTCGTACCGCCTAACAGTCGATTCTTTAATTTTTTTTTTTTCTTTTAATGCTTATTCTGCAATTTGGGACACCGGGTCAGCTAGTAAGATAAAAAAAAGAAAAAAGAAACTTAATAAGTCGCAAATTATATTTTTTCAAAAAATAAAAATGATAAAACACTTAAAATTCTTTTAATAGTCACTAAAAATCACAATATCATATTTCTTATTATGATACCTACTCATTATATTTCATTTTATTTTTACTTATTCTAAATTAAGTTCATTTTTATTGTAGTACTTAATGGTACAAGATATTTTTTGTTTCATTGCCTCAGGCGTAAACAAACAGAGCAGATAGTTTTCCAACACGGAAACAGGCAACATACAATTGACCATGCGAGAAACACGCGTTTTCTAGATTAATACCACAAACACTTAATGACTGCCCCTGGGATTTGTTTATAGTCGAACTGAGTTCATAGGTCCAATAGCAACACAGCTGCAGGCACTGTAATCAATTGACATCAGCTCGATTCAAACTTGCTATTATTAGTCGAATGTCACGCTTCACGGGTCTGTCTTAACCAAATTCTTTCACGTTCATTGCGATTTTCACGTTCCTCGGCAGTACAATTAGATTGATAATTAATTTCTTTTGTTTTGATTCTTTGAATTTCGGATTGTTCTGCCTAAATTTGTCCACCGCCTTATAGGAGGCATATTTAGTAAGTCAAAAACACACAACACTTTAGTAATTTTATAAAAATTTGTGGCTTTTAGATTTAGTAATAGTATAGATGCACAGCAAAGAGATGTTTAAATTTCATGTGACATTTTACCACAGACAATTGACATTTTACCACAGACAATTGACATTTTACCACAGACAATTGACATTTTACCAAAGACAATTTGTTTTTGAGTAATGTTACCATCGTATAAAATTTGACAAATATTGACATTAATATTTATACGATACTAATATCACTCAATTGTTTTGCCTTCCCAGAACCCCTCCACTAACACTTAAACAAAATAGTTCTTGCAAGACTGTGAATAGGGCACACACGCATTACACACGAATACTTGATGACAAATACTGAAAGACCAAAATGTCAAATCTGCAATACAGAACTAACAGTCAAACATATACTAACGGACTGCCAGCTTACAGCAAACTTAGACATACCTCGGGACATTACTGACCTACTTACTGACAGCAGCCACTATATCCACAATATTATCACATACTTGAAAAATATTAACATATATAACAAAATATGAAAACATCCGCAACTTTTTTATTTCAAAATCCAATGAATATTACTTAGTTTCTCCATGTTTATTTTTGTGGGGTTTTTTTTATTTATTTATTTTTTTTTATTATTATTTTTTTTCTGTAATTTAATTTTTCTGTTTAGTTATTTGTTTTTTTCCATATTTTACTTTGGATTCTATATTAGTGTCGTAGTATATCATCACTATGAGCAACTATTACCAGCAATCGATGCCATTCATAGACAATGTGGAGCATCGAAAAAAAAAAAAAAAATAAATAAATAACACTTAAACTTTATGGTATGGTATTAAAGTTCTAATTGACCTTTAAGTATTATTACGAATCTTTTGTATGGGAATATAGAAAAGTGGGGTCTTTTTTACTTTGTTAACCCAAATACAAATTAATTTAAATTGCATTATTAACATGTGATTCTATTGTCACCTAGTGATTAATTGTTCTTATTTTTTTAATTTTTTTTTTTTTTTTTTTGCTTATACACAAATAACCTAATACGTCAACTGTTAAAAATATTATAATTGAGAACATATGTTTTTATTTAAAAATGAATTTGCGTTAAGGAAGTGAAAAAGACCCAAAGAGTGTTGTTTTTAGACTTTTTCAGACAATTTTCTTAATTTTTCTCTCCGTAAGAACCATCCTCGTAGTTCAAGGAATATTATAAAAAAAGAATTAGCGAAATCGGTTCAGTTGTTCTCGAGATTTGCGCTTACCAACACATTTAGCGATTCATTTGTATATAATAGATAATAAATAGTTTTTATTTCAAGAGCAGAGTTCTCATTTCAAATCCTCAATTTTGTTGTAAATTGGTTTAAACTCTCCATCACCAACATTAATTATTATCTACAGACAAATCAACCGAAATTCCAGAGTGCATGGTGAAAATTCCGAAATTGCAGAGATGTTACAAGATTGCAAAGAGAGTCTGTATGGGATAAGCAAAACCTCTGAACAAATATGATTAGCATACTGGGCAAAAAAGAGAGTTTTTAATTGATTTGTTGTATCTTTTTCTGTTTATCTTACAGATACAATTAAGCCTGCCAATTTTTAAGATAGCTGCCTTTTTCATTTGTGATAAATAAATAAAAAAGTAAGCTACAGCTGGAAAGATAATCAATAGCCTTGGAAGGCTTGATCTCCATTTCCAGGCATAGAATGATTCTTTTAAAGGCAGAAGAATGATAGAAGAAGCCTGCCAACAGAAAACTACTGAGTTAATGCAACTGAATAAAAGCTAATAGCAAACTATACATTTATAAACAACCAGAGAAGAAAAAAAAACAAAAAAAAAAAAACTGAATTACTTTGGGGAAGGAAGGGCTTCAAAACTTCTGGTATAAGGATTCCGTCATCAGTTTGATATGTTTCTAGCAGAGCACAAATTACCCTTGTAGTGGCGCAGGCTGTAGCATTCAGCATGTGAACATAATCAGTCTAAAACCAGAAAATAATATTTATTATTTAAGAAGCAAGGAGTAAAATATACATTATTATTACTGGTCGTGCAATTTCAATTCAAAATTCCTACTACATATAACATTTGCTTT
Organism: Gonocerus acuteangulatus; assembly: GCA_946811695.1. Taxonomy (NCBI): domain Eukaryota; kingdom Metazoa; phylum Arthropoda; class Insecta; order Hemiptera; family Coreidae; genus Gonocerus; species Gonocerus acuteangulatus. The sequence continues at coordinate 78,807,558 of OX328125.1, forward strand.
CCTTAATGATGCTATGACTTTTGTAGCTATAAGTAGAGAATACATTTATGAACTTAATGGTACTTTATATATATTAGTAACAAATATATTTTTGTTATTGACATTTATTCCAGTACCAGGCCTGGTAAAACTAGTGTTGAAATCATGGAGGCCAGTCTGAGGAAGCAGGATGTAATTCCAGTGGATTTTAAAATTTCAAAACATCTGCTTGAGAAAGCCGTATTAATAACAGAAATAATCCCCAGTAAAAAATCCTTAAGCAGTATATATATATATATATATATATATATATATATATATATATATATATATATAGAGAGAGAGAGAGAGAGAGAGAGAGAGAAAGAAAAAAAAATTGGTAAGCTTTATAAATTATTTTGACATCGAAGCAAAAGAAGATACCTATTTTTTTTTTTGAGCAGGCAAACAATTTATATCATTTTCCTATTTCACCAATTGAATATGGGCGAATTCCTATAGTCCCAAGCAACATTTTTAATAAAACTTGTGTAGCTGCTTATGTAGGATATTATGTGGGACTATCATTTGAAATGGTTAGGGGCAACAATATTAAGTAGCACACAGAGCCTGTAGTCATATTTTAGTAGCATTTGCATCATAAGCGGATAGTCCCACATAATATCCAACATATAGCAGCTACAGTTAAGCTTTGTTCAAAATGTTGCTTGGCACTATTTTGCCCCGACCCCTTCAATTGTTTCTAATATAAACATTTTAGCTATATTTCTTTCATAATTTGAATTGTTTTGGGAATTATTTTCAAAGTCAATTTTCGTTGTGAATGATCAATGTATTCAAATTGCACAATGAGTATAGCAATAAGTCTGCAACAAACACGAAGTAATTCATATTTTGAACATACAAAAAACTACATCTAGATGAATTAAGTACTAATTAATGAATATTTTAAACAATTTAGTTGTGGGTTCGATTCCAACTAAGGGTGGGGGCTTTTCTTTGGAAAAAAAGAATCTATCCTGGCTAGAGAGTGGCGATCTGTAGATAATTCGTCCTAAAATTCTGAGTTAATTATAATGGACGTAAAATTTAAATAAACAAATCAGATAAGTTTTGGAAAATCTTAAAAAACATTCCTAATGTCTTGTTTTTTTCATTCTTTTACAAATATTTAATTTACATGTTTACAGATATGGCGAACAAGGAAGAGTAAATGTCAAAGTCAAATTGACATTATGCAAATTCATTTTGAATATCCAAACAAACAACTGTTTTCTTTACCAATAGCAAAAGAATTACAGGAAAGAGGAAATAGAACACTAAGATCCAATCAAAACTATTGATTTTAAGTTTATGTCGCCTCAAAACAAAATAAAATTGAATATTTTACTGATAAAATATTGCATGTAGTAAAACTGAGTTACTCTAATAAAAATTTGGTACAAATGCCTCAGACACTTCTTATAGAGATTCAACTAATTAAAATAAAGCAACACTTTTAAAACCAATATAACCCAAAGATAACAGAAAACCACACAATGTTTTGATTTTGATAAAGTTAAAGTAATTACACCAGGATATAATATCAAAGATAGATAATTTATAAATCAAACTTATTATTATTAAAAATATATTGAACCATTTAAATTTTTAACAAACATATGCAAAGGGTGTAGGGCAACTATCTGTGATGATGTAATACATAAAAGTAAAATCCTGGTTTGGTTAGCAATAAATTATTATAAATAAATATAATTTAAATTGTTTTTTATTCCTTTTTTTTTTTACTAACCATTTATGTGAGCAAATCGCCTTGCTGTTGTGAAGCTCCGTAAATAAATAAATAAATAAATATAATGTAATGTAGCATTTTAGTTTAGATCTAAATAAGCCTTGAAATAGATAGTGCCATCCAAAACATTAGTTGTGTGAGAAAATAAAAGTCCGTCACACAGGAGCTACATAACTAAGCACTTTCCTCAGAATTTGGGTAGTGTAGACTGCTTTCCAGAACAATTTGCTTAAAATATCCTACATAAATAAAATAAAAACACGAATAGTTCTCTTTTAAATTTGTATTGAGTAACTGATCAATTATTAATTTGCTTCCAGAGTTATGTTTACACATGGTATCTATTACACTACGTAATAAATACAAAAAACCTCATATTATCGTATTTTGATCTAACGCAGGAACAGGATACAGTCACTCTAGTGGTAGAAAGCGCTCCTTGCGGCGGCTTTGTGAACCTATGTCATGTGGGGTTTTCTATTGAAATATATTACAAATTAAGCCCCCGCTTTCCGATTGACCGATTCAGCTCATTTTTACAACACTTCTTTCTCATGAGTTACCCACGACGTATACCGCGTTTCGTTACAATACAGCAGAAATTACGACCGGTATGAGTATATTAGGAATTTGGGTCCGGAGTAAACCCCCCCTTCTAATGAACCGATTTAGTTTATTTTTACAACACATATTTAACTGTAGATTACCACAACGAATACCGAGTTTCGTCGAAATATACCAAAAATCACGGCTGGTAGTGGCGAATTGGTATTGTGGGTCCGGAGTAAACCCCCCTCCTAATGAACTGATTTAGTTTATTTTTACAACACATATTTACCAGTGGATTACCACTACGAATACCGAGTTTCGTCGAAATATACCAAAAATCACGGCTGGTAGTGGCGAATTGGTATTTTGGGTCCGGAGTAAACCCCCCCCTTCTAATGAACCGATTTAGTTCATTTTTATATCTCACTTTTCTCTATATATTACCACTACGAATACCATGTTTCGTTGAAATATAACAAATATTACGGCTGACATAGTCAAATTAGTGTTTTGGGTTCGGGGTAAACCCCCCCTTCCTGTGGACCGACTTTGGTGGTTAACGAACTTGTTCAATCGTTTGCTAATTGAATGCTATATAACAAGTTTCGTGACGAAAAAACAAAAACTCTGGCCACTATCGTGTTAACAGACACACACACACACACACACACATATATATATATATATATATATATCTATATATATATATATATATATATATATATATATATATATATATAGATATAGATATATATAAATTTTAACGGGGGTCATTTTCGGTGTCTACTAGGTAGGATCGATAGATTTGAAGAAATTTTTCAAAAATTCCGTCATGAGTCCAACCTCAATAGCAACTTTCCTTCAGAGGAAAGTGCTAAAATGTTCAGGAGAATCACCCCATTATTTATTGCATAAGGCAACAAAACCCTTAACTGTTGCTGAATATGGTCAATGGCTGATGATGAACCTTAGGAAGGCAACACTTCTGTTACAAGGGCAGGGTCCATACTATTTGGATGTGACATTATTCATAAAAATTGAGAATTTTACCTGAGCATTCATTTTCTTTGTTTGACCATATCTGACCAGAAGCCTTCTTGCTTGATAGTCCAAACAATTGCTGCATGAAACCAATTCTCGGAAAGCTCCTAAAACATAAAAAAAAAAAAAAAAATTGTCTTAAAATTCACTCTTAGAGGACCTCCACCAAGAACTAAGAAAACATCAAAATTAAAGATATGTGAATTATTTAAATGTGAACTCCAAAGCTGTCCAAAAATATGGTGACTGCAAGCATAAAAAAAATAATTTGACATAAATAGATGAAAATGTTTTACTACTTGAGGCTTTAGACGTTCTGGAACTCTGAAACCAGAATCTCCTTCAACTAGTTGAACTTTTTCTGTCTCATACTATTTTGGTTCAGGTTCTTTTTGTCTTGGGGTCTGATGTAGACATTTAAAAGACTATTGCAAAGTGTTTTTTCTTAAATTAAGAAAATTTTCTTTCAAAAACTATGACAAATGGATATGCTCCAAAAAATACACATAAAACTGAGGTTAAATATTTAATCAGCTAATTCAACATCATGTGATTTTATATTTCAGGACACCCTTTGTACTCTGGAGGTCATGAGATATTTCATGATTTTATCTTTCTTTCATTGACCTTTGGGATTTTTAAGCCATCCCTGGATCACTCCAACCCTTGTTGTGTGCTTCCAACAGAGAATAAAATTATTCTGCTGTAGTAATCACTGAACTCACTATCCTCTAATATGCATGAGGTCGACTTAAGATTATTAGGACCAATATTTCTGTGTATTGGTTCCCCTCTTATATTTGCTAATAATAGAGGAGCTTACATGTCCCAAATTTCATTGTTTTCTATAGCCAGACAATTTCAAACAATAATGCAGCCTCCATAAATGTTTTTAGATAACATCTAAAACATTAACATTTTTTTCTTTTTTTTTTAAGGCGCTTCGACATCCAGGGTGCAACGAGGAATTTTTCCGAGCCGAGGGATGAGAAAATTCCTGCCGCTGGTGGGGATCGAACCCGCCATCTCCCGCTTATGAATCTAAGGCGCTAGCCACTAGACCACGGGAGACCCCTCCACAAATGTTATTTATACAAGTCATTGAATTGGCCTCAGTGGCATGAGGAGGAATCGGCAGGCCAGGTACACTTCCAAACCTAAGTGGCTAAGGCCAACCCGCCCTTGTCTTCGTTCAGCCGTATCTGACTTTATTTTATGTATTGTATGTGTGTATTGGCTATACAATCTCTCCATTCTTCAAAATGATAAATAAATTACAACTGTCAGGGAAATTACCATGTTGATATAAAAACAAATTGTGCTAATTTAGGCTTAGTGGTAGACCACTTGACTTATGCTCTGGAGATCCCTTGTTTGAAATCCAGGTGTGCACTAGAGATGTTATCTTCTAGTGTCGTCATTTGAGGGAGTCAGGGGTCCCAGATTATTCGTATGCTCACCAAGCCTCTAAAGATTACATGCAATGGGGCAGCTGGAGCATATTACTGACCATACTATCTCTCGAGTGTGAGTATAGTAAAAAATCATGTACCTCTACAGTATCTGTCCATCTTGGTTCTGGAGGCCTCTTACAGGATTATTTTTTTTTTTTTTTTTAACACTCATTAACTCTCTTTTGTAAATATTTAAGCTTTATGATCAAGAACAAATATCTATGCTTTTAATCTCTAAAAAAGGGAATGTATAACAAATAAGTAGTTGAGTTATCCACTATTCTGTTTTAATGGCTTGTGAATAATAGTGGTTTTATAACATTAGGGTTCATTTGACACACTTCTGTTAACTGAACACTTTGACTGTAACCTACTACTGAGTGACACATGATTACTGTACTACTATTTACTTTAACATACTCTTTAGAAACATGCTTTACTTTCTAAAACAAATAAAAACTAAATAAATATAATATCGGTGAACCTATATGATACATAATCATTAGAACCCCTCTGCCATTCTGAACGGTGTTACTGACTGACTATAACCACTGTTTTTTTTTTTTTTTTTTGTTTTTTTTTTTTGTGGTTCTTTTCATTGGCTTCCCAATACCATTTTGAGTTGACATCACTACTTAACCCAACAATTTATTGTTATTGGGAAATCAATGAAAGATTATCATTTTTATGATGCATCAACTGCTATTAGCATTCATTATTTTATTTTGGCTTAAGTTCCCTTTTCATTATACAGATATAATTTTGATAAGGTGGATTGCCAGCGTTCGATCACGAGAGAAAATAAAACAAAATTTTTTATACAAAAATGAGATATATTTGAGAGTGTTTTGGCTTGAGTTTCAACCCTTCATCAGGACTGTAAACAAAGAAGGGCAAAGTAAATACTAATAACAATTATATATTGATACTCAACCCAAAATATTGGTATATATAAGTAATGGTAGTATAAAAAATGTAGTTTTAATAACTCTAATGACCAAGCTCCACATTCGCAAGCTTATTGGCCAACTATCCCTTTTCTACAGATCATTTTGAGATTACAGTTTAACACTCTCATAAGTATTATAATAATAAAAAAAATATATACCAGATCCAGGAAACCATGCTTCCAGGTCCAATTTTTTGGCAGCTGCATTATTAAGAGCTCCTGAGACAATATTGACTATTCTGTAAGCAATTCCAAGCTCATTATAAAACTCTTCAGCATTGCTTATCATTTCGTCAAACATTTCCCAAGATTTATTATCATAAGGTGATGTTAGAGTAAATTGTTCAACCTGCAGAAAAAAGATTATGTCAATTTACAAGATATATATAATATTCTACAGAAGCATGATTTGAATAACAATTTTCACTTGAAAAATGTACAAATAAAATATAATACTGGATGTTTCAAAATGGATATTCGATTTTTATGCGTTATATTAAACTTACAATTATAAATGATATGGTCAAATGAAAGAGGAACTCAAACAGTTTCATTTTTGAGACCACAACAATCAAACACAAGCCTAGTCGCCATCTTTGCTAAAACCCTTTCCAAACGGATGGTGGCGGATAGATTGCATGCACAAGTGCACTGGTAGCAACAAATAAAACTGTTTGAGTTGGTCTATCATTTTACGTATCATTCATAACTGCAAGCTTAATGTAATACATATTACAAAGCATTAAAACCCCGTTATTCATTTTGAAACATACGGTAATATAAAGTGTTAATTAATTATAAAAAAGATCCATAAATTATGTTTACTTTCTCATGAATCAGTCATCTAAGAACTAACAAGAGGCAAGGAAAGGCTAAAACTAGTAATAAGGTATCTTGAAGAAATAACACAATACCTTTTCAAATTGATGTACTCGAAATATACCCCGAGTATCTCTACCATGAGATCCAGCTTCTTGCCTGAAGCAAGTTGAAACGCCAATATACCTAAAAAATAAATGTAATTATATATATAAAAAACAATTCAAGTAAAAATTTGTAATTTTTTTAGTTAATAATAAAAGTGACCATTGTTTTGTGGTCTTTTTCATCAGCCACGTCCTGTGATAGAAGGAGATATGTTAAAACCAGTATGAACAGGTCAATAAATATTCAAGTTATCAAATTACTCCTAAGTATTAAAACGATCATCTATCTTGAAGTATTTGAAAGAAGTTATTTTAAAAATATAAATCAATTCATTATAAATCCATTTTAGTATGCAGATGACAGAAAAATACTAAGAGCTTAAAAGTTTAAACAATTTTTTAATTATAATAAATTTAAGGTTGAAATATGACTAAATAGTTTACTAACACATGCAAATAAAAATTATGCAATTTTAACAACTAGTGTATTTAATCTATTCAATTTTCATCTTCCTTTTTATACATTGGCAGAGTTAAAAATTTTGTTTACTTCCATTGTGAAATAATGTTTTAATAATAAAATAATAATTTAATTTTGTGTGGTACTCTTCAAAACATTTGCTCAGACAAAGTCCAACTTGGCGATGATGGCATTCACATTTTCTTTCTCGGCCATAGTGATAAATTCTCCAGCTCTCTCAGCTTTAAACCATTTTTTTCTATTATGAAAATTTAAGAATAATGGACACTAAATACTAATAACTACCTACAATAATTATTCCTGTATGACCTAACAGCTAGCAATGTTTCGTAAGCAACAGCAAAAAAACTTCAGAATTCCAGAAGAAAACCTCCAAAAGTGAATCCACACATCTGTAGAGCTTAAAAATAAGCTTTAGTTAAGACAGCCATCAATAGATTGAGACAAGGATGTGCCGGCAATAATCGACATTAGCAAATAGAGAGAGAAAACCAGCCCACCTGTGTATGCCGACATTATCAGTGGCAAGGACTGTGAGCGTTGTCGGTATATCCCAATGTTAGCACTGGAGGCACACATTACTGCCTTGGTGTTTGCCGTCGGGTTAAGCGGGGCGCTTTGTAAGCAATTATTGACAATATTTAAGTCCTCAATTTCTTAAATTGGGATATGAATACCTACCTTAGCAGAGGTTCTCGAAAATTAGTTTTCGTCTTGTCTTCTTGGAGGTCAGTAAAGCTAATAAAATTTATTAAATGATTTATTTCAATTCTAATTAATATACCTAATTGGTAAGTCTGACTCTGCAATCCATTCACCTTTGTGTAGCGCAGCTAGGGGTTGTTCAGAAGTAGCTATTAAGTATTGTTCTTCCCCGCCTTTTCCAACGACCTAGAATTAAAAATATAGTATTTATATGAAATAAGAACTTAAAAATCAATCAAAACTGTTTATATACCTTATAAAGTTCTTCATCAAATTGTGCAAGTTGTGCTACTTGTTGCATTACTTCTTTCCTCATAAAGAATGGAGTGTAAATAGGTTTGTAACCTTTTGCCATCCACTTGGACAGGGCAAATTGCACTAAAGCATATTGAAGCATAACTGCAGGCCCCTATTATAGTGAAACTTTATATTAGTTTAAATATATAAAAAGTTAACAGAGAAATGTAAAACTAGGATAGTGAAATTTTAATAAAGTGATCAATTTGTAAGATTAATTAATGTGAAAGATCTTAATTTTTTTCCAGGGCATCCAGTGCCAAAGTCATTAGCACCTAGCTGTCTACTCAACAGTATCTTATCTAGACCAGTATAATTTTCTTGGACAAATATTATTCAGAATAATGAATAAATATACTACTTTATTCATGAATGAAGAATAATTACTTTTATTCATTATTCAGTGAATAAAGTTTATATTTTATTTACAAATTATTCAAATAATCAATCAGAATAAAAATATTATCGAATACTGAATGATTGATTATGATGTCGATAGCTAGAAATATGTGTGTGTGTGTGTATATATATATATATATATATATATATATATATATATATATATATATTTGAGGTGGATTTAGTCAGTAGACCAACTAGAAATAAAGAATAACAAATAATTCAGGGAATAATTAATGATGTACTGCGTGAATAAGATTAAATCATCATTCACTAATTTACTTGAATAATCATTCGAATAATCCTCAACACTGATCTAGACAGACCATCAATTAACGGTTTTCAAATGGTTATACATCAAATAGTATTGATAAACAACAAATTAAAGAAATATTGACTACCAATTAGCTAGCAACCTTCAAGAAATACTACAATGATTGAGTGAGATGGTGAAAAATGATAAATATCTTCTTAATTAAAATGAGATTTTTATTTAATTGAATTTTGTAAAAGTCCTAATGTTTAATGCAAAAAAAAAAAAAAAAAAATACAACACCTTCAAATAATAGCCTCTACCTCCTGCAACATTTGCACCCTTTTCTGCTTCAATACCATCTATCATGTGTATCAGATCGACATGTGAATATTTCTTCTTTATTTCAGTATTACCAAACATCCTCACAATCCCATTTTCATCCTAAAACATATTAAAAAACAGCTATAAGAAATTAATTAATTTAATTGTTAATGTCTATTATTATTAACTAAGAATTTTAGGACGGGTATCTACAGGTTACAACCCTTATCTAGCCAGGATAGAACTCATGCCTTTTCTTTTTTCTAAAGAAAAGCCACCACCCCTTTGTGGGAATCGCACCCACAACCAGATTTAACCTGGATTGCTGTGTCATATTTTATATATGCCTGAACTTTTCATTTTAAAGAAATAGTTAAGCGTTCCAATTTTTAATAATAACTGAATAATTCAACATACTACACAATCAATATTCAACATAAAATCAAACAACTAAAATTGTATTTAATAAAAAAAATTTAATAGTAAAGTTTTTCAGACTTACTTTTCATAGAGACCAGATTATATTGAAAATTATTATACAATAGCTGTCTTATGATCTTGCTAATCGAAATTCCTTTTTTACTTAATGTAACAAGGGTGGTATTTAACTCTTTTTAGGCCTTTCAAAAATTGTACTTATAAATAGGTAGTTAATTTCATAAAAATTCAAGATACTCAAATATTAAGAACAAGGGCCAATGACTTTCAGAATAATTAGGTACAAACCTCATTGTCACTAATGGGCACTGAAGGATGAAGTAAATTTCCTAATTCCGAAAGTGCTTTGTCTCTCTCGGAAATAGCAACATTTAGAGAAGCTTCGTTTTCAACTATTTCTTTGTCAATCAAAGTTCTAACTTCTTTAATTTGTGGAACATTCAGACTCTTCAAAATCTCACTGTCGAGAGTTTCTAAATTGAAATTCTCTGGAAGAGTACTATCTCCATCACCACTTTCTTTCTTCTAAAATAAACAGAGAAATAAATTTGTCTTAAGGTAAATAAATTGATTTAAATTAAAATTGGATCCAATAATAATCATAACAGAAGTTACAATTTTTGCAATTAGACAAAATATACAAGCACTAAATTGAGTTGTGAACACTACTTATTTTGGATTTGGCAAAGAGAAAGAGTTTTCTCTTAGCCAAAACTGAAAATTGTTCACACCTATGGTACATTTTTTAAGAAAGGGAGGAAATATGTTTAAAAAACATCATAGACATTATGATGGCAGGAATTGTCAGGGTTTGGTCGTTATTTCTTAATAAAACTATATTTTACAGTGAAAATGTAGTTTTATTACGAAATAATGTCCGAACCCTGACAATTCCTACCTTAATATCATCAACAGTCAACGATCTCCCAATGAATTACACAAAATGGGGCAACAACAACAAAATGGACAGCACTACAGTGAAAATGACTACCAGACTCCAAGCCTGACGAGCCATGCAGACCTCACTTCAAGTTCATTAAACCAGAACCACAAGATCTCCTCCGCAGATAATTTCACCACAACCAGCGCCACAAGCTCAAGACCTGACTCCATCTCACAACAGAAAACCCTCCAATCAACTCAACAAAATGAGGTAGATCATTCTTTTAGATCAACGATTTTAGATTTTTTTAGAGTTGGTTTTTAATTTAATTTAACTATAAAATAAATGTTTCAACAAAACAACGTAAGCAAATGAGAAACTTATTTGTAATTTCTGCTTAAGAGTTGGGTACTGTCAGTCAGTTTCCTATGCATTTTGTTGCCTAAAATCTTGCATTTCTCCAAGATGTCATTGTAGTAGGTGCATAAATTACTCGGGGAACAGCCATTTCGCTGCCTTAGGTCTGTCTGACTTCTTTTTGGCCTCTGAATAAGAAGATAACCCAAGTTTATGTAATCACGTCAACATTTTAAGTTGATACAAAATGTATTAGAAAAGGAATATATAGGGAAAACTTACCAAATATACTGTTTACAAAATATGTTTTATTTAAATAGAGGTTATATACAGTTACTGCAAGTTAAATTTCGACCAGAAATCATAATATTAAGGTAAAAAGTTCCGCTTATAACTTTTTCTGGAGTGTTTAATCAGTAGACATTCTCACTGGGAGCTCCAGCAATAGTCGGCTAGCATAAGTACATCCCGTTTACCTTGATACTGTGTCTCCATCACCTTCAAATCTTGGTGGAACCACTTACCTTGCTCATCACTGGCTGCACTTAGTTTTCCAAGAAGTTAGTTAGATGGCTAGGTAAAAAAAAGCAATTTGATGCTCTCCAAGAGTTGCTGGACAATATCGATGTAATTCAGTGCTCGTTTATTTTCAAGAAAGCCTTTGACAATCCTCCCCCACTCTCACCTTCAACTTCCATATGTCTTTGACAATGGAAGCCAACCAAGTATTCTTTTGAATTTCTGTCAATGTTCATCTTTAATGTGCCCAAAACTGTGCAGCCTTTATTTTTTCAAATGAAAGGCTAAGAAAAGGCAAAATGAACTACTTGAAACAGTCTCCTCTAGCTGGCAAAACACGTTTCATGAAAGCCAGTTATATATGATATATATGATGTAGAGGTGGACATATAATAAGCACCTGTCGTCAGTAGAAGGTCGCTGTCAGCAGCATGTTTTATTGTTAAACCTACTAACTTTTACTTTGTGAAAATTTTGGTGGCGTTTTCTGTGATTTTCGTAGTTATTTATAAACGTCTACGATAAAAAAAAAAAAAAAAAAAAAAAAAAAAGCAAAATTCATGCTGAAAATCTTAGTAAGTAAAACATTCTAGGTAAGAGAGTAGTAACATTCACAGGTGTTGAAAAATGACATGCTAGACAAAAATTAACTAGTTTTGAAATCGGCATGCTTATTTGGCCCAAACAATCTGTAGAATAAAATTTAAAAGAATTTATGTTACCCCAGAGTTAATGATGATGTATCAAAAAAAATATTAAATGTTTTAGACTTGTTTTATCTAAATAAAAGTACGTTTTTAAAAATAAAATGTGTTTTATTTTGCATGCTGTTTCGCCTTAAAATTGAAGCCTTCATCAGGCCTGTAAAACAAGGAGAACATAGGGGCATAGAAAGAAAAAACATTATTCATTAACAATATATATGAAAATAATACACTTTGGATATTGCTAAAAGAAATTAAAAAGTAATTTTTGTAGAAGATATGCAAATGATTAAAAGGTCTTTTATTCATAATAACTTTAAAATATTATTGAAAAAGTTTATTTTATGCTGACTTAAAACCATGGAGAGAAATAAAACAGTCTTCACTGTTATGAATACAGGAAAGTGGTGATTGCTGAGAAGAGATAGAGAAGGTATAGATTATAGGGGTTCAGTCATACGTATGCCTATTGCTTTCACCACTGTGATTCTTTATTTATCTTATTTCATAATAAACAACACCCTTGTCAAAGTGAGAAATTAAAGTTGTGAATTCAAGTAGAAAAAATATATCAACTCCAAGCAATCAAGATGAGAATAGACCTGCAGAGAACCCAGAAAGAAAGGGCTATAACTTTTTACTTTTTTGTGGTAGCAGATATTAAAGCTTGACTTTATTATTAGTCATGAAGCAAGTTTCCTCAAGGTCGAGTCATTCATATGGTGAATCTACATGACTTTGCAGTGAATTGTGGTGAGATAACATATGATTGCATTTAATGGGCAGGGTTTCTGTAAACCTGATGTACTAGCTACCATTTGGCCTTTTCGCACATTTCCTACCTCCCTCCAAAGAGAGGACAGCCACTTATGGGGTTAAGCTCATGAAGCAATCCGGAAGTGTCAACTAGAAAATTTCAGAACACTTAGATCACGAAAATAACGGTGGTTCAATTTTGTATGTGTGTGTATATATATATATATATATTTACTCCTTAACAGGCGCAAAAGTGGACCAATTTCAAAATAATTTACAAAAATACTTTTAGGTTGGTTAACCAGCTGAAACCATTACCAAAACAGTTTTTTATTGGGTCGAAACCTTATTAAATTTCCTACGAATATGGGTTTTAAAGAACAAACTCATTTGGAGTAATTGGTGCTTAAAAAAGAGTAATTTCTGCTTAGGATACTGTCAATTTGCTGTTTGGCACCTAAAGACCTTGCTTCACTTCTAGATTTGATTTTACATTTTTTGCCAAAGATCAGGAAAAAATATAAACTCTCTATTCTAAGTTTTGCAAATAACGACAGGTTTTAACGCACTAAGATGACACAGTTCCTTGCGAGTCAAACTTTTAACATTGACATACAGAAAGAGCAGTATTTTCATAAAGCACAATCTTTATTGTGACCCTAGCTATATAAGGAAAATATGTTACATCAATTCTCTAACAAGTTCTACCTTGCCAAATAAATCAATGTCTTCTATTAACATTCTGAATACCTTTCTTTCAAAGTTTGGTTAAAAAGACCAGAGTTTATTGCTTGAGAAACAATAAACAAGAACATTGATTTTGCTCTCAATCACAAATAAAACCGAACTTTAAATTGTGGGTAAAATTCAAACTTTGTTTAGACTCCAGATTTGTGTCATAACTCAACATTGCTCCGGCATTACATCTACTTTTTGTTACTCACCTGCATGCTGCACTTTAAAATTCGCTCAGAGGCTCAATCTTCGATCTGTATGGTTTTATTGCACTATCATTCAAACTTCTTAGCACTACTGAACCTTTTCACTATCAAATCAAGCTTGAACAACTAAATATTCCTGCCAGGTTTCAATATTCCAAAGCGACTGTATTCGACATGGCAATGTTATGGTCTTGATATTATTGACAGTGATGGCTCAAAAATTTAGTGTCGGCAACAGATTAGGTATCAGACACAATGTCAGAAGTATTGAGAGGACTAATGCTTTACTCTTCAAGAGATTTGTTGAATGAGTACTACTAATGAAATAAGTTATTAGCAATTAAGACATCAAATTCAGAAGAAGGTAATTCCAAGCGACAATTAATATGCTAAATTGTAAAATGTATCTGATACACACTTTTGCAATCAAGCAGTTGTAAATATAGTTTAATGCTAGCCTATTTCACGCTGCTAGCCTCAAAGCCATTTTTATCAGTTAAATATTATCCGTTAATTTAATTTGAGGACTTTAAATGGCTTCGTAAAAACCGCAAAATTTGAGTATTTACATCAATGTGAAAAGCAATACACAACAGAAGACTTACACCTTGCAAAAATGACATGAAATATATTTTAATTCTAATGTTCAGTTTTCGTCCTAAATTAAAGATAATGCTCAAGGAATAATGGTGGATGAAAAAGCTTAGTATCTGATCCTCCAGAAAATGAAGATCATGGAATTTTTACTAAAATACCAATTTTGTACTAAAGTATTACGAATTTCTAGGCTAGTCAGTTTGTGGATTTGTGTAATTCACTGAAGAGAAAACTCAAAAATAGTTTAAAAGAAAAAGCGAATTATTCTCCTTAAAGAGACTACTTGTTAACTCATTTAAAAACAGTTCTAACTATTAAAGCAGGATTTTAATGTATTAAGAAAATTTGACGTAGACCCTTTATTACACTTAAATATTTATTTGATACTTTTTTTAAAAAATAGAAATTTTCATACTAATTTTACTACTTTAAACAGACAACGAATTGCCACTTAACATTAGCCTATATCGTCGGGCTGAGTATTAAAGACTCATTAAGGATAATAAATAAATGTTCATTTTTAATGAAATTTTCTCCTGGTTAATTCAAATTATTGTCTTGCCTCTCATCATTGACAGAAAATGGTGGTTTACATAAAAAGCACTCATTACTTTTAAAACAGTGAACTAAGATTGGGTAATTCCTACACTTTAATACAGAGAGGGAAGGTGTTTACTACAAAATACTATTAATCATTAAGCAGTGTGAAGTGTTTTGCAATTTCAATTTGTAATAATTTTAAAGCACAAACATGCATACAATTGAAGGGTGACTTAGGCGATAAATGTTATTCTCACCTCAGGGAAATTTTGGAATTCTTTTAAAGATGATCCAAAACTCTTTATGTGACTATACCAACGCCACAAATGGGGACACTTTCCTCTGTCAATAGAATTTTCCTTAATATTATAAAAAACTTGAGCATCGCTTTGGCTAGGTTCAAACCCAGTAATATAACTTCTGTTCACAAGGTAACTGTCCAAGGATAAATTATCATTAAAGGTAATAAGAAAAGACTTGTTATTTCCAGAGCAATTATCACTTCTTTTATTCTTCTGCAAAATGTTTGGATAAAGAGCATACAACATCCTATACACTTATTTATCATAATTGAATAAATACATACCTTGAATTTCTCTCCTATTTCTTTACTGCATAAATTCTTTAGTTTGTTAAGTTGGTCAGCTTTGAACCTCACTGTTGAAAGTTTAATGACAGAAATTACATAGTTTAAAACTGTAGTCCAAACAATAAGAATGTTACTCACTTTGCCTCCATTTTACATCATTGTCCAACACTATATCTACTAAAGTTACATCCTTAAAACGATCTTTTTGGTTTTTCCTGATGGATTCTGGATTGCCACCCTTTTCTGTCCGAAATAAATCTAAATCTAAGACCATGATTGTAGGTACAACCTTCGAAGTGAGAGCATAACCTGCATATGTTCTCACTCCACGCTGGCACCATACCTTTTTCACCCCACTCCCTCCCTCCATGATTCCAGCCAATCACATTGTAAAGATGGCTCAACACAAAATGAACTCTATCCACTTATTACTTTCCTTTAATTTAAAATCCCTTAAAAACAAACATAATAAAATTCCTAAATTAAATAAATGAATATTAGTTTCAAAAGACTTTTGGAATTAATATTTGTAAATTTAAAAAAAATAACTGTTATAATGGCCTAAAAAAATAAATAAAATAAAACCAGCCCCAAACTAAATTTTAAAGATAAGTTGGATTTCAGGTACTTCTCCAACTCCTCTCCTTCCCTCCAATAAAATGCAATGTAATATTAAAATATATGTATTATAACATACATTTCGATTACAAGAATAGTTAAAATAAGATATTTACAAGATGTATTTACAATGAAGTCACTTACTACTAGGAAATTAATGGATTACAAAATGAATAGACAAATTAAAAATCATCTTTCATTTATTATTAAGTCGGGTTTAATAAGTCACATATGAAATGTGTTACTTTTAAGAATGAATACAACAAATTTGCATTTCCAAATACACAATCTTCTTGAACAATTTGCAAATGCACTGGAGTACAGTAATAAAGCGTAATGGCAAATCTATGTAAAATAAACATATACTTCAAGGTGTAATATAAAAAAAAAATTGCCCCTTACAAAACAAATACGTAACTTTCTGAAAGGTAGTGAAAATCCTCAGTCATTCTTGTCACAGTCACGACTAATGTGTCCAGTCTTCCCACAGCTATAGCAGGACCTGGAACTCTCAGGGCAGTCTCGGGCCATGTGCCCAGTCTTGTTGCAATTATAACAAGCTGAACTGAACCCACCTCTTGAACCATCCCTTTGCTCCGGACAATCTCTGGCTATATGGCCAGTTTTGTTACAACTGTAACATGAGGGCTCATCTGCACTTTGCTGGCAATCCTTAGCAATGTGGCCCACACCATTGCATCTATAACATCTATCTTGATCTTCCTTGCAGTCTCTTGCAAAATGACCAAAACGATTGCATTTATAACATTTGTCTCGACCTCCACGAAATCCTCCTCCTCCACCTCCACCACCACCTCCAATGGGACATTCACGAGCAAAATGCCCAGTCCGGTTACATCTGTAACAGGTATTGGAGCTCATCCTACCAACGCTCCAGGCTTTAACGTAAACGCCGATGTATGTAAACCTAAAATAAACGAACAGATTAGCCTCAATATAATCATAGCCCCCGAAGTAGTGTTATGTGAAAAAAATAGCAAAAGATTCTAAGTACTTACTTTGTTTCAAGTGAAGTATACAGCCAACACACGTGCAGCTTATGCGTTGTAAGGGGCGAAGGATGCTGCGGTGGCCTGTTTTCTCAAATGCGCCATTTCTCGCTGCTATTACAATTTTGGATTTGGAAGTAGAGAATTATGATTTTACATGTTTTACAATTTTCAATAATATCAATAAAGAAATATTAAAAGAGAATAAAAATTATTATTTTTTATGCTAACATTAGTTGAATATAACGTTATTGTTTAAATAACGATTTTAAAATTATAATATATGATGTTATTAAGAAATAGTGTATAGTAGCAGTGGTGTAACCTTCCAATAGTCAAGTGAAATGCCCATTCTTAATAAGATTTTACCGGTTTTCGAAAGTTTTTCACGATTATGTCTTGTTAAACGATTATTTTATGCTAATAATGATTGCTGGTATAACAAAAATGTTTACAGCAAAGGGTCTTTTTGTACACACCCCCGAGGTATTCCCCTTATAAGTTTTTCAGACTTTTGTTCAATACTTATACTAACACAATTTACTGCTATCTAGAGCCCAGAGTTAATGCCGTCTATGTTATTAAATCCATAGTTGTTAGAATCTTTAACAAAAGCTGGATTAATGGGTAGATCAACTTTTAATTCTGTTTTATTTTAGGTATTGACTCTCCTAAAGATGGACACAGTCATCACTTGGATAACTTTGTCACATTCGAAGACTTGATTATAGAAAAAAGGAAGCAGGCTCAGAAATCCTGTATTATACAAGTTAATTCTGAGAACTCATGCTCTGAATTGTATGAGTACTGTGAAAGCATTTCTCCTGTGAATTCCATGTTCTATTACACATACAATAACAATGTGAGTGTGCCTTATCTATTCTTAACATGATTCTGATGAACCCTTAGCAATAAAAATATTTTTCGCCAGTAAAAAATATCTTTCGAACACATTTCCCTTTCAAATGGCGGCTGCCAAAGGATGTTCGACTGGCGTTTTTAACCGTTGACAAATTCTCAAATCGGTAAAATTTGTCTTGATACGTTCAAAGCATTGAATGAAGGTTACATTTTTGGAGAAAAAAAATTTCAGTCAGGGGAAATGACCTTACGTCATAGGGTTTAGCTGCCAACTTGTTCACTTTCTGCCAACCTACAGATGTCCTATTAGGCTAAGGCCTGTGGACTGCTATGAATTGTCATGGGATATTGTAGAGCAACCACTCTTGACCCCTTTGTGCTGGATGTTCGGGTTATCCTGTTGGAAAACAAGCGCTCTTTGGAGATTAAACTTTGAATTAAATTTGCTTTCAAAATTTCTATATAATTGTGCTGGTCTATTATTACAATTATAAATTGTAAGTTACCAGCTCATGCATCTCTAGACCAAGACACCGCCTCCTCCAAGTGTCAATCTCCGAACAATGTTTTTTTCTCAAGAGCTATTAGTTTTGTTTTCTCCAAACTCTTTCCCTTTTACCCAAACTGCAAATGTCAAACTTACTTTCATCTTTAATTTAAACACGTTCCCAGAATGATAATGGTTTATAAATATACTGTTTAGCAAATATAAGTCTCAGTAGCTTTTTCTTTTTTTTCTTGCAATTATTGGCTTGCACCTAGGCTTACCTCCATTTTAGAAAGCAATTTTTAGAACCCTCTAAACAGTCTGTGGGGACACTTCAATATAATGATCAGCCTGCACCATATCTGCTAAATTTGAACCGTTGGCATGTGGTTCTTCTGCTACACTTTTTATAATTGCCCTATTGTAATGAGTCGGGAGCTTAGGAGAGCAGCCAAATCAGTATCTGTTTTCCATGAAACCCAGTTCTTCATGCCCTTTTAGGTTGTACCTCACACTAAGGTGAGGTACAAACCGACAACAAAGGTTATTCTACAATAACCTTTGTTGTCGGTTTGTCCTATTTTCCTGTACATCTGGCCTTGACTTCTTGAATTTACAATATGATCTCGCATCACAGTTGGAACATCCATTTTAAATGAACCATTAACTTGTTTGTCACAAAATTAGCGCCGAGTTCTCAGGATTAGCTAGGGGCAGATTGCAATCTGTATACATCCCGTTATCTTTGATAATTCCTCTAAGTGCAGAGACTTTAGGGTTTTCAGTGCTTTGATATCTTATGAATTGAAAAGATATTTAAAGGTTAATCAATTATATTATATTTAATAATTGTTTATTTAAATAAATAAAATTGTGTAAACAAAAAAAAAATTTCTGCCTTTCATTTCCAATACCTTGTTTTGCCTAATGAGGAAAATTTCATGGGGGTGTACAGAGACTTTAGTCAGTAAATGAATATTAATAGCATAGAAATGTTTTATCGGATGGCCCTCTAAAAGCTCAATAACCCTAATCCTTCTCCTCAATTTTTATTGTATGTTTATTTTAAAAAAAATGAAATAACATTGCTTAGCTTTCTCTCTTTTCTCTGTTTTAGCATTTTGTACTCGTTGAATTTATGGACTTCACCAATGTAGACCAAATGTTTAGCTTTAATTCTCAAGGTCAGTTTGTTAAGTCACCATTTCTTTGGTTCAGAGCCACTAAAAAAAGAAAAAGTGATTTATTAAAGCCCAGAGGACCACTGCCAATGAACATAGGAGCCCAAGCACCGACACAAGAAGAAATCAGTGGATGGTTATCAACAGCAAAAGATGTAAGGCATCAACAACTGTTAGTAGGCTTAGATTAAATGTATTTATTACTAAAAAATAATATCTAAAAAATACTCTTAACAGAGACATTATTTGTGTTATAACTCAGGAATATTTCAGGGAAACAGCATCCAATTGAAAGTTCCACATTCGCCTTTGGAGAGTTAGTTAGAAATCAAACGTCTCATTTCAGTGTGATACATAGCTCGCCTGTTTGTTTAGATAGATCCAGACTATACACCAAATAAATGTTTAACCCATATCATGAGACGAAAGAAAATTCTCCTTAAAAGTAATGAGTAAAATAAATTTAATAAGGTCACTTAGTTCCGAAAAAATATTTTTTTTTTTTTTTGCGTGTAATAGCATTTTAGTTGGTTAACTATTCCAAGTTCTAGATTGTTAGAAATCCACCCCCCCCCCCCCCCCGGAAAATATTTCCTATATAAGCAAATGTTGGGGGCCCGTGATCAAAATCTGTTTTTTTTTTTTTTTCTTCAGAACTAAATGATCTTGTTTCATTTATTTTAAAAGTTTTTATGGCACATTTTTATCAATTAAAAATTTGGGGGTGCTGCAGCCCCCTCAACGCCCATGGCTCCCAATATTGATAAATCCTCTCCCCCTTCCCACTGAAATCATAATGCCCTCATAGTTACTCTTAATGGTTGAAATGTCTAATAAATTTATACTAATCTGCAATGTATTGATTTACAAAAAATGTAATATATTCTCAAAATATTATTAAAAAAATCTTAACCCTAGAACACTAGCATACGTAAAAATTACGTGCGCGACATGCAGCCTGCTCCCCCAGTAAGTTTGGGAATCACAGATCCCGTTCTCCTCCCAGCTATGCCTAGGCTAGTCACTGTCCCATCGACTGTTGATGAGAGAAGTGGATCGTTCAGTCTTGTTCATTTATTTTCAACATTTTTTCTAAAAGTAGGTATTTAAAAATTATGTATAGTTAGTAATACTGATGTATAAGTATACATCATACTTACGTGCAGTTAGCAATAAATGCTGATGGCCCTGCGTCAATTTTATGCTGATTTAGTAAATTACTTAGAAGATTACTTCTTCTTTTTATTTTTTTCTGCGATTAAGGGAGTTTGAAAAATTATACAGCGATCCGGATGAGGTTCTGAAATTAAAGGCGCAACTCGATGAAGAGGTTCCAAATGATGTGGATGATGATATCGAGATAGAGGATGACAATTTCGATGACGACCCTGATTTGGTTCCAAATGAAGGAGAATTAGAAGAAGAATTTGACTGTC
Source organism: Gonocerus acuteangulatus (assembly GCA_946811695.1). Classification (NCBI taxonomy): domain Eukaryota; kingdom Metazoa; phylum Arthropoda; class Insecta; order Hemiptera; family Coreidae; genus Gonocerus; species Gonocerus acuteangulatus. The sequence goes on from OX328125.1 coordinate 78,828,624, forward strand.
ATATAAAAGCGGTAGAAGCTATTGCGTGATATATAGAAAATAAATTTAGGGATCCTACCCAAACAAAGTTGTTTGAATTGTTCATAATTATTTACTATTTTTTTGCATAAAAATATATAGATTTTTGAGGCATATTAAGTTATTTTAAATGACTGATTAATTTTATCGTCAACTTTTATAAGATAGTTTTATTTGTTTATTTTTAATGTTTTTTTCCAATAAATTGTTTTAAATTTTTGATATATTTCTTTATATTTTATTCCTGATTTTATAAAAACCAACAAAAAAAAAAAAAAAAAGGATCAGTGAACTCGTTGAGTACATTTTACAGAGTTTTGTGAATGACGTAAAATTTATTTATAAGTTTTTCTACTTGTAACATGTTCCCCTGAGGAGGCACCAAAAGAGTGTGAAAAATGTTGGGAAGAAATTTAAAAAAAAAATCGTTTAGAGCCTTCTGCTCAAATTCAGGAACATTAATATGCTTTAAGTCCACCCGTCAAACCTATATAATACACTCTATAAAATACAGTCATCTTTTTCGTTGCGAACGCAACTGCGCATGCGTGAGCGGCAGCGAACACTTTTTCGTGTCACGTACAGACTTCTTTTTCGTACATGGCCACTGTGCATGCGCGAACACCAGCGAACACTTTTTTGTAACTTTTTTCCCCAGTTTAGTCACCTTTAAACCATATTTATGCTAAAAAAAAAAAAAAAAAAAAAAAAAAAAAAAAAAAAAAAAAAAAAAAAAACCCAGAGGGGCAGATACTGTAGATGTATAGTGTGTTCAGAACTATGCTCTGGCCACCTGATTTTTCCCTTTGCAGATACCCATTAATTAATTACTTAAAAGCTGGGTGAGCCTAGGGACATCTGTCATCCCAAATCCAACCCTCGAACAACACTAGAAGATAAAAATCTTCATTGCACGCTTGGGTTTTGAACCTGGGTACTCCAGTTCATTAGTCGAGTGCTATACCAGTGACCTAACCTCGCCCCTGGGAAGAAGTAAAGTCATTGAAATTATTTAGTGTTTTTTTATTTCTTGACTTTCACCCTTTAACGAAAATTTGAATACCTTTCCTTCAAATTCTTAAAGAAACCTAATATTTATTTTAAAACATTTTCTGCAGCTAATCATCTTGTGTTATATTATTGTAAAGTATGATTAATATTGGGGAAATATTGTTTTTCTTCAGACTTATTTTAAAATGAAATTTGGCAATTTTGTTATTCTTATATGTATATATGAATGTATATGTATAACGTATTAAATAATAATTCTGTACGTTTACTAAAATTATTTTGTAGATTTCTGAAGAAATGGATATCCTTTATGAAAGCACAAAATTAAGTGAGCTTGGTACTAGACTTAGGATGGTTTGTGCATATCAAGTAGAGATGGCCCTTTCAGGTCTTTTCCCAGACATCAAAGCAATCCCATTTGGTTCAACAGTGAATTCTTTTGGCAAAGATGGATGTGACCTAGATTTAGTTATTCGATATGGAAGCCCAAAAGTTTGTATTCATTTTTTCTTCAAACTATTTCTCAAATTTTCAACTGCACTTTCAAAACAAATCCTTTAATTAGTGAAACAGTTTTTGTGTGTTCTATTGTTCACCCGAAGCTTTTCTGAGTAATAGTCCACGAGCTGGTAACACACATTTCATGAATTGTTTTACGGACCTTAAAATTTGGCTATAGTGCATCCCTTGGGTAAATAAGAAGGTAAATATGTGTTGGCTAGACTAATCTTGGAACACCAGATACTGGGCATAGAGGAAAGGTTAAAAAAAATATCGCCCAAAAATAGAGTTTTATTCAGAAGTCAACTATCTTTAATGTAAAATTAAGACAATTTTACAATGAATAATAAATACGGCAGACACTTTTAAGGGGGATAACATGTAACAAAAAAAAACTTTTTTTTTTTGTTTCTAATATTAAATGAGTGTTTCACTCACGCTGCTATTTAAACCGTTACAGCTATGCAAGATCATGTGAGCAAGAACCAATGAGAGTGCAGAGAACAACCACAACTGCCCAGGTGATCAGTGCTCTCACTCACTCTTGGGTGCTGACTCACTACACATGCAGTATATTGCAGTCTATCATAGGGACCTTTTATTTTCATGTTGGTTGATAATTAAATCCCACAAAAAGTGTCTGCCCTTTTGTAATCATTTTCGTATATGTTTATTGAAGACGCTGTTTAAATCGCAGCATGAATAAAGCACTTATTTTAATATTTAAAAAACAAACTAGGTACTTTGGTTTTTTTTTATTTTCATTTTAACCCCGTTAAAAGTGTCTGGCTTATTTATTATTCATTGTAAAATTGCCTTAATTTCACATTAAAGCTAGTTGGCTTCTGAATAAAAAACTATTTTTGGACAATATTTCCAAAAATACCTGGTGTTCCAAGGTAGTAAGTCTAGCCAACGCATATTTACTTTCTTATTTACCCCAGAGATTCAATATAGCAAAATTTAAAGGTGCATAAAACACTACATGAAACGCATTACCAGCTCTCCAACTATAAGAATTTTATTTCCTTTACAATTAATAAGTTTAAAAAAATGGCTAAGTAAGATAAAAAACAAGGGGTTGAGAACGCAAGTGGTTTAAGTTAGATTGAACTAAATAATTGAAGTTTGTTCCACCACTCACTTAATTTGTAACGATTCTTTTGTTTTAGTACACTGTACTTTAATGCTGCCATCTGTTGACTATTTTTACAAGCTCAGATTTATACCATTTTATACCTGAGTAAGTGGAACAAGAATTCTATGTTGTAATATATGGCTAAATATTAATGAACAAAATCATGACATGCCACTTGTATTCTCAACCCGTAATTATCGAGGGGAACGTGGTACTAACAAGAAGCATAGCTTATTTAAATACAAATTCTCCTTTACAAACTCAAAACATTCTTTCCTTCCCATTTCTACCTAATCCTAAAATCACACCCTTGTACATTCCATATCATATACGGCTCTTCAATTTCCTCTCCTCGAACCGTTAAAGCAGTTGTTCCCCAAGGCAGCATCTTAGCTCCTCTCCTTTATTCTATATTCACTTCAGATATTCCTACAACCCCAAATATTGTAACTTGTACTTTTGTTGATGACACTGCCTTCCTTATTTCTCCTGAGAAATGGGTAAACAAATGGAGGATTCAAATGAACCCAGAATAATGTACGCTTGTATCTTTCACCTTGCGGCGAGCTGAGTGCTCTCCCATGAAAATCCACTGTATCCCAATCTAACGAGGGTACAATATTTAGGACTCCACCTTGACTAGTGACTTACCTCATAAAACACAAGAGGCAAGAACTGAACAAACACTTCGGACTTCTCTGACGAATAATTGGACTTAAATCAAAACTTGACACAAAAAATAAACTGACAATATACAAGGCCATATTAAGATCATACAGGATAAACTATTAGGATCAGCTAAGCCATCAAATGTAAATATTATCTGTTTCCTTGGCATTAATAGCCCAAGTGTTGATACGCTGTTAAACACAAAAAAAAAAAAAAAAAAAAAAAAAAATTGTCTCCAATCGAATGTCCTCTGAAAAAATCTGACCTTTTTCTCTAACCTTCCAGCCCATCCCAATCCTCTAGGCATATCCCTCTCTTCCAACATTATCCCAGATAATCCTCCTCGCCACCATTGGCCATGAGACAATTTACTACTGATTAGTTAACCTGCCTTCTAAAATAGTGTATATAGTTCAGAAAGTGACCAATTTTTAATTAAAATAAGAAAAGTCCTGAACTTTCATTCTGAGTCTGCCTTCTCCCCTCATCTTCTTTGCTGTGTTGTTTATATAGTTTAACCATTAAGATGGTTTAAATTATCAATTAAGATCATATCAAAAAATTATACAAATTGGTACATATCAACAGCTGTTTAAATAGGTGACTTGTATACCCCCAAATTTCTTTTGAAGGCAAACTTTATGTAAAACATCTTGAGATAAATCTATAATACAAAAAATAAATGAAGTAATTATCATCTCTCTCACCCCAATAAAAATTATGGAGTTAGTGATCAAGGAGTTGAAGGTTACAGCAATATGCAGTTTGAACAAAAATTTAAATTTAGTGTGAAGATTTGATTCATTGAGTCCATTTCTGAAAAAAAACGTCTACTGACCCAGGTGGGATTCAACCCCTTTCCTCAAGACTCCTCATTATCCAGAGCTAATGAACCTAACACTCAGCCTCCTTGAGGCCCAGCATGGACAGATCCATGATTAATAAATTATATTCGCAATGAATGCCATTACAAATTATTTAATCTATTTCTTTTTATGGTGTGCATTTACAATCAAGTCTTTTAACTTTCATTCAGCAATATAATGTGGTTTGAGATAGAAAAGAAACAGAAATTGTTCCCTATCTTATCACCTGAGTATTATGAAATTAAGATCTCGATGTTCTGGACAGAAAACATGATAAAATTGAACATAATTGTTTTGTATTTGAAATATTAATATATTATTTTTTATTTTTTTGTTTAAGGATGATGTAGAGGAAAAAAGATTAGTTTATCATACAAAAAATGTTGGTACTAGCAGCAGAGTGCACGTTCAGAGGCAGATGGAACTTATTGGTGATCTACTTCAAGTTTATATGCCTGGAGCTGTTGCTGTGAAAAGGATATTGGGAGCAAGAGTACCAATTGTCAAATATTCTCATGAATTTACTGGTATAGATACTGATATCTCTCTCACCAACTTGTACGTGTAATCATACATATGTTTGACATTTCACATTCATTTTCAGGGGCTGTGATGAAGTTCCGAGAATTTTTTTTATGCTTTGACTAATTAATAATTTTTGTTTTCTGAAATAGAAAGTGCAGGTATTCCTCAGGTTACGTCGTTTGTTGATTAGAATAAAAGAAATATATTTCTTGATGAAAAAAAAGAAGTTTCTCTTCACAGTATAATTTTCAATAAAGCTTAGAAATTTTGTGAATTTAATATATTTTAAAGATTTCCTCATTTTACCAATTCATTCAGTTTGCGATGTCTAAAGAAATTTTCTTTAAAATTTGTTGTTGATAATATCTTCTTTGAATTAAATGCAACATCTTTTAGCACTTTCCTCCGAAGGAAAGTAGCTATCGAGGTTGCACTCATGACGGATTTTTTGAAAAATTTCTTCGAATCTTTATCGATCCTACCGAGTAGACACCAAAAATGACCCTAGTTAAAATTTATATATATCTGTATATATATATATATATATATATATATATATATATATATATATATATATATATGTGTGTGTGTGTGTGTGTGTCTGTTAACACAATAGCGGCCAGAGCTTTTGTTTTTTCTTCACGAAACGTGGTATATAGCATTCAATTAGCAAACGATTGAACGAGTTCGTTAACCACTAAAATCTAAGAAAGCCAGACTCCCTGTAAATGTAATTTGTAATTTACAAAATACAGTAAATATTCATTCATTCATTCATTCATTTAAAATCGGTCCACCGGGAGGGGGGGGGTTTATCCCGGACCCAAAACACTAATTTGACCATGCCAGCCGTAGTTTTTGTTATATTTCAACGAAATTCGGTATTCGTTATGTTGATCTAAAGAGAGAAATAAGTGGTAAAAATAAACTAAATCGGTTCATTAGGGGGGGGGGTTTACCCCGGACCCACATTACCAATTTGCCACTACCGGTGGTAATCAACAAAGAAAAATGGGTTGTCAAAATAAACCAAATCGGGTTATTTGGAGGGGGGGGGGGGGGTTTACTCCGGACCTAAAGTACTAATATACTCATACTGGTCGTAATTTCTGCTGTATGGTAATGAAATGCGATATACGTCGTGGGTATCTCATGAGAAAGAAGTGTTGTAAAAATGAAGTAAATCGGTCTATTGGAAAGGAGGGTTTACTTTAAACGCTTTTGAATTAGCCCGCCAGACATAGGTTCCCAAAGCCGCCGCGAGGAGCGCTATCTCCCACTAGGGGCACTGTATCCTGTTCCTGAGTCAGATCAAAAGACGGAAAATGAAGTTTTTGTGTATTTATTAAGTAGTACAGTATGTATTAACATAACTCTGAAAGCAAATTATTTACAAAATTAATAATTGAACAGTTCTTATAAGAAATGTAAATGAGCAGAACTATTCATGTTCTTATTTTATTTATATAGGTTATTTACAGCAAATTATTCAGTAATGTAGTCTATACTACCCAAATTCTGAGGAAAGTGCTTAGTTATGCAGCTCCTGCGTGACAGCCTTTTTAGATCATTTGTTAGTACTGTGGACATTTTTATTAACCAGCTGACTCAAAACTGTAAAAAAATTGTTTCTGATAAATATTTTATGCTCATTAGTTTCGACTGCTATATACATAGCTTGTTTTATTGAACTAGACCAAAAATGACATCCCACAGGTACACGTTTACTTTTTAGCTTGGATTGTAAAACTACAATCCACAACCTAAACAGGTAAATGCCCTTTTGTAATGCAGTGATTTTGCTTCTTTCTCATCACATAATTTTCATTAGTGGAGCATTAAATTTACCAATTTTGCTGCTGTGATGCAAAAATTACCGTTGGTAGTCGTAAATTAATAGATTCATTCTGGAGTAAACTCTTACTCCAAATAGATTTATTTTGATTAATAAAAAATCATTTTCATTAGTCATGCATGATACATAACTAATAAAATTGTTGCAAACAAGAAACAATAACAGCAGTTACAGGTACCTTAATAATTTAGTTTCAGGTAAACTTCCTCTTTTAATGGACTGATTTTGCTTCTTTTTTTTTTTTTTTTTTTTTTTTTTTTTGTATCTCATCGTTCTCATTAGTTAAGCACAAAGTAAACTGATTTTTGTTGCAAGGAAGGAAAAATTATGGACAATAGGGGCAAATTAATAACCTTGTTACTTAGTAAATCCTTAACTCCAGATACCAGTTTTGCTTATATTCATAATAAATGGATTTAATTAGATCTGATTATTATGTATTGAATTCGGCAGTTAGAAAAAGAAAGAAAGAAATAGCCGCAAAGGGCACATTAATAAGTTGGCTGAGAATTGTGGATTTCAGGTAAACCAGGGAGGGCAAATGCACCTACTTTTCTGGTTAACGAATTTGTTCAATCGTTTATTATTATGTTGTATGCCAAATTTGGAGGCAAAATAACTAAAATTATATCTCCTACCGATTTAAAAGACTATATATATATATATATATATATATATATATACATACTAGCTGTGACCCGGCGTGCCATGCTACACCTACTTTCTGCATCTAGAAAAGCCAAAATAAATTATAAACTAGATAAGTAATATTAAAATCTAATAACACAAATCTATAACTGTTGGGTTCACAGTTTCGAACCCGTGACCTCTGAACTGTGAGTCCTAGACGATTTTAACCTACCCTATAACACCCTCCGGATTAAGATATACATGTGTACCAAGTTTGGTCAAAATCGGTCACATGGTGTGGATTTGTATACGGAACAAACATACAGGACAGACTGATGTAGCCTACGACACTCCCCAGATCAAGATCTACCTTTGTAGCACGTTTGCTCAAAATCGGTCGAATGGTATGGATTTGTATAAGGAACAAACATACAGCCAGACAGCTGGTAGATATTTTTGACCTAGCCTAAGAGACTTTCTGGATCAAGACCTCCCCAGTGTTCCAACTTTGGTCAAAATCGGTCAAACGGTGTAGATTTGTATAAGAAACAAACAAACAGACACGTGATTTATATATATATATATATATATATATATATATATATATATATATATATATATATATATATATATATACAGATATATGTGTGTGTGCTTATAATTGTAATCATATCTCCAGGTTCTGTGTGATTGTAATCGTAATCAAAGCTCGAAAATTCCTATTCCTCATTAAAATTTCATTATTATGTAAATTACTTCCAAATAACTGTCAAAATTATCTCATGAAAATGGTTATTTTTTCCTTTATAAATGTTGAATTAAAGTTCATTTTATAGTTTTAAGTTTTTGATTTTTGTAATGTTTTTAAGCAGGTATAATAGGAATTCGTCCTTCTAATCACGAATTTGTTTTAGGAGTGCGGTTTATATGTCAGAACTTCTTTACCTAATGGCTAACTTGGACCCTGCTGGAAGGCATTTAGTGTTCAGTGTAAAAGCTTGGGCTAAAGCAGTTGGATTAACGAACTCATCACCTGGGCGATGGATATCGAACTTTTCCCTCACACTATTGACTCTCTTTTATCTTCAAGTCGAAATGAGGCTCCCTTCTGTAGACCACCTTATAAAAGCATCAAGTATGTATTTTATTTTAATTTTTTTTGTTATGTATGCTAACCTATTCAGCTTGATTTTTTTTACGATTCTCCTAAACTTGTGTATTATCTTTTTCTTCATGTTTTAAAGGGAAAGAAGATGAACGATTTGCTGATGATATCAATTGTACATTTCTGAGAGATCTTCGTCATTTAAAAAATGATCTACCAGAAAATCGGACTTCAGCTGATCTTCTTAAAGGATTTTTTAATTTCTATCAGGGTTTTGATTTTACTAACAAAAGCATTAACTTATGTTCAGGTCAATCAAGTTCAAAGCCTGATTATTCACCATTATATATTGTGAATCCTTTAGAACGGAGTCTTAACGTCTCTAAAAATGTGAGCGTAGAAGAAGTAGAGAAGTTTCGTATAGAAACAAGAAACGCTGCTTGGTTGTTGGAAACTGGAGGGAAATTGAGTGATCTTATTCAGCCTTCTTCAGATGTGCATCAGACGAGCCGGAAATATATTCCTAGGATTGTGACTGTGAAGGATTTGTTCTCTTGATGGTATTTGTTATTCCAAAAAAGCCATGATTTTAAATCAGAAAGCCAGAAAACATAACTTTCTTATAAATGTATAATTATTTTCCATTTCTTCAGTTGGAAAGAGGAATAAACTCCAAAAATTTAGTCTCATACTTTATATATTATTATAAATTTTAATTCTCTTTAATGTGTACGACATGGTGAAAAGTGTTTAATTTATTTGAATATAGTATTTAATTTATGAATTTTAAAAAATAAGCAGTTATAAACCATTTTTTCCTTATTGAATCTGTCATTTTCCCCATGCTAATGTATGAGTACTCTTTTATTTATTGTTCATTTTGATTTTCTGTTTTTTTTTTTTTTTTTTCTAATTTTCATGCTCCTTCTGAGAAAGACTTCTGATTACTAAAGTTTTTTCTTTAAATTTCAACTCTCCAAGCAAAATCCTGAAGTTCCGTAGCACATGTATGTATGTATGTGTACATAAATATGTATGTATGTGTGTGTGTGTATATACATCTACACAAAAACATAAATTGAATTATGTTTTGATATTCGTAGATCAGTTTCATTTAGGGGTGACCCATCTCTTTTTATGACAAGTGGCCATGATAAATAGTCTCCTTACAGAAAAGTTATTTATTTTTAATGACATCTCTGGTTTTAGCTAGAAATGTTATTTTGAAATTTTGGCTTATTTCTGAAGAAAACAGGAAATGAAACGCAATGTAAAAATTGGGATTATATAAACAATGTTTAAGAGTTAGACCACTTAGGTAAAGTTCTGTTGAAAATCTACAAATATTACTATGTATTATAAAAAAGTTTTGAATGTTTAAGTGTCTTACTCCGTGGCTTTCTTGTAACTTAAGGCAAATAAGGGGTGCAAATATGTATTCAAGAATGCTATTGCTACAGCTGTGGATTAATAAGATGTAGAAAAAAATACATTGCCGAAAATGGTAAATTAATTAGAATTACAAACATTTCTTCTCTTAAGATTTTCAAATCTCTGAAGTTATGAGAAGATAATCAGGTAGTTTATATTCATGTAATATATTAAAATGTACTTTCATCCTGTATATATTTTGTAAATATGTGTTTTTGAAGACCAACATGGATAATAAATTTGTAATATAGTTTTTATTTTTTAAACTTCTTTATAAATATAATTAAAGAAGTAAAATAACCTAACATTTTTATTTAACTCCTTAATTCTAAAATTCTGTAGAATATTAGAACTTCTGATGTCCTCACTTGATTAAAATATTTCTGCCAAAATTATGTTTCTATAAAGATTGAACAAGCTTAGTTTTTTTTTCAGCCCTGTCTTAGATTCGTCTTGTTCAATTGCTCATCAGACTTGTTTCGAGCATTCATCATTATCATTGGCAAAAATAGCTACCCTAAGAGAAAATGTAAACCTGTGCTTAATGTTCAAGATAATAGCTTTTGGCCAATGGGTTTTTCTTTTTCCTATCGGTCCTTCATTTTATCTATTCAAGAAAAAAATAATTATAAAAAATACTTGATGTATTATATAATTGTCAAATAAAGATATATAGTATAAAAAAAAACATTGGGTAGAGATTAAAGTATGAAAATAGACTTTTCTGAGGAACCAGGAGAAAACCAATCCTTATAAAGAGTTAATTGTTCCAACGCAAAAATGTCTTTGTCAGGGTTTTTATCAATAAATATTAGTTTTGTTTTCATATGAGCTGACTAGAATGGTAGTGGTGTAAGTCACTTTAAATAATAGGAGCCTAACTAGATTATTTATGAAAAATTAAGGATATAGGAAACAATGGGCCTTTATACAATTCAAAATAAAATAAAACATATTACCATTACAAGATGTACAACCTAGATTTTTTAACTGGTTGTTTTGCAAAAACATTAATTACTCAAAACTTACTTTTATTTACACTACATTCATTCATCCAGCTCATATGTCATCCGATTTCTACTCTTTGTTTAATAACATATTCATAGATTAGTTGCAACATGACTTTACTATTTTTTGCAATAAAGTTACTACTTCCGATTATATTAGAATGCTTCTCTCTCCCTCATAGGGGCAAAATTTTATGAGGTTGATACCTTAATCAATCAGTCTCGTAATAGGCCGCAAGGTCCTAGCAAGGCAGATACTGTAGAGGTATCTGATTCATACAGCACACTAGGATGATTGTGTGATCAGTACTATGCTCCGGCCGCCTGCTTTTTTCTTTACAGGTACCCATTAATTAATTAAAGGCTGGGTTGGCCTAGGGACGATCTAGGACCCCAAATCCAACCCTCGAATGATGACAATAGAAGATAAAAATCTTTAGTGCATGCTCAGATTTTGAACCCAGGTCCTCCAGTTCATTAGTCTAGTATTATTGAGCTAACCTCACCCTTGATATCTTAATAAAAATCTAAAATTTTGACTTTTCATGATCACTATCAATCAAGCTGATAAAGGCTTAGGAAATAGCTTGATTAGAACTAATTAGGTGTTAATATAAAACAATAATTCATCTAATTGGGAACCCTCACATACTTTTCTTTTTTTAATTTTTCTTCAAATAAGCTATTTATCTATTTAGAATTTCCTTCTAATTGGAGAAAAATGTTCTAATAACAATGAAAGCTATGCATTGATAATGAACTGACAAATATTCATGATAGAATCTTATGGTTTAGTAGGAAACTATTTTGATTTAGCTACTGTGATAGCCAACGGCCATATCCACGTTGAATATACCAGTTCCTGTTAATCACCGAAGTTAAGCAATGTGGCCAGTATCGACCACGTTGGCATTATAAAAGGGTGGCAACCTGTAGATAGTCCAGTGCTAATAACCCAGGTGTTGATACACAATAAAAAGAAAGAAACTCAGGGATTGTCAACTAAAAGAATTTCAATGGCCACAGAAGATGATGCTTCATCAGAGAAAAAAGGTAAGATTATAAATATAAGTGATGGTAATTGCATTGAACTGATCATGTAAAAAACATTTGAAACATTGTAATAATAAGTAGCAAGTTAACTATGGAAACTCAATCTACTAAAAATACATAGTTTTAATTTAGGAAATAATAGTCTTTCTGAGTACATCATTAAAGAAAAACAAGTACATTTTTCCTTTTTGTACCACACTAAATCTAACATTTATTCACATTACAATGTAAATAGCTAAATAACTATGATAGTTTTTAAGCTATGCTAGGAACATTTGAATCAAAATGACAATTGTTTGTTTCCTTGTTACCAAATTTTAAATTTGTTGTTTCATTGTTCTCAAATGTTCAGCATTCTCCCTTTGCATCCACCACTGAATACTAAAGAAAATATCAAAATAAGTTCTTAGTTTTCAGACCTGTTAATCTGATTTTTTTTTAAATAATTAAACCCTGTTTAATTTTTTTTTTTTAATTTTTTATTTATAAATGCAGACAAGCAGTGTACAGAAGAAAGGAAGCAAAAATTCGTGACAGTACTAGACAAACTTAAAGCTGATGAATGAACAGTTTTAATATCTGGTCCGTAATTGGCTAAAATACAAAGAAAAAAAAATATATGGTTTTTAGCATGTTGAAAATTTCTATGGGAGCTCTGTATCATAATATATCCACTGGTAATTCCCTCAGTAGAAGGAAGGTCCCATGATTATGGTTATTCTCGGGGACTACTAACGAGTATTGGCACATGTCAATCTTCTGGAACACCTGCCTGAGCTCCTTTGTCTCTTGGCATTCAGGAGTTACTTCTCTCACTGGGGTTCGTCACGGAACTTGAATAACTAAAGCTTACAAGGGTATCAGAAACAAGTTTCGCCCCTCTCGTTTTCGTGTTTTCTCAGCAGAAATTGTGTGAAAGTGACAAAGGTTGACGGTTAGGTAACCGGTTCTACTCCCCGCTTTTGGGATTATGATAATCTTAATAACTAGCGTATACAAAGAAATTGTTTGTTGAAAGTTATTGATTCGTCTTTTTAGCGCTTTTCCTTTCCCCATCCATAAACCCGCTTATGAGGTTGATCTTATGACGCAATCCGATTTTGATGAAATTTGGTATAAAAATCTTTCGTCTAATTTGAAAGGTCAAATTCGTTAAGGAACAGAATCTTCCGCCTATTTTTATAGGTTCTGTAACGTAGAGAAACGAATGAAAACCATTTTCAAGGTGATAAGTGAAATTTGTTTTGAGAAAAGTGGATACAAATTTAATTTTTATTCATTTTCAGGCTGGCTACTTAGAATCGTTGTATTCAATTGAAATATTTTCTATATGTTTGAAATTAATATAAACTAATATATTTAGGTGTTGGTTACATTTGGATTCAAGGAAGTGCTCGAGAAATAATATTTTATTTATAGACATGAAAAGTTCTGTTATCTTCGTATATATTTTTAACACTAGACTTACCAGACCAGTCATTTTGACTGGTCGTGCAATTTGAATTAAAACTTTCTACTACATATAACACTTGCTTTCCTAAATGATGTTATGACGTTTGTAGCTATAAAAGAGAATACATTTAATGAACTTAATGTTACTTTATATATATTAATCTATATATATAAAAATCACGTGTCTTTCTGTTTGTTTGTTCCTTATACAAATCCACACCGTTTGACCGATTTTGACCAAACTTGGAATAATGGTAGGTCTTGATACGAGAAATCTAGGCTAGGTCAAAAAAATCTACCAGCTGTCTGTGTGTATGATTGTCCCTTATACAAATCCACACCGTTCATCCGATTTTGACTAAACTCGGTACACATGTAGATCTTAATCTGAGGAGTGTCGTAGGCTAAGTCAAAAAGGTCTACCAGCTATCTGTCTGTATGTTTGTCCCTTATACAAATCCACACCGTTCGTCCGATTTTGAATAAACTCGGTACACATGTGGATCTTAACCTGGGGAGTGTCGTAGGCTATGTCAAAAACGTCTACCAGATATCTGTCTGTATGTTTGTTCTTTATACAAACCCACACCGTTTGACAGATTTTGATCAAACTGGGTACACAGTTTGGTCTTAATCAGGGGATTGTCATAGGCCAGACCAAAAAGTCTACCAGTTGCTGTATGTATGTATTTTTCAAATAAAAATCCGCACCGTTAGACCTATTTTTACCAAACTTGGCATACATGTATGTTTTGATATGGGGGGGGGGGTGTTATAGGTTAGGTCAAAGTCGTCTAGGACTCCCAGTTGGGAGGTCACGGGTTCGAAACAGTTACAGATTTATTAGATTTTAATAATACTCATTTGGTTTCTAATTTATTTAGGCTGTTCTATATGCAGAAAGTAGGTGTAGCATGGCACACCGGGTAGATTAGATTAGATTAGATTAACTGTTGACTCATACCTTCCGCTTCTCTCGGGGTGCACATCGGCCATTCGTCCTATTGTGCGAGTCCTAATTTGGTAACCTTACCTTAGCATCCTGATGAACTTCAGGTATTGCCTGATCTTCTAATCTCATCTTCGTTGATGCTCCCGAAGTGTAGAAATCGTCTACTTTCCAATGCTACACACTCAAATGTAACATGCTTAGGAGTCTCATCCTCTTCCCTACACCATCTGCAGGTTGGTGACGATCTAATCCTTATGACATGCATATGTTTATTCATGGTACAATGGCCAGATACTATCGCCACAACCTCTCTCAGATCCTTCCTGGCCATGCCCAAGAAAACCTCTTTCCTGCTTAGGCTTTTGAAGTCTATAAAGGACTTAGTATGGGCAATTTTCTGTTTTTCCCAAATTTCATCGAATTTCTCCTTGGCCCTAGTTGTAATTGCCCGTTTAGCAGTGGCCACCGACACTCTAACAAAGGGCATTGGTCCAAGTGGCACCACCTCAGATCCTAAACCTGCTAACCTGTCCGCTTTTTCGTTGCCCAGGATGCCTCGATGTCCTGGTACCCAATAGATAACAACGTTATTATTCCTTGCTAAGTCATTTAGCCTAATATGGCATTCCTCAACAATTTTTGACTTAATCTCATGCCGCTCTAATGCCCTGCAAGCTGCCTGGCTGTCGGTCAGGATATTAACTCTCCTCCGACAAACCCCCTCCTCATTTAGCCTATGAGCCGCAGCTAAGATCGCATAAATCTCTGCCTGAAATACTGTAGGTGTTCTTCCTAGGGAAATCTGTAACTTAATCCCACTCTTTCCCCCACTACAAACCCCTGATCCTGCTCCACAATCTGTTTTGGAGCCGTCTGTATACACATTAATGCCATTCGGCGGCCTAAAGACATCCTCCTTACTCCAGCAGACATCATGTATGTCAACCTTATATCGCTTAGTGGTGTTTGTCTTGTTAATTTGCATGTCTGATGGCATGCCTAGCTCTGGAAGCTCCTTCATTTGAGTATAAATCTTCGAGTGTCCAGTTCTCCCTATTGGCTCTTTGATGATGCCCTGAGCTACCATCCTATAGGCTGATTTCATTGCTTCCATTTCAATAAATAATTCTATTGGGAGCAAGCCAAGCAGTGCTTCCATGGTTACTACCGGAGTTGATCTCATTGCTCCCGTAATTAGTAAGCCTCCTAATCTCTGTACCTTCTTAAACTTGGTACAGTTCGTTTTGATGGCTACCTTATGCCACCAAACCACACAACCATATGGAATCACTGGTCTAATCATCGCCGTGTATATCCAGTGGGTAATTCTAGGATATATACCCCAGTTTCTACCACAGAGGTTTCTACAGGTCCAAAGTAACTTCGTAGCTCTGCTGGTTACAACCTCTATGTGTTCTTTCCAGTCTAATCGCTGGTCCAAGACAACACCCAGGTATTTAACCTTCTTGCTGTAGGGTATCTCCTCCCTTTTAAATTTGAGGTTCCTCAGACCGTCCACCTTCCTTCTGTTGGTAAAAGGAACCAAAACTGTTTTCTTTGGATTTATATTTAATCCCTTTTCCGGGCACCATTCTGCCGTTCTCCTCAGTGCATTCTCCATCAGTTCCGTCAGGACTGACTGGACCCTACCCCTGATGATAATCACAATGTCATCAGCATACCATATGGTTTTGTACCCCAGTCCATTGAGTTTCACCAATAGTGAATCCACTACCATACTCCATATCAGCGGTGAAAGCACTCCTCCCTGTGGACATCCTGTCACAGCCTTTGCTTTTAATTCCCCGCCAGATTTGGTAGCATATATTATTCTATTGCTCATCATATATTCTACCCAATCAATGACACATTTCTCTGTCCCAGACTCTCTTAGGGCAGTGGTAACCACATTAATTGATGTGTTATCAAAGGCTCCTTCTATATCCAGGAATGCCCCAATGGCTATTTCCTTATTAACTAAGGAATCCTCGATCTCGCTTACCACCGTGTGTAGTGCCGTCTCACATGATTTACCTTTCTGGTAAGCATGCTGGTATATGTGGTTTTGAATCCGTGGATTCGCTGTTCCTATATACCTGTTCACCTCCTTCTCCATTGTTTTCAACAGAAATTACGAAAGGCATATAGGTCTAAATGCTTTTGCATCCTCATACGTGGGTTTACCCGGCTTTGGTATAAACACCACCTTGACCTCGCTCCATCTGCTGGGAATATACCCCCAAGCCAGACTCCCTCTAAACAGTTTAATTAATGGCCTTATCAAATGTACTAGCCCTTTCTGCAGTAATGCGGGATAAATACCATCACGCCCAGGTGCCTAAAACGGATCGAAGGACATTATGGCCCATCTGACGGCTTGTGGTGTTACTATTCTATGAGCCTGTCTCCATTCAGGTCTAGTTTCATTCCAACTAATTCCTTCAGTTCGACCATCACGCAGCTCACAGCCCGGGAAGTGCACCCTCCGTAACACTTCCAGCGTCTGCTGCGTGCTAGTCGTGTTCCCATTGGGCCCTTTAAGGGACCCCAGTTCGCCAGTTGTGCCGCTTCTGGCTAAGGCCTTATGAATCCTAGCGCCAGTATTAACATCTTTGATTTCCTGACAGAAATCCTTCCAAGATTGTCTTTTAGACTTTCTTATGAGCGTATTATACTCTGTTAAGGCTTTTTTAATAATCCTGCCATCTCCCATTCCTCTTTGCCCTGTTAAAGAGCTTCCTGGTTCTTCTCCTAGCTTCTTCTAGTGTTTTGTTCCACCAGGGAACACCCTTCCTTGTGCTTTTAGTCGTGACTCTGCAGTTATCTTCATAAACCTGCACAATAGTCTTGGTGATCTTATCATTCATAAGGTCTATCTCAATTGGGTTCGCTGCCTCGTTCGGGCAGTACCTCAGACCCTGCTCCAGATTCGCCAGGTACCCTTCCCAGTTAGTGTTTCTTGGGTTCCTATATGTGAGCCTTTCCATTGGCCTACCTTCTATATCAAACTTAATATATTTATGGTCAGACCCTGAAAATTCATGTGAAACATGCCAGTTAGTCATGTTAAAATGTGAGTGCCCCTCCACCATCAATGTCAAATCCAGGACCTCCCTTCTATTTTTGGTCTCGAACGTGGGTGTGTTTCCCACATTCTTAACCCCTATATTATTGATAATCAAAAACTCTAAAAGGGACTCACCTCTTATATTGGTGTCACTACTCCCCCATATTTGATGATGGGCATTGGCATCAGTTCCAATCACCGCAGTCTTCCTCTGCATCTTAAAATAATCCACCAGCTTCTCTAGACTGGTGGTAGGGATATCCTGATCCCCCGGCAGATAGGTAGATGAGAATGTGATTCCCCTCCCATTGATCTCTATTTACACTGCAATAGAGTCACTAGAAAACAAGAACCATAGTGGAAAACAAGTTATGTTAGAATTAACCAGAATGCATGCTCTGGGGTTATTGCCGTCATATTTATACATCTTATAACCTTTAAAACCCAGGCCCATAATTCTATTGTTATTTACCCACGGTTCTTGGATTAAAACAATATCAATTTTGTGACTTACCACATACTGCTGCAGAGCGCCGGAGACAGCCTTGCAGTGATGTAGGTTCACCTGGAGCAGGCGAACCATCAGTTTTGTGAAGAGGGGGGAGGGTCCTTGGCAAGTTTGCCCCCACCGTGGGCCTTATTGCCTTCAGTCCCAACATCTGCGCTCCGCGGCGTGGAGGCCTCACTCCTTCCGCCCTCGTCACGGGAATCCCCGGAAGGTTGTTTCGGCAGACGCCCGCTCAGGGCAGGCCGCCTGTCCTCCACATCTCCTCGGCTTTCCCTCGCGACTTCCACGGGCTGACCAGGCCTCTCCTCCCCGTCGCCGGCCGCCGACTCCCGACCTGCCACTACCCCCTCCTCACTCCTCCGAGAATCCTCTACCTCCATCCTATCAGGATCCTCCTCCTTCCTCTTGATGATTCTGACGTCCACTCGATGGAAGCCATGACTGATTTTTCCTCCTTTTCCTTCAATCGCTTTGAAGTGGGATTCAGGGATGGAGAAAACCAGGTATATTCCATTTGGAAGCTCCTTGACCCCTCCTGGCAACACCTTCCACCTTCCTGTGTCATGCCTGTTTTGGGTTTTAATGTTCTTTAGCACACTCTCTGCGCTCCTAATTGGTCTGGGTATAAACACTCCTATCCTCTGATAGCTTTCCAGTAACTTGGGGTCGTACGTCTCAAGGTGAATCCCTTCAAATGGGCTAAGCTCCTTAACTTGCTGCTCAAGCCATTCCTTGGATTTCTCATTCGCGCAGTTTACCACCAGAGCACCCTCTCTGTTTATACTCCCCTCAAAAGATAGATCCTCATCTTCAACTCCCTTTTCTGCCATTATATCTACGAGTGTGGCTCGGAGTTGACCTATGAGCTCCCCATTCAGTGGTCCTTCGGGATACTTTACATTCCTTATTGCCAACTTCGTGCAGTTCAGGGCAGCGCTGAAGCTCATCTTCTCAGTTTTGGGCCTCTTCCTCTCGCTCTTATCAGGTGAGGGTGTTAGCTCTGATTTCACCCTTGGCCTTTTCCCCTCCTTAGTGTCCACCGTCTCACTAGAGGTCCCTGCCTCACCAAGCGCCAGCCTTCTCCGGCGCATGATGTTTTTCCTTTGGATTCTAGTCATGTTCTTCCATTCCTCATCCGAGATCGGTGTCAGCTGGACGAGATTGTTCATCGTCCTCAAGGTGAACAGAAATTCTCTCCTGCTCTAAGTTTGCCATTTGTCTTATGACGTCTTGACTATCCTCTGACAATTCAGAGATCTGGGAATCGACAGATCCCTCAGGTGGTTTGTTAGTGTTAATATTAATTAAATCATCCATACCTTATCCCACGAGTATGGGGGAATTAAAACGTCGACACAGACAGAGCCCCCTATGTCTTTGCAAGGCTACATACAATGGGGTGTCGCCCGGTGCCCCAAGTGGGTCGTTCCTGACACCTATGTTTCATCACCCGGTGCTAACCATCCCTCGGCACGAGCTCCCTCGACCTTGGATTAGGTGACTCTGGGAAAAAAAAAAAAAAAAAAAAAAAAAAAAAAAAAAAAAAAAAAAAAAAAAAAAAAAAAAAGGGGGGGGGGTTGCGTGGGTTATGGGGATCACGCAACCGGATAGAGTCAAAAGAAAGGGGGCTAAGGAACTAGGAAAAGGAGAATAGGGAAAAAGGTTAGGATTTGGATTATTTGGATAGGGGGAGAGGTCCCGAGAGACCTCCCAGTGGGCTTTTAAGGCGGCCCTACTTGCCCTGACACAGTGTCTTCCTCAGGCTTGTGCGCATTTCACCAGAGAACCACCGCACCACCAGTGGCCCACGCACGCCCTCAGATCACTGCCGCTGCTTGGTTCGCGTGTCTTATACATGGAACTCACCTTCCGAGTTCCCCCCTATCCACCACCTTGGAGACGCGCCGGGTTGCCTGCAGCTCAGCACCCATCTATTTGGAGATATCCAAGATCCCAGTCAAAATTAGACAGGACTCCCCGGTAACAGCTAGTAACAAATATATTTTTTTGACATTTATACGAGTACCAGGTTTGGTAAATCTAGTGTTAAATATCTCAACATCGTGGTATATGGTCGGTGACCATTCGGAAGCTTAATAAATACTCTACAAAAAAGGTTCTGAAGCAATTTTCGATGGGGCGATGTCAATCGGAGAAATAAGTACTTCGAAAGTGTTAATTTTGTTCTTTTGAATGTTTTCCCCCCTCTGTTTAGCTCACTTATTAATTTTTTGTTTTAAATTGAATTTAACATTAAAATGATTATTTTAGTAAAACAAGGTAAGAAATTGAGAAACGTTTTGGTTATAGCTTTTTCCCTAGGGCGAACGTTGAGAAGGCGGGGGCGTCAATTTATTGGAATTTATTTAATCTAGTAATACATTGCCCTTTAAAGGCCTCCGAGATCAAAGCACCAGAAGTTTCGTTTGTTGCACTGATACAGCTCTCTGTCTGTGTACCATACGCCATGAATATATGATTGCGCTTATCCGAGTTTATCCTTTATATCCTAGACCTATAAATTAAGTTTAAGTTACTAAAACAATTCCGTTTATGATACTGTCAGTTTCCTTTTGTGTTGTCTAAAATCTGCCTTTTCTTTGAGATTTTATTATATATTTTTTCACGAATGACCAAAATCTACCAATAACTGCTACTATTCATTTACTAATGCCACCAGGGATATGAATGGAAACGCGCCAAGACGACGCAGTTCCTGCGTGTCGGACTTAAAATGTTTTTAATGATTGATGGACATCTTGATGTTTTAAATGATGTTTATTTCATTGGCGAAACTAATACCTATATCCGAATATTAGCTAGGGGGGTGATGCCCTCTTCGTCCTTAATCACGCTGATGCAATTAGGGAATTCTTGGATTACAACGGCGGCACTCACAGTTTTGGGGCTGCTTCCTGGAGTAGAAAATCTGTCCAACTCGAAATTAATGCCTGTTTAAGTATGAACATATTACACAACATTCGTTGTATATCATTTGTAAGAAATGTCATCACATGTGTAGTGCATGTTTGCACTACACACTACAACATAGAAGAAGCCGAACTCCGTGGAATCGTATTTGCCCTCTCTAACACTCCTTATCACAAAAAACCAATATTTTCATCTGTACACTCATTTACTTTACTAAAAATACTACAGAACATCTACACTCAGCATCCTAAAGCAATTCAAATCGAGCTATACATATAAAAGGCACAAGTTCACAACAATATAATAGCTGCCGGATACAGACTGCTGCGACATAGTAAGACTGCCGACGTTCGTATAAAATTAGCTACTGACTACTACTACTTTTTCCTCTTTTATCGAATATAAATATATCAACTTTATAGACATCAGCTTGAAAGTTTTTTATTCAATTATCCAGATCCAAATGTCAATAAATACCTGTACCTGGAAGAGTATTGGCGCTAACAGGTAAGCACTACAATCTTTTTTCACGCGAATTCCGCCAAAATAGCAGTTTTCTGGCGGCGTAGATTATGTTGGCAACGAACGTAATATTTGATTAGAGAAAGAGTATTTTTAGAGATTTTAGAAGATGACACATTATCTCGAAAGATTTGTTTTGGAATACTATAGCGAGGAGGTCATTTTAATATAGGCAGACGCATTTTTGTGCTAATTGTAATCAAAATTAGGCCTATGGATTATGAAATGTGGATATTTCTTAACAACGCTTCCAAAGTGTGTCTCTGGATCGTCGTCAAAAGCAGGTTTTCATTCCAACAAGAAGAGAGGAAACAGTTTACTGGGCTTAAATACTGGTGCCTTGAGTAGGAGTTTAGATTAATGCCGACTTCTAATGGTTAAATGTCCAAAATACCCTTTGATCATTAGTTTCGATTGTTGTGAGTTTATTTGGTAAATTTCCAATGCAAGGAGCACATTAAGAAATTGACTCTGGAGTTAACTCCAGAGTCATTAGTCAGAGTTATTGGTACCAACCAATTCTAGTTGTTTTAATAAGAAACATCATTGAATGTTGGTTGCCTCTCTGGGCCCCTCCCCTCAGCACTTTTCCGATTTTCATCTGAAGACTGACTTCAAAATAATTATAGCTCAGACTAATGCAACAAACATCATTATCTAAAAACCATAAACCTCTTCTCGCGCCAATGACCTCAATTCATTTGTTTTCAGTATTCATTTGTTTTGTGTCATGTGACGTCACTTTAATGAATTTCACTCTCAGTGTTTCACTATTTTGCTTAGCTCTTTACATGGTTGTGTGGAAGTATCGATAGTAATCGGAAAGTGCGCCAAATAAACCGTCAAGTCAGGAGAGTGTTTACTTTTTTGTAGTTTTGTTGTGGAATGGTTTTGTTGCCTTTTCGTGCTTATGATCTGTGACATCCAAGACAGAGAGGAAAATATTTTGAGTGAGTGTTTGAAAAGTAGCTATTTTGTAAAGTTAAACAAAGATTTCTTGTTTAATCAACAAAAATATTAATGCGTATTAGTTTCCTACAAGTTTATTTGCTTGGAATATGACTTTTATGCTATTCATGTTTGACTATTTCTCTTTATTATCATTCAACATATTTTATTATATTCATAATTGATTGCCTACACATTGATTGAAAATGAATATTTTACTTGTTATTAATGATGTTCTAAGAATAATTTGAAAAAATACTATGTCTTAATTTTTGAAATATTGTGAATATGGATATTCAATTCAATGCTACAAATTATATTTTCCAAAACTCAAATAAGTCAACTCACCAAACCAATTACTATAGTTCAAAGAGAAAACTAGTTTAATTTTTTTCTACATTGTCTATTGTTCTTTATTACAGTTTATTAATTCAAATATTATCACATTATGTTTAGATCATTGATTTGCAACTCTTCTTTTGCCATTTAAAGAGTAAGCTCAAGTTTTCTTGGTGTTTATTATGTATTTGCCTAATTTAAAAAATACTCCTCAGCATTCGCCCAAAGACTATTTTTCAATCTGAACTATACATTTTTGTAAAACTTTTTGCTCAAGCTAGGTTAAATTTTCCACATTTCTGATCCGTGAATAAGGATAGGTTAATTAACATTTTGTATCTTCTTCTCTAGGACAAAATTTTACTTTTATAGAATTAAAAAGTAATATAATTTATAAATTATGCTTTTTCTAAATCATACATCATTGAGTTTCAAGAGGTGAAACTCTTTTTACTATGTAGTTCTACAGCCCTTGGAGTGCCTTGGCTTCACTCACAGTGTTCTGTGATTTGATTCTATCAGTTGCCTTTTGTCTCCAATATCTTGAGCCTTAAGAGATCGTCCTCATTGTCATGATTCAACAAATTCTTAGTCGCCTTGACCTTCTGGCCTCAGAATAGCCTGTTAGGCATCTTTTATACAGGACTCTGAGGTCAGCAATGGTTCTCTTTCTTCAGACTCTTACATTTCTCAAAAAACACTTAGCATATTTTTGCCATCAATGTTTAGGAAACATGTTTTGTGCAAGATGTAACTATTGGAAGTATAAGAATTCGATATAGTCTAGCTTTGGCACTCCCGGGGTAATCCATTCAATACAATAATGTTGGGCTGCCCTCCTCAAGGGAGCGCACCGGGCCGTACGACCTATTTTACTGCCCGTTGCTCTCTCTCTTCAGAGTGTTACTACCTTCAAACCAGGAGTCTCTTTATTGCTATTTCGCTTGGGTCTTGGTTGGTACCCTTAGTATAACCAAGGTACCTAAAGCATATGATCCAACCGGCAGCAGTGCATCATGTGTATCGGCATCTCTTTTTCTGCTCCACACCATTTGCAGTTGGAGGAGTTGACTATCTTCAACCTATGAAGGTGCTTGTTCAGGCTGCAATTATTCCAGTAGATTCCCGAAGCTCTACTCTGTTGAGGAGCTTTAGCTCCTTCCATGGTTCTACAGAAGTCTTTTGAATAAAGCATTTAGTATGCCTTTGAGTTAGCGTTTCTCACAGGTTTTGTTGCTTCCTATACAGCCATTGGTAAATTGTCAGAACAATGGCGGTGGTCATTTCTTATGAAACAATTTCTTATTGTGTGAAGGAATTATTAACAGTTTTTCATGATGATTAGATAGTTAGCCGTCGAGGTGATAAGTAAAGATGGAATGGTTGGGATTCGGCTAAATAAACCTCAATGTGATTTTGTTTTAAAAAAATCTATATTTCGGACGTTTCGGCTACTCATTGGTAGCCTTCGTCAGCTAAAATGACAAAAAAAAAGAAATTAATACAAAAACAAAAAAAATTATAATTGTGATAGGTAACAGAACTATAGATACAATTAACTTATAAAAGAACATATCGTCTTAAATTCTTAAAATGAGTAGAATGAAAAAGTAAATAGGTACAATAATTGATTTTAATAGTAATTAGTAACATTAATTGATTTTGCAAAGAAATAAGAAACTACATACCAATGACAAATATAGTAGCTAATAGTAGTAATAGTAGGGAGAGTATTTGGAAAATATTAGCGTACATAGGAGAAATGCCTTGTTGGTCAGTTTTGTAGTTTATATTGTTTTTGTTTAAGTTCAACTTAAGACGATATGTTCTTTTATAAGTTAATTGTATCTATAGTTCTGTTACCTGTCACAATTATATTTTTTTTTTGTTTTTGTATTAATTTCTTTTTTTTTTTGTCATTTTAGCTGACGAAGGCTACCAATGAGTAGCCGAAACGTCCGAAATATAGATTTTTTTAAAACAAAATCGTATTGAGGTTTATTTAGCCGAATCCCAACCATTCCATCTTTACTTATTAACAGTTTTGTTAAAGAACAAAGTCCCAGACAGAGCCAAAAAACACCGTTTTCAATTCTTTGGAAATCAGTGTTCTGGAGTGGTTTGCTTATTTTGACACTAAAATAAAATGTTTTATGAAATAATTTGACCCATGAAAATGAGTATTGGCTTATTTATTAGTGATTAAAAACTAGTTTTCGGGCATAAAACAAATGTTATAAATATATTTGTTTTCAGGATTCTGGGAAATGGGATAAGTTGGCATGAACAAACGGAAACAGAAACTTGAGGTGAAGTCGGAAGAGATGTTATCTGCTGAACCTGATCCCTTGATTCTTGGGAATGAAGGGAATTCAGATTGGTTTTTTGATAACGAGAATAGCAGCCTAGATATAACATCGTCATTTCTTAATGATGATTTCTTGAATTTATTAGACATCCCTATAAACCTTGACGATGGGCCACTATCTCAAGAAAATAAGGAAATATTTCAAGACCTTAAGTACACAAGTACTCCTAAATCACGTACAGGAGTGTCAAGGAGTCATCATGATTCTGGCTTTGATGAACCACCTAACAAAAGAAAGTTAAAAGAAAATACTTCCATGAATGTAGTGTATGACATTACTGAGAAAGTTGATTCCAGTTGTAATAACAGCTTTATTAATCTTTCTCAACTTTCTGAAACTAATTCCAGTGATATTTCATTTAAAAGACATGTTACTATTTTAAGAAAAGATGTAATTTCAAAACCTAAACCTAAAGAAAAAACTTACAATTCTAGAAGTATAACAAAAGAACAGTTGGTTTATTATTCTGGTATCAATGATTATAATACTGCTATAGCTCTTATTAAACATATAAAAATGCCAAAATGTGAATTTTCTCCTTTTAAAATGGAATTGCTCACCTTAATGAAAATGCGTCTTAATCTTCAGTGGAAGGACATGTCTTTCAGGTTCTCAATCCCTGATTCAACTTTATTACATATGACTTTGAAAGCGATTGATATTATGAGTGCTTCTCTCGATGACTTTCTTCCATGGCACATTCAAAAAAAGGTTATCAGAAGATCTCTCAAATGCTTTTATGTTCAAGCACTGTTTTGTGAAAGTTCCATAACCCAGGTATTAATCCTTCTTGTAGATGCCAAAAAACCTGTATTATTTGTTTCTGATTCATTCACTGTAGATGTTTCTCCTCTGATTATACTAAATAAATGTGCCAAGTATTTAATTCCTGGTGACATTATCTGTGTAAATGATATTTCAGGAAATATGTTATTTTATAAGATTGACCATTCAAATACAACTTTAGGGATCAATTATTTGGAGGAATCACAATTCACCCAATGCACATTTGTAGACAACTGTCAAAAGATTATAGCTAGTATTCTAACTGACTTTATGATTTTATCAAAACCTGAAGAAAATATGGATTTGAGCAAATTATTGAAAATTGCTGGAGCTCTTACTAATATAAATTCAACAAATGAAATTACTCCTGCACAACTTCAGAAATTATTCCAGAAAAGCTCTCGATTGGTTGGTAAAACATGACTTTCACGGTGCTAAAATATCCTTAGCAGCTAATAATATCCTTGTTGTGTATTTTAACAAATCACAGATTCAGGAAATATGTAAAATATTTTTTAATCTGTTAAGATGACTTACAAATCACAAAATTAAATGGGTGTTATGTATTTTTATTAGCATTAGTAAAAGCATAGATTTATTTCTGTCTCTCTAGTTTATTTATCTACAGAATCATCACAGCACAAGTATTTAATTCTTGTCAATTTAATTTTATTGATAGGCTCTCTATTTGTTAAGATTATTATTGAATAATGCAATATAATATATAATTGATGCATTTATAGTACAAATTGGTAATGTAAATTAGACATGACTGAATAAAATCAAACCTCTTATGTTATTATCCTTGATAACCGAAAGATCCTAGATGACCAAAACGTTTGAATCGTATTTCTTTTTTTTTGTAAATTAAAACATGTATTTAAATAAGACTTTTTGTAAAATCGACTTTATTATTTCTAGTTTAGTGACCAGAGTTAGTGCCAGTATTTTCTCAAAACATTTAGAGGAGTTTTTGGTTTATGTTATATATTCCAGTGTAACCATTAAATGGACTAATGAAGAGAAAGTCTCACTAATATAGCTGGTTTGATGTAAGCCATGATATGATTCGAGCACCCAGTTTGTATTTACTTTAACAGTTTTGGGTAAATATAAGTGAATTTTATTTATTTATTTTTTTTTCAAATTTTTTGTACTGAATTACTGTGAATCTAAATGTATTCTATTCCAGTGAGTAAGGTGGTTTCAAGGATTTTAAAAATAGGTATTTGTTTTAATATTTTATTTCAATTGAATCT
This sequence comes from Gonocerus acuteangulatus, assembly GCA_946811695.1. NCBI lineage: Eukaryota > Metazoa > Arthropoda > Insecta > Hemiptera > Coreidae > Gonocerus > Gonocerus acuteangulatus. The sequence goes on from OX328125.1 coordinate 78,855,566, forward strand.
TGTGATGGAGATTAATTTTAGAATTAGCTAATTTTTCACATCCCCTCACAGCACAAGTCCACTTAGTTTATTTAAAGTTTTGCCAAAACTTGCTTGTTTGTATTTTTGTTGTACAGAAGCCACATAAGTGTTTTCAATACTTCTCGAATGTCTCTGGAAAAAATATTGTTTTCTATTTTAATGATTGTGTGTGTTGATTATTTGAATTAGAATAGTGTTGCTTGTTTAAAATTTTGAGATAATCTAAAACAAAAATGATTTCTATAATATTTAAGTTGTTGAAAAATAATTTTCTGGAAGTCAAAATATATTGTGGACAATTCGATGTGTACTCGCAATTGTTTAGACCTTTAATAAACCATTCATTATAATGTACTCAAGTACAATAATGTCAATGGCCTGGTGGCTATAGGCCACAATGGACCTTTCCAACTATCATTAACTCGCTAATAATTATCCATAAGTGATTTTGAAAAAAAAAATGTGATTATTTTTATTATTATTTTCATGGTACATCACAATATATTATGGCTTATGTATAATGAAATAAGTAAATGAGTTTCAGCTGAAAGATTATTGAAAAAGTGACAAAGTTACTTGGCTCAAAATTTTGATATTATTATTCCAAAGTTGATTTTGAAATTCATATGTTAAGGCTTATATTTAACTAAAACATTTCATTTATATTATAATGTAAACCTATTTTCTTAGGAAGTAAGTTTGCTTCTGTTTATTTGCCTAGCGTGTATATTATTATTATTTTTTTTTAATTGAAAATCATTAATGTGCAATAATGTATCAAATCACTTGCCGGCAAATTTCATTACTCGTTTAATAATTGTATCCCTTATGATGAAAAAAAGAATTTTTTTTTGTTGCTATTACTAATGTAGAATATCATTCTTGATGTTTTTGATCTGTATAGATCATATTATTCGTATAACAAATGAGGTGTCGTGGTGTATTGTAGAGAATGTTCAAATTTATACTCTCCTCTGCCAGGAGGATTGAAAATATGTACATTCAATGTTTTGTCTTTTTTTACTCACTAACATTCTAATGTATTATTATGGAAATTTTGGGCGTAAATGTAGTCTTATTTCTATTTTATAAGACTAGCTTATAGATTATAATTCTTAGTTTGAATATAGCTTCATTTTTATTTATTTTTTTAAACAATATGCTTGTATTAGTACTTTTATGATAGCATTTCGTAAAGAACTTAAAGTAACAATTACTATCACAATCCCAGTGTTATAATGTTGTGTATTTTTTTGGCTTTATCTTCCCATTCTTAATGACTCGCTAATATATGGGATAAGAGGAATATTTTTCATGCTACATTGAGTCATCTTAATGTTTTATTAAACTGATTGCTAATCACCTGATTTTATACTTTTTTCTGATTCTTTCAGACATTTTTTACAATAATTATTGCCATATTTTGTTTGTATCATAACAAGTTGACTTTTTTTTTTTTTAAAGGTTTTATTTAATCATACATTAGTCTATATGACTGATGAAATTACTCCAATTAATAATAAGTATCAAGAACCCAATATTTCGTATGTACTTTTTACTTCATATATGTATTATTCAATAAATGTTAGTAGTTTTAGAAGAATGCAGAATATTTATCAAGGCTGCAAATCCCTCAAATAATTTATTTTCATTTAAAATAAAGCTTCTTAAAGATGGATTTGGTCTTTCAAGTAATTTTTAAATGTTTTGTTTACTCAATATGTGCAATTTGAATGATCCTGTCTTAGAAATATAAAGAACTAATAAGTAATTTTGTACACAGGTATGAATACCTTAGTCAGGGCCAATATTTAGAAATGATGGCGTTTTTTGTTTTTTTGTAAGCATACACGATCACATTACAAAATAGTTCCTAATTAAGAAAGTTAAAATATTTCTTCTTTTGATATATTTCTATGGTTCTTCAAAAAAATAATGATGTCTAAATAAAACGTATCTTATTTCTTTGGCTGCACTGCTCTAATGCAAATGAATAACTCAATGCAATTTGATGTAATCTGATTGACCAGTATTCTTTTAAACTGTTTTAATGTGAAATCTCTTTACTGTGAGCTTTATTACTTTAACATATTTATTTTACTTTTATTTTAGTGGATTTTTAAATTATTACTTGCTAGAAGAATAACAAACATGTCCACTATATTGTAAGTTTTTATTTGTAAAGAAATATTAACTTATTTACATTTATACTATGTTATATTTTTTATACTTTTATATATCTGTGTTGTGTGCTAATAAAGTTTATTGTTTTAAAGTGTCTCTCATTGTTATTTGGATTATTTTTAACCTTGATTTAATAAATATTATTAGATAATATTTCCTCTGCCCTACTTTAATAGAAACCCAAATTGTCCATGAGTCAAGCGAAAACAACGAACAGTTATAGATGGAAATTTTTGGAACAAAATTTTTGACTTCGTAACTTTGTTTCTGCTGTATAGGAGGTGAACATATCAAAAGTCCTCGCCTGTAGCCTTTGTGCCGTGGGGGGGGGGGGGTTTAGAAGGTCCCATTTTTCGGGTTTTCACTTATGTCTCGGAAACCCTGCGTCCTAGCAACATGACTATTCTATAACAAATGAAAGCTGATTAAATGTCCTACAAGTTATATTCTATAAAGTTTTTCGAGATATCTTTAGTTTTCGAAATATCCGCTCTTGAAAGTCTCATTTTGGGGAAGAATACTTTAGCCGCATATTTTTTCCTCGTTTTGATCGGATAACTCTTCAACGATGTACCAAAAAAATAAATAACGGTTATAGGGTTGTAGAGTATTGCATTCCCTTCAATAATATACAGGGTGTTCAAAACTCGATTGACACCCCCCTTTTTTCCCACAATTTTTGAAATTTAAAAACAAGTAAAAGAATATAAAGACTTTATATTAGATCCTAACCTAACCAAGACAGAAAGAAGCTCAGGTGAGACCTCTCAATTATCCGTTGCCCATGACAACGACTGGCCTTGTTTACCATCTCCACACAACCCTTCTCCAAGAATGGATTGCCAGTCTCCCGATGACGTAGATACAGAACCAACTACAAAACGCAACAAACAAACAACACACTCACCAATACCATTGCAAAACAGATTTCAACCATTAGAACTCTTAACAGAATCCACAACAGAAAATACGACAGACAAGCCCTTTAAAATTCCACCAATATTTCTTTGCTCAAATGAAAACTACTTAAAAATTACAAATGATATTAAATCAAATGTTACAAATAGCTTCGAAATTAAACAATGCAACCAAAAAATCAAAATTACACTCACCAGCATTGGAGATTTCAGGAATTTGACAAAATTTTATGATTTAAATAGTAAAAAATATTATACATACGTAAACCCCGAGGAAAAAACCCTTTCAGTCGTAATCCGAGGTGTTCCCTATTCACTCAGCGATACGGAAGTATTCGAATTTCTCTCAAATAAGAAATATCCGGTCCTGAGTGTCACAAGACTTCATAATCGACAGAGAGCCCCCACTCCATTATGTGCAGTCGAATTAAAAAACGATGAAAAGGGCCAAACAATATTTAACCTCAAAGCACTCTACTACACTATCGTTACAGTTGAGCACCGAAGGCTATCAAATCGCGCAGTACAATGCGGAAGATGCTTGAGGGTAGGTCACACAAAAAATTATTGCAAGCTAGATCCACGATGTAGCCGTTTTGCAGGACCTCACTTGACAAACATTTGTACGGCCAATGATAACCTACTCAAATGTGCGAATTGTGGAGAGAAGCACAGTGCGAAGTATCGCGGATGTTCTGCTTTTAAAGGTCAGTATAGACATCGAATATTTCCCCAACCCTCAAATCCAAACATAATCGAAAACAAGCAATTGCCAGCAAAAGCTCAAACATTTCGTCCGCCAACAAAACCTACACCCATAATAAAGACTCACACCCCAATCAACTCTCAATTCACTCCCAGCCCAATACAATCAACACACTGCCCTGACCCACTTAAAACCAATGCCTGGTTTGAACGACGGCCTCTAGGAACACATTCTGCCCCTAGCTCTGCTCCAAAACCTTCTTCTCCTACACAAACTCAAAATACTGACTCCAATAAACCAGACCTAGACTTAAGCTCTCTAATTACTACATTAATTAAACCAATCATACCTTACTTACAAAATCTCCTTCTCAATGTCATACAAGACTTCTTCAAAAACAGCTATGGACAACCCTAATTACGAACATACTCAAAATCTGACAATCCTTAACTGGAACGCCAATGGACTGAAAAAACGACAGACCTTATTCTCAAATTTCCTAAGCAGATACCAAGTGGACATTGCTTGTGTGATAGAGACTCATCTCAAACCGAACGATACATTACGAATAGGAGGATACATTTTATATAGACAGGACAGCGAAAAACGTTTTGGAGGAGTAGCTTTATGTATAAAGAGGGGTTTAAAACATTCCCACTTTCTCCTTCCCAGGCAACTACATCTCGAAGCCGTCGGAGTTAATTTGACGACAAACAACAACAGAACAGTGAACATTATCTCAGCTTACCTTAGACCTCGACGGAGAGTAATACAAAATGACTTCGAACAGATCTTTACAGGAGAACCTACTTTACTGTTAGGGGACTTGAATAGTAAACATACTGACTGGAAGTGCCGGACACAGAACTGTAATGGTACTAGACTTCAGACTGTAACGGAAAATCTTGGAATACACATTGAATCCCCAGACGAACCAACGTTCCATCCCACTCGACAAGGACATTTACCTGACATACTTGACATAGCTCTAATCCACAAACTCGACATTCCTATTTACCTCAAAACCATTATAGACTTAGACTCAGATCACCTCCCTGTGATTTGCACATTGGGAACACAAAGACAATACATAGAACCACTCCCTCGGCTAATAACTGGGAAGGTAAATTGGGAATTGTTCTCTCAAGAAATGTGTACATTCTCAATTCCAGCTACATACAATAATAAGGAGGAAATAAATTCAACAATAGAATCATTCACTCAACACATATACACATCCATACAGAAAGCGACATTCACTCAATTCACAGACAAACGGACAGGACTATCAAACAGCACCCCACCACACATATTACAAATGATACGACAAAAAAACACTCTGCGACACCGATGGCAAAGGACGAAACACCCCGTTCTAAAAACTATAGTGAATAGACTATCCAGGCAAATTAGGTGGGAGCTAGATCAAACCCGATTCGAAAATTATAGGAGATTTGCAGAAAGTCTTACTCCTGGTGACGCAAATCTGTGGAAAGAAACGAAAAGACTGACAGGACAGAAAACTGACATATTCTCACTGACTGACCAGACAGGGACAGCCAATACAGATGAAGAGAAATGCCAACTACTGGCTGGACATTTTCACAGACAATTCAAAAACGACACTAAAACCAACAGAGACATAGACGTAACCGTAAATACCTACTTACAAACTCCAATTACGACAGTTGAAAAAAACATCGACTTCATAACTCCTTACGAAGTAAATACGATCATCGGGAAACTGGCAAACAGGAAATCTCCAGGAGATGATCTTATATCCAATGTCGTCCTCAAACATCTTCCACAGAAGGGTATCGCACTCATCACAAGCATATTTAATGCTTGTTTGAGATGTGGTTACTTCCCAAAAATGTGGAAAAATGCTGTTGTGGTAGTGTTTCACAAGCCCGGAAAACCAAAGGAAGATCCCGACAGCTATCGACCAGTAAGCCTTCTAAATACAATGGATAAAGTCTTCGAAAAATGCATTGAGAAGAGACTCCGCCGGCACTTAGAGGAGAATAAAGTCATTCCCCAACATCAATTTGGGTTCAAACCTCAACACTCAGCTGTCCACCAAATACAGAGGGTAGCTGAATTAATATTAAAGGGATTTGAGGAAAAAAAGTATTCAACAGCTGTTTTCTTAGATGTCAAGTCAGCATTCGACACAGTGTGGCACAAGGGTCTTCTGTATAAACTCAAAAAAACTTGGCCACCATGCTATCTAGCGAATATTATCTCTTCGTTCCTCGACGAAAGAACATTACAAGTACGAGTTAAAAACAGCATCAGTCGCAAAATAACTGTTTCTGCTGGTGTGCCACAAGGAGCAGTACTGAGCCCTTTACTGTTTAGCTTGTATTGCCACGACATCCCCGACCCTCAAACTGCCACAGTCGCTCTGTTTGCAGATGACACGCTAATCATGAGCCAAGGAAATAATGTTCCAAAAACCATCGCAGACCTTCAGTCAGCACTGGACAGCATTACATCGTGGTTCAAAAGTTGGAAACTCCGTCTCAAAAAATAAATAAAATTTAAATGCACCTCCTTTTATACGAAACACACAAATCCACAGAGAGCTCGGGGTTGTCCACTCCGCAGAGCACATTGAAAAACTCACCCAAAGGCACTACGGAAAACTCTCAACAATAGAAGGAGCCGCCTACTTTCAGCTAGGAGAGAAGATTGCAACACGTCTAAAGCCAAGATGCTATCAAGACTTCTTTCATTTGCAATAATTTTTTTTTTTTTTTTTTTTTTTTAATTCATTCTCAGTTTACTTTTATTTATTTATTTATTCCTATTTTTGTTTTGTTTTTATATTTATTTTGTTAATGTATTTTTTTTTCTCCCTTAACCATTTGTAAATAATACTTTTATGTATTGGTTCAAATATATTGATTGATTGATTGAAATTTAAAAACGAAATTTGGTGGGTCTTAACGTGGTAGAATGAACATTGGTTGGACCATATATACGACTTCTTAACTTTCTCCAGTTCTTCTCCAGAGACCTATGGAATATCCAATAGAAAGGGGTTATTTTTATGACGGATTTTTGTAGAGAATTGAATTTTATGTCGATTTTATATCTGTAATTTTTTCGCTAAAGCGCTCCAATGAGTTACAAATTGCCGAAAACCGTTAAAAACCTTGTTTTTTGTCACTTTTCTTCCAATAACGTAGAAATTATGCCCGTAATGAAAAAAGTAGCTCATGTAAAAGTTGTAGAGAGTTAAATATACTTTCCAAATAGTATCATTAAATTCTTAAAATGTTATAGGAATGGAGCAAAACACACTTTTGTTTTTGAAGTTTTCAGAAAAGTTTCTTATCAACGTGATCTACGGTTCAGTAAACTTAATAAACATTTCCTAAACTATTTTTGCTCCACCTAGTTTTGGATTTAGGAACGTTTGAAGAAAAAATCAAATTCAATTACTTTATTAAGACATTAAAATAATAAATTTAAAGCAAAAGAACTCACTTAATGATTAGAATTTTGTAGTAATTATTTTTGTGTTGGACGAATGTATTTTGTTTTAATTTTCTGTTTCTTACATCTTGGCCATTAGTGCCGACATCCAGGATGCAGCTAGGAATTTTCCCAGCGAGCCATGAGATAAGAAAACTCCTGCCGCCGCACAGTGGGGCCAAACTATTTTTCGTGTTTCAAAAAAGCTACAGAATCCAAATCTTAACCAATTTCAATGATTTTTTTTTTAAATGAAAGCTAGTAAAATTTAGTTTTTTGTTTCTCCTGTTTAATATATTACGTGTAAATAATTCACAAACTTTTACAAACATAAAATAATATTTTATTTTTCATGTAACTTAATATACACCACTGATATCGTTGAAATTAGACCTGGAAAAAATCAAAATTTATTATCAACTCATTCAAAAATCACATTATTTCAATAATTCTCTTTGTTAAAATATGACAAATTTACGTTTTATAGACGTCGGTCTGATTTTTTCCAACTCTAATCAGGGTTTGAATGTTTAATTTCAACGATATCAGTGCTGATATTAAGTTAGATGAAAAATAAAATATTATTTTATGTTTGATTGTTAAAGTTTGTTAATTATTTACAAGTAATTTAATAAACAGTGGAAACAAAAAACAAAAATCTGGTCGACAAGGCTGTTCTAAATTTAATTAGCTTTCATTAAAAAAAAAAAAAAAAAATGCATTCAAATCGGTTAAGATTTGGATTCTGTAGCTTTTTTGAAACTCGAAAAGTAGTTTGGCCCCACTGTGCGGTGGCAGGAGTTTTCTTATCTCCCGGCTCGCTGGAAAAATTCCTAGCTGCATCTGGGATGTCAGCACTAATGGCCAAGATGTCAAGGCGCCGTAAAAAACAGAAAACTAAAACAAAAAAAAATCGTCCAACACAAAAAATAATTACTACGAATACTAATTACTACTTACGAAATTCTAATCATTAAGTGAGTTCTTTTGCTTTAAATTTATTATTTTAATGTCTTAATAAAGTAATTGAATTTGATTTTTTCTTCAAACGATCTTAAATCCAAAACTAGGTGGAGCAAAACTATTTTAGGAAATGTTTATTAAGTTTTACTGAACCGTAGATCAAGTTGATAATAAACTTTTCTGAAAACTTCAAAAACAAAAGTGTGTTTTGCTCCATTCCTATAACATTTTAGGCATTTAATGATACTTTTTGGAAAGTATATTTAATTCTCTACAACTTTTACATGAGCTACTTTTTTCATTACGGGCATACTTTCTACGTTATTGGCAGAAAAGTGACGACAAACAAGGTTTTTAACGGTTTTTGGCAAATTGTAACTCATTGGTGCACTTTAGCGAAAAAATGGCAGATATAGAATCGACATAAAATTCAATTCTCTACAATAATCCGTCATAAAAATAACCCCTTTCCATTGGAAATTCCAGAGTGAGGGTCTCTGGAGAAAGTTGAGGTGTCGTGCATAAGATCCAACGAATGTTCATTCGACCACGTTAAGACCCACCAAGTTTCGTTATATTTCAAAAATTGTGGAAAAAAGGGGGGTCTCAATCGAGTTTTGAACACCCTGTATATTACTTTGCTATTTTATGTATTTTCGTTCAAACGTAAAAATAATTTCAGTGTTCATCGTGAAATAAGAAATTTAGCGACTAGGTAGACTAATAGTCCAGGGAACTAAGAGTTATAGGTGGAAATGTTTGGAACACAATTTTTAACTTCATAACTTTGTTTCGGCTAGTTAGGAGGTTAACATATCAAAAGTCCTTACCCGTAGCCTTTGTGCTGGGGGGGAAGGGGGGTTAGAAGGTCCCATTTTTCGGGTTTTTACTTATATCTCGGAAACCCTGCGACCTAGCGACATGACCATTCTTTAACAAATGAAAGCTGATTAAATATGCTACAAGTTCAACTCAATAAAGTTTTTCTTTTTAGTGATCTTTAGTTTTCGAAATATCCGCTCTTGAATGTCTGTCATTTTGGGTAAAAACCACATTTTTTTCTATTCTCGACCGGATATCTCTTCAACGATGAACCCAAAAAATAAATGTCGGTTATAGGGTTGTAGAGCATTCCATTCGCTTCAATAATATATGTTACTTTACCATTTTATGTATTTTCTTTCAAAAGTTATATACGCACTTACATGGTCTTAGCAAAACCATTGCCAATATAATGGACAAGATCTTATCTAATTGAGTGTGAATAACTGGTCAGTGGGCCCAAAATTATATATTTTGTGCTATTTATACGTCCAGTACTCACTATATTTACATAATGGAGTATATTTTGGAGAATACATTGACTGGAAATGGGGAGAAATTGAAAGGTTCATTGGTCGACAGTTGTCGCCAGATATCACGATGAACACTAAAACTGTTTTCACGTTTGAAGTAAAATACATAAAATAGTAAAGTTATATATATTATTGAAGCGAATGGAATGTCCTACAACCCTATAGCCGACATTTATTTTTTGGGTTCATCGTTGAAGAGATATCCGGTCGAGAATAGAAAAAAGTGTGTTTTTCCCCAAAATGACAGACTTTCAAGAGCGGATATTTCGAAAACTAAAGATATCTCGAAACTGTTTATGGATTAGAACTCGTAGGAAATTTAATAAGCTTTCATTTGTTATAGAATGGTCATGTCGCTAGGACGTAGGGTTTCCGAGATATAAGTGAAAACCCTGAAAATGGGACCTTCTAAACCCCCCCTCCCCCCCGGAACAAAGGCTACAGGTGAGGACTTTTGATATGTTGACCTCCTAACTAACCGAAACAAAGTTATGAAGTTAAAAATTGTGTTCCAAACATTTCCACCTATAACTCTTAGTTTCCAGGGCTATTAGTCCCTAAATTTCTGATTTCACGATGAACAGTGAAATTATTTTTACGTTTGAAGGAAAATACATAAAATAGCAAAGTAATATATATTATTGAAGGGAATACAATAATCTACAACCCTATGACCGATATTTATTTTGGGGAAAAACACACTTTTTTCTATTCTCGACCGGATATCTCTTCAACGATGAACCCAAAAAATAAATGTCGGCTATAGAGTTATAGGACATTCCATTCGCTTCAATAATATATATATAAGTTTACTATTTTATGTATTTTACTTCAAACGTGAAAACAGTTTTAGTGTTCATCGTGATATCTGGCGACAACTGTCGACCAATGAACCTTTCAATTTCTCCCCATTTCCAGTCAATGTATTCTCCAAAATATACTCCATTATGTAAATATAGTGAGTACTGGACGTATAAATAGCACAACATATATAATTTTGGGCCCACTGACCAGTTATTCACACTCAATTAGATAAGATCTTGTCCATTATATTGGCAATGGTTTTGCTAAGACCATGTAAGTGCGCATATAACTTTTGAAAGAAAATACATAAAATGGTAAAGTAACATATATTATTGAAGCGAATGGAATGCTCTACAACCCTATAACCGATATTTATTTTTTAGGTTCATCGTTGAAGAGTTATCCGGTCAAAACAGGAAAAACATATGCGGCAAAAGTGTTTTTCCCCAAAATGACAGACTTTCAAGAGCGGATATTTCGAAAACTAAAGATATCTCGAAAAACTTTATAGAATAGAACTTGTAGGAAATTTAATCAGCTTTTATTTGTTATAGAATAGTCATGTCGCTAGGACGCAGGGTTTCCGAGATATAAGTGAAAACCCTGAAAATGGGACCTTCTAAACCCCCCGGCACAAAGGCTACGGGCGAGGACTTTTGATATTTTCACCTCCTATCCAGCAGAAACAAAGTTACGAAGTCCAAAATTGTGTTCCAAAAATTTCCACCTATAGCTGTTTTTAAGCATTCGTTGCCTGGACTGAAGTGTGAATCTAAATAAAATTAATCCCTACAAATAAAACAATAAAATAAATTCGTTTTTTAACTATTTTTAATCTTTCGAGTTGTTTCAGCTTCTCATAACATTTCTTATCTTTTACTCAAATTCACGTAAAAAAAATAAAAAGTTTTTCACATGCTGCTTTACTTAGCACATCCCTCAGAAGGTGGGTAATGTGCGCTGCATTCCTGAATAATTTGTTTAAAATAAACTATATAAAGACAAAATAAATAAGAATAGTTTTGGTCCTTTATATTTTTAATGAATGAATTATAATTTTTTTTTTGGAGTAAGCCCCGAATTCTAATAAACTGATTCCTTTGTTAAATGAAGGCTCGACAAGATATGCTGACATTGTGCTAACAAACGGAAAACCAAAACGGCTCTAATCTTAGACCCAACGATTCCTTACAAAGGCAACTATGAAAATTATGTGAAAATGTAAACAAAGAGAAGCAAGACATTTATGAGGAGTGCATCTCTTATTTTATAGAAAAGTTCTGGGAGAGTTATGGAAGCTGAGAATTCTCCATAAAAGGACTATGGTTTGGCTCCTGAGGCTCCATCCCAAAAAAACAGCTGCACTCTTCCAGGAAATAGGGATCAGCCAGGACCTACTAGGATGAATAGCAGAATCAATTCTTGTTGACTCGCTTGCTATATCATTCAGAGCCACACATATGGCTGAAATATGCTCTTTATTTTTTCTTATTAGTTTAATGATTAACTTTTTGATATATTTATTAGTAGGGGTGAGGTTAGCTCAGTGGACTAATATGTTGGAGGAACTGAGTTCCAATCCCGACCAAGCACTAAAGATTTTTATGAAGACAAGTTATGGTTGGGATTCGGCTAGGGGAAAAAAAACGTCAGACCTTCAGGAAGAAATCTGTATTGGACGTTTCGGCTGCACTTTGGTAGCCTTCTTCATCTAAAAAATATGTACAACTTATAAGTAAAAAAACAGGCAGAAATGGTCGTAGTTTATACATCATGACAATAAATTTGAACTAACCTTATTTTTAAACAATGGAAATTCGGTAGACAGGTAGTTATTATAGAAAATGTGGTTTTTGGTAAGAAACTATTAACAAAGGTGTGAATTTAAACAACATGTAGAAAGAAATAAGCAAACAGTACAAAAATAACATCATTAAAATTTTATATTATGAGAAAAACAATATATTCTATAAGTGAATACAATTTATAATAATCAATACACAGATGCGTACCACTAGAGAATGCCTAGGGGGGAGGGAGGAAGACCAAGAAGACATTTAGGTGACCATGGTTGAAAGTATGATGGACAGCTACTACCCTGAGGTTTTTTATAGTTATGACTGGGGGAGGGGAGGAGTAGGCGTAAGTCGGTAAGGATGAATGAAGTAAATTGCTAGGTTGTAAAAGATATTAAGGATTTTGGGACACACAGATAGAAAAATTGTCTGGAGCCTAGGAACAAAGCTCAAAAAGGAGGTCAGGTCAGTTTATGGAAGACGGTGGAGTAAATAGGAGAAATGTTTTGTTTGTCCGTTTTGTAATTAATGTAATTTGGGTTTAAGTTAATGTGGACGCATTCGGAGATCTGCCGTTTTTTGGTGTTTCGTTCTGTGGAAAGTATTTTAGTGTCGTCAAAGTTGAATGTGTGTTTTTTTGTTATGGCGTGTTTTGCAAGGGCGGATTTGTAGATTTCTTTGTTTTTAATGGTCTGTTTGTGTTGTGTAATGCGGGTGTGAATATAATTTTTGGTTTCTCCTAAGTATACTGCATTACAGGAGGGGGTTTGGCAAAGTATTTGGTAAAGACAGTGGGTGGTGCAGTCATAGGGAATGGGATCTTTGAGTTTGGTGTACAATGTAGTAAGTTTGTTAGTGGTTTTTAACCCAAAGTTTAGTGACGGGAAGGCTTTTTTTAAAGCCTTTGCAAGTTTTTCAGTCAATCCTGGTGTGTATGTCAGGGAACGAAATATCTGGGGGGAGGAATCAAGAGAGGCATTGGGGGAGGTGTCATTGAAGGATTGGGATTTTATTTGCTTTATAAGCCGATTTATGAGGTTGGAGGGGGGGGAATGGTTTAATGTTAATATTTCGGTAGCTCTTTTCAAGTTTTTATTTTGGAAGGACTCGTGGGATAAGGAAAGGGAGCGGCAAAGAGGGTTGCGAGCTACATTGATTTTCAGGTGGTAAGGATGGGAAGCGTGGAAGTTGAGTAAATGTCCAGAATGAGTGGGTTTTGTATACCAGTTTGTGATGATAGTGCTGTCGGTCTGTCTGATTAGTAGAGCGTCCAGCTACGGGAGCTGTTGGTCCTGTTCTGTCTCTACCGTAAATTGTAGTCTGGGATGATAAGAATTGAAGCAGTCTAGTATGTCTGTTACTCTATCGGGGTTTATTATCAACAGAAGGTCATCTACATATTTGCAAATAAAGGAGATGTACTGGGGGAACAGTAGGACGAAAGTGTTAAGTAAGTCGGCGAGAAGGATGGAAGATAAGTCTGGAGTAAAACAATTTCCCATGGCTAACCCTTCAATTTGTTGGTAAAATTGTCTGTTATATTTAAAAAAAAAAACGCTGTTGACGCATAATTTGAGGCTGTCAACAAAATATTCAAACGATAAGGGGCTCTGCGGTTCTATAGAAGACCAATAGTTTTGGATTATATTTAACGTTTTAGTTAGAGGGACTTTGGTAAAAAGGGAGGTGGCATCGAATGAGATAAGAATATGTCCGGGGGGTACGGTGAAATTCAATAATTTTGAAATAAGATCGAAAGAATTTTTAATATTATTATGGCTTAATGATTGTAATGCGGGGATTTTTATCTTCTAGTGTCTTCATTCATGGGAAGGATTCGGCCTCCCTAGCCCACTCAGCCTTTAATTGATTTATTAATGGGTACCTTGGATAATGGATATAATTATTTTTTGTTTTGCTCATTTGCATAAATAGTTTCATCATTATATTCTCATTTATTTTATTAATTCATATAATTTTTTTTTTGGAATACCTACAAGGTTGATTAATATGTTGTGCTTCGAGCAGCCCAATTTTGTTTGGCAACTAAACATTTTTGTACAATAAAGTTTTTCCTCCTCTTCACAACTCATGTTGCTGAGGACATGTCTCCTCATTATCCATGAGTTTCGTTTTATACCTTGACAAAAAAAAAAAAGATTCTGGCCGCTATCACTATATGTATATTATATATATATATATATATATATATATATATATATATATACATATTATATATATATATATACATATTATATATATATATATATATATATATATATATATATATATATATATATATATATAATATGTATCTATAGAGAGGGAGAGACAAATTTTAACAGGGGACATTTTTGGTCTTGAATAGGAAGGATCATGAAGATTTGAAGAAATTCTTCTTCTTGTTTTATGCCTGCAACCTCCATATCTACATTGCCAGAAGTATACTTATTTAATAGACGCTGAGCCATAATCACTTTTACTTTCTTTTGGAAAGATGATGGAGTTCCTGATGGTGACACTTATTAAATGTTTCTTAAAAAATTTTCAAAACAAATTTTGTAATAAGTTTAACGTTGAACCTTTTATTCTTTATTAAAACTCATATTTGTGTATAATTCATATAATATAAAATTTAAAAATATTTTAAGAGAAAAATTGAAACATTTTTAATCAAGGAGTATGGATGAATTGCATGAAGGGTGTCTCTGAGTGTTAAAGAACAAATGATCATCCAAAGACGAGAAGTATTTAATTGGCCTATTAAAATGCCATTTCAAATTTGAGCATTTTGACATGATCTTTGGAACCTGATTTATTAATAATAAATGAAAAGGCCTTTGTAGAGGCTCCTTAGGTTAGATTAAAGGACTTTTGGCTCTGGAAAATCCCCCTTAGATGGGTTTGAATCCTACCTCTTTCAGTGATGGGTACATACTCTGGGACTGATGGCCTTGAGAATTAGTGAACTAAGAGAAAGTATAAAACAGGTGAAGAATGACCAAAGGCAACGACATTTATTTAATTATTTGTAAAGAAGTAAAATTAATTTGTTGTTTTCTTTAGAGAAGATAAAAAAAAATTGAAATACAATGTTTTTTTCCATATTTTTTTGAAGGCACTATTACTAAACAAGGCGAGAATGAAAATTTGTATTTGATAGAACCATAAAGAGATTTAAACTAAACACCTTAAGTCAAAATGTCTTTTCTTTTGTACATTTTACTTTTAGGAAGACTGAGAACACAACATCCCTGTTTTCAGCTATCACCAATATAGTATTTTTATAATTATTCATAGAAAATCAAACATGTCCATTTAATATCAATATTATTGATAAAGAATTACCAAAAATATTCAGAAGCCATAGCGGTGCAACAAGAGTTTGCTAATATGGTGATGGCAGGTGGGATATACAGCTAGGTACATCCGCTGAACAAGATCACCCCTATTGTATGTGCCTCCATGCAGCTGGTGGTCCTCTTATATATATTAGAGGAGCGATTCCACTACAGCTCACTTCCACCATGAGGTAAGAATATGCTTACGTATATTAATGCTTCACAAATTTTTCTATTACCATTTCTTTAAAGTATAATTCATATTAATTTAAAAGCACTGGAACATCTTGTCAAAGCTATCATGATTTTAACTACAATTGTTTAAATGTTCTCACTGATTCTTAATAGCAAAGTGATTAATCTAGTGACCAGTTTAAAATTGAGATCTACTTAAAAAATCAGTCTTAATAGTTTATTTGTAATTCTGGATTTTTTTTTCATTTGTCATATGCAATGATTTACAAGAGATATATAATAATTCATTGAGATACTATTAGGAAATAACAAGTGAAGTTTACCTTACAAATAGAAAGTATGGATGAAAACTGTAAATGTTTATTTTATTTACTTGTAAAGTTTAGAGTGGTGATATAAATGTTATTTTTTTTTACTGACAGTATGGGCATTAAAAAAAAAAAAAAAAAAACTCATGCAGGGAATAATTTTGATAACTTTTGTTTTCTAAGGGGCTGAATCTAAAAGTAACTTGCGTTTTCATCCACCATGCAAAGTCTTTATTTCTGGAGGAATACATTATCTTAGCAGAGAGAGCATATTTCATGACACTTAACTATGTCGTATATTTTCTTTTAATTAGAAAAAAATATTCCTTTGTAATATATTTAAAAATTCTCTGCTTTTGATGTGAACACTGTTTATCTTTTCTTTGATGCTTCACTAAAAATGTTTTTGCTTTCCATATTCTATTTCTTGCCTCGGCATTCTACAGTAAAGAGCTATTATGATAATGTCTCATTTTCCTTGGTACATTTTGATATCACAAACATCCTAGTGAAATCTTTCCTCCTGCACTTCACTATAAGTTTTTAGGAAAACTGTTTTAGGCTTGCCTTGCACCCTTAAGCTTAATATAGTGTTGTTGTTTTGTTTTTTTAGGGAGAGTCCTTAGTATTCCCCAAAACCCTCTAAATATCTTCCTTAACGGATACATTTGCTTCTTTTCCCCAATTGTTTCTGAAAAAAGGGTATTAGATAACCGATTTCGAATGTCAGGGCATGCAAAACTCCCTCTTTCGACTTATCTTCTCAGTCAGTTTAAAAAGAGGAATTATGTGCTTAAACTAAACACAGGAAACCCGACAAGGTGGAATTTATCAAATATTTTTCTGGTTTCATATGAAAGCAACTGAAAGAGACAATAATAAAAAGCTAAGCAATGTTTTGGTTTCAAATGTGTACTTAGAGCAGAAAATAGTTTCTTGCAAGTTATCAGCTAAAGATTATTTTCAATGATGATTTTACTCTTATATTAGAATTTTCATATACTATTTAGTCTAAAAGACCAATAGGAAAATTTTATATTTATAGACAAATATGATAAACCCAAGCAAAGAATTGGTCATGTAAAGTATTTTCTTCAAAATGAACGGGAATTAATTCATTTCCCTAGAAAGCCTAATTCAATTATCAAGGCTATTTAAATGAAAATAGTAAGAGTAATAATTAAAATTGGGGTCTCTCGTGGTCTAGTGGCTAGCCCGTTAGATTCATAAGCAGGAGATGGTGGGTTTGATATCCACCGGCGGCAGGAATTTTCTCATCTCACGGCTCGTTGGGAAAATTCCTCGCAGCACCCTGGATGTCGGCGCTAATGGCCTAGTCGTCAAGGCGCAAAAAAAAAAAAAAAAGAAAGAAATTATCAAAGAGTGGAACACAAAATAATTGGCATACATAAAAGAATTTGTTTAGATGGTTTTATTTTTATGATTGTTTTTGCACTAGGTTTGCTGAAAAAACTACTTTTTTGCAAATATGAACTCTATTGCATATGCAAATTTTTAGTTTTATTATTTTATTTATTTAAATTTTAACGTCCATTTGTTATTGACGACAAATTTTAGAACGAGTTATCTATAGGTTGCAATCACGATAGGCCTGAAGCCTTTTCTTTTTTCTAAAGAAATGCCACCATACTGGAGATCGACCCCATGGCACAGTGCAAACGCCTTAGCACTCATGGCCACCGGGCCTCCATTTAGTTTTATTAAAATCAAAAAGTCTTTAGTGCTCCTTCATAAACATGTATATTACCTTTTAAAGCAGGGGTTTAAAACTTTCTTTTGTAAAATATGTAATAGTACTTACGAGAAACAGTATGCTCCCATAAAAATGTTCGAAATGAGAACTTTAAATGTTCATTTCAGATAAATTATTAAAAAAAACAGATTTTAGGATTGGGAAATCAGGAGTCAATCTTTTGTTCCTTACTTATTCTTTTTATTTAATGGCGGAACTAGCAATAGTAGCTCAAATAAACAGTAGATGAACATTCAAATTAAAAGTTTTATAATTAATTCTTAGCTGACCCGTTATTTAATTTTGAAATTCTCGTTATAGGACCTTCCACCTTTAACGAGAATTTTAAGTTTTATGTTAACAAAACACATTAGCAGTTGTAATGGAGAATATACTTAGATTGTAACAAAAACAATACTTCCACATACATCTCACAACCGACAATGGACACTTATAATTTTAGCAATGTAAATCATTTAAAGAATATAGATAATGTATAAGCCTTCAATTTAACATGACTATATTTTTTTAGAATGGCAGAAATTGTGAGCTACACTCTATTATTAGGTAAGTATTTCACTTTCTATTTTTATGAAAATTATTATTTTTAATTAATATAATCTTTTGTATACACAGGTTACACTCTCTTCTGTTTTATTGGGAGTTCAGTGGGAAAACCACTGGAAGATGGGTCTGATGATTATATACCTATAATGGTCAGAAGAAATGATTTCTTTCTAAAAGCCGCAAAATCTGTTCCTCGCATAGGTCGACGAAATGACTTTTTTATCCCTAAAAGTCTAAAATCTTCCCCAAGAATTGTCCGAAGAAATGACTTTTTCCTAAAAGCAGCAAAATCTGTGCCCAGAATAGGAAGGAGAGATGAACTCACTACTGTAAGTACATGAGTAGGATTTCTAGTGTCTTGAAGAAACATTTGCAATTTATATTTACCAAAATTAGTTAATATCCACAGTACAGTACTAATACAGAAGTTTATAATAGCCTTGTACATGTTTCCATATTATTTGATAGAAAATCAAAATAATAAACAAATATTCTCTTGTTTCACAAATATTTTATAAAATGTCAATTTTTTACATCAATACATTGAAATGTATATGGAAACCTTTCGTATTTCTTCCACCTGTTTTTGCTCATTTCAATTTAAATTCAAACTACTTACAATTTGATTATTTATTCTATAAATAAATATTTTGTTACAGATTGAAAGGGAAGCAACTGCAGCTTGGCCATGGTTCAGAGATCATGACTTTATCCCCAGAGTAATGAAAAAAGATTCAGGTGAATTACTAATATGTAAAAGTTAAGTGAGTTAGGAAATTGATTGAAGTATTATCTCGTACAATGGTTTTTACTTTAACTGCTGAAGTTTATTTCTCTAACTTTGCTGGATTATACTCAAAGCAAAACTAATAATTTGAAAGTTCCTAATGTTTTTGACATAATAAAACAAACAAACAAGAAAATCACTAAAAACTTCGGGTCTTTTTGCGAAGACCACATCCAGTTACTTTTGAAATAGCAGTAGTGATTGTATCAGTGATTTAGCGCATGCGCATAACTCCTTTGCCTTCCTATTGGAGGATTCCGATGACCAATTGCATTCGTTCTTGCTGGGAGTAAAGTAACCTTCAACAGTGAATTAGCTTTTGTTTATGAAAAAACTCTGCTTATGTTAGTGAGAAAAATGAGTCTTTTACAATTAGTTCGCGATGTTCCTAACAAAGAAAAAGAGATTGGTTTCTTACTCGGAAAAATTAATGGAGTCCTATTAATTTTAGCGAGTTGGATAGACTAGAGTCGGTACAATTAATATAATTCTATTAATTGCGAGTTGGATTGACTAGAGTTTTCTTATATCTTCTTGAGCGAGCGGAAACGCATAGCATGTAATGCCTAATAAATGTAAAATATCCAAAAAAGAGAGAGAGAAAAGGAATAAAATATGTTTGTTTACAAATATCGTTGTTTGTTATCCTTCATAACCTGCAAAACAGTCAACTTTAATGCTTAATAACTTATTTTATAGTTGAGAGAATTGATTTTGATCATATTAACCTTTTTATTAATAAATGTTGCTTGCCATTATCTAATATGAATTATAACCGTAGATAACGAGTCAAGAAGTAGTAGATAACCAGCAAAGAACCTATAAGCTAATCAGTAAGCTTATCAGCGAGTACGAGTAACTGTTATAAATCACTACTGCTACTTCAAAAGCAACTGGATGTGGTCTTCGCAAAAAGACCCAAAACTTCATATCACCTTTAGTATATTAATTTTATTTTTTCACACCTAAAGTAAGGATGAGCGTGGAACTTCTAACAAAGAATCCTTTCTGTAGATTGAAACACAGAACGTTAGGGACATTATAAAAATGAATATACTTTTTTCTATACCAGCACCATTTCTAAGCTCTAAGGGGTATAAAATGTTTAAAAGAAATTAAGAATTTTAAAACACTAAACATTTTGTAAATTCAATATCATAACGCAGTGTGACGTATTTAAAATATAAAAAAAAATGTCTGTTCACACTTCCAACTGTAATATATTGGTTGGAATAAAGGAATAGGTTTAACCAATGAAAATTACAGTATTACCAGATAGCCATTGACGTTTTTCAGCAATGGATTTGCTCAAAAAGTTTCAATTCAAAAAGGATGTTAGAAAAGTGTAGTATACGTCCTACTGATAAATGCCATCAAAGTCAAATGTGAGTATTTCAGTAAGTAGTAATCACAAAAATGAGAGAAAACGACGAGTTATTTATCAATAGTTTAGCCATATAAAAATAATAATTCCCCATTCAATTTGTATTTATAATTTTGTTTTGAATCTAAAACAGTTCCACTCTTTTCAGATTTGTTCGAGGAAACTGAGCCTGTAGAATATCATTCAAAAGAAAAAGAAGAACCAAGATTCCAGCCACTTGTTTAATATTTATCTGAAATGTTTTTATCTCAACGATAAGTTACCGCTAGTCATTAAAAATGAAAATGGTGTTGGTTTAACTTGTTAACTAAAAAGAATTTTTAATGTAAACCATATATTCTCATATGTAGGCAAAAATAATGTATTTTGAAATGCTTTCATTTTTTTATTAGATAAATATATGAGTAAAAAAAGTAGCATATTTAAATTAATACCTATCAAACTGCAATCAAACAATGAAGACATGGCACCTTCTTACACTATTCTCTTGAAAAATTGTACTTTACCATTTCAGGTTGATACTGAAATTACAAATATCCTTAGTAAGAACATAAATGTCTCATCGAATACAAATGAGAACAAATTCAATGATTAGTCACTGAATGAGAATCAATACCTCTTCTATTTTGGGGAAATGATTTTTTTTTTTTTTGGTTCAGTTTCATAATGAACAAAAATTAAGGCCATCACAGTTTATTTGAACATAATTAGAAATATCTGTACAGAATTGAAAAATAAACAAAAAAACTGAATCATCTTTAACTATCCTTTAGATATTATAAAGAAAGCTAACAAAAAATGATAATCTGTACGTTAATAAAGAAATTATAGCCACTTAAATCTTGAATTAACCAGGTGGCCATCCCATTTGTCTTCCACCTAGGACATGAATGTGAAGATGGAAGACTGACTGAGCACCATCTTTACCATCATTGACAACAAGTCTGTACCCATTTGTTAGTCCAACATCTTTAGCAACTTGTCGAGCCTTAATCATCAAGTGCCCAAGCAACTAAAAAACAAACAAACGAGGTATGATAAAAAATATTAGAATTTGCTGAAAACAATTTAGCTATTCTCGAGCCTATTTTGTAGTGGATAGGGACAAAAAAAAATTTAATATAATTTCTTTTAAAAGTAGGTATGTAAGATGAGTCCCAGTAATCATGGTGTTTATATAATTTTGTAGCAGTTAGATCAGTAGCTTTATCATAAGAAATAATGATTGAATATGACCTTGAAAATCAAATGTCGAGCAAGATAAGAATTTATTAAATTTGTATTTAATGTTAATGAAAAATTTAGGATCTCCTAGTTTAGCTAGCAAAGCAGAAGCCATTAATGTATAAAGAATCTAACAGTAGAAAACAATACAAAAGTTGAACGTAATTTAAATCTTAAGTTACTTTTAAAAATAATAATTTGAAGAAATTCAAAAATCAACTTATATCGACATTTCAAATTTATATTTACCTCTGAGTCTCCATCTGATGCTTCAGAGATACTTGAAATAGGTTTTCTAGGTATAACAAGAAAATGTGTAGGAGCTTGGGGGTTCACATCATGAAAGGCCAAACACTATAAATTAAATAATAAAAAAATAATAACATTTTCAAAATATTACGAATAATAATAAGTGGTGGCATTGTAGGAACCTTATCATCCTCGTATATAATTTTAGCTGGAATTTCCTTACGAATAATTTTTCCAAAAATCGTATCTCCCCCAGCAGTAGCTGTTTGAGCCTTTGCAACTTCGTCTGCCATTACACTTATACTGCAGGACTTCTGAAAAAAACGTATCCCCAAACAATTACTCCTGAGCTTCCATAACCTTACTGCAATGGGCAGAACCATGGTTACAAACTCAACCAATTGCAAACTTACCAGTGTTGTAAATCAGCTCAGGATAAAATAGTGGCGAAAATTGTTACGTTGTCACAAAAAGACTTAAAGATTTAAAAATAGATATAGTATTTTTCTGGTAAATAAATGACAAATAATAATAAAAGAGATAGCCAACAGTGTAAGCTATTTATTTGTGACGAATTTATATATTTTTTCCACCACAAATTTCTAGTAAATGTTCACTAAAAACTTGTAAGAATGTTCGTATAAACTGTAAAGAGCAACTGTTTTCGCCGTTAAACCTCTTCATGATAATTTATTTTGGAAATGCAGAAAACATTTTTTTTTTGTAACGATTGATTTACATAAAAATAACTCGTATGATTTTTTAAAAGCTAAGAATTAAAATCTTATGCTTTCTAAGAAACTAATTGCAATTTTTGCTGGCATGTTCGAAAGATGGATTCATTTTAATATTAAACAAACTTAATGTGCTAAAATAAAATAGCCATGAAAGCTGCATTATTGCATGGGCGTATATGGGGGGGGGGGAGGGCTGGTACCATTTCCGGGGTATGGAATACTAACAATTATAAACTTGGAATAGTTTTAGGCACCTAAAACGCTATTACACCTAAAGTAAAATATTTTTTATGAACTAATTGATCTTATTTAATTTATTTAATAGGGTTTTATGACACATTTTTACCATCAAATCAAAAGTTCGGGGGGGGGGGGGGGCTGCAGCCCCTAATCAAGGAATTTGGGGACACGATGTACCTATTTCAAATATCCTTAGCCATTAGTGAAGTCGAGTGGTGCTGTGCTACACCTGCTACGGCTCCAACTACATTAAACCCTATGGGGCCTCGTCCAACCAAGCGGGAGACCACATGCAACAAGTGGCTTCATGCTACATATCCAAAATGAGTTGAGCCTGTACCACGAAGCCGCTTGTTCTAGCTCTTTCAATACTAGTTCAATTTGCCGGAAAACCTATTCCTTTGTTGTTTTTCACTTTGGAACTCATTCCTTTGTTCTATTTTAGCAGTATTAAGGAAGTATGCTATTTCACTTGTCAGTTCTTTCTCATACACCCTTGTGATTACGTAGGTGAAAATTACCAATATGCTATATTTTTATGTACCCTCGTACTAATTTATTTAGTTTT
The DNA here is from genome assembly GCA_946811695.1 of Gonocerus acuteangulatus. NCBI lineage: Eukaryota > Metazoa > Arthropoda > Insecta > Hemiptera > Coreidae > Gonocerus > Gonocerus acuteangulatus. The sequence continues at coordinate 78,879,148 of OX328125.1, forward strand.
TCTACATTATGCACAGAAAATGGATCATCATACTGTCATATTAACCCTCGAGTGGTCTTGTGGATGACAAAAGTCACCCATACCCTTTTGATCTGCTCCTGTATATATCTTTCGGAAGTGACGAGGGTGCCGAGCCTGGAGTCTTTGTGGAAGGAATTGGGGGAACCCTAGACCAACCAGAATGTGTATGTTTACCTTCAGAGAAGAGAGGTGCTGTTTTTTTTCTTTTATGGATGACAGTTGTCTCCCACGTGACTATTCATGAACAATAAGTTTTTTTAGTATTTTCCTTTTTATTATAATTTACACATTTTATGTCTAATTTTAATGTTCTATGTTTAACCTGCCATTGGTCGTGCCATATTGTCCCGTTTTTTTTCGAACGTTTTGTAGAGGGTTAGCATGACAACTTTTTTCTTCAAAAATCATTTTGTAAGCTGTGCGAATGTACAAATGACAAATAGAAAAAATATCAGAATTAAATAATGAAACATTCACATTAAAAGAAATTTACACCAAGTGTGAGGGAAATGCTCACGGTGCAACCAACGCCGCCTTAATGTATTATTATTTACACATACTGTTTGAGTACTATTTGCTTCTATGTAACTGTTTAATTCTTTTTATGCACGTATTTTTTTCCCATGCTATTGCAAAGATAATTTCTTCAGCTATGATTTGTAGTGTTTAGTCAGAATTACAATATACAATACAAAAAAATTAAAAAATAAAGATAAAACTAAACATAACTAGAGGGAAAAGGAATGGATGACCATTGGCATCCATGCGACCTCTCATGTGTGACCGCTTGAAGGTTAATCAGTGTCATAAAATGAAGTGCATTAAGGTTGATTATCCAAATTGAATACATCAAAATATGTGTGAGGTTTCATTAATTAAAATTTCATTAAAATCTATATGCATAGACCTCATCAAAATCTGCAATAGTTATCCATTTGATGAAAAATCAAAAAGATTCTAGAAGGCTTTAAATTGTTTGCCTGTCAATATGTCTTTCAATTAGACAAAAATAGGTGAACGTTAGCAGACTACTTTCTACACCTAGATATGTTCATCGACTCCAGGATAGAAATGGCACCACAACTGGATTGGAAGAGGAGAGATGGAAATAAGTAAACACAATGATATAACTCATTACTTGTAAGACAAGTTTTTAATAACTAAGGGTGCTTTATATTAGGTAGTGGATGAATAGGCTTTGTCATTGTAAATACCATCTCTCTCTCCTAGACAATTTTTGGAAAAAGCCATGTCTGCATGCATGACATAAAATTTTTCAAAAATCCTTTTATGAGTGCAAACTCAATAGCTACATTTCTTCGGAAAGTGCTAAAAGGGGAGCTAATTTAATCGATTCTGTAAATTCTGGCCATTGATTGTTTTGTTTGTGTTTCTTTATTATTTTTCTTTCTAAAATCCCTGGTAATGAATCAATGGTTGATAAACATCAATAGAGTAAAGCAATTGAATGAGATTATGAATTAATTAAATTATAAATTCAGAGGGTGAATGAAAGTCCATATTTGACAACAATTGGAACTAGTTAAGAGCTATATGATCAAATATATTTAATCAATTAGGAGGAATAAACAAAAGTTGGATAATTTTATAGGAAATTTATTTGTTACACATCACTTATACATAAATATATATATAAAAAGGAGCTGATTTATGAAAAAAAAAAAGAAAAGGAAAATAATTTTCGAAAGAATGTTCAACTTGTGCCACCCAATTAGATGTTCAATAGCCACTGAAAAAAATAAACAACAAAAAATTAATAGATGCTCAACTAAACTTGGAGCTATAATATAAGGATGGCCTGGGATGTAAAACACTTTAATCAACAAAATTTGTTTAAATCAAGACTTGTTTGAGGCATACCTAATCAGAAGTAATCAAAAATACTAATCACATGGGTTTGACAAAAAAAAAAAAAAAATCAACAGCAAAGGCAATTTAAAGTTTTTTCTTTAGCAAAACTTGATGACACAACAATTGGTGAAAGCACAATGAGATAAAAAAATCAATATTTTTTTTTGCGATTAACTGTGCTTAATTTTTCTTTTAAGTTAAAACATATTCAAAAAACTACTCTTTTTTCACTTGTGAGCTTAATTAAAAAATATATTCCAGTTTAATTATTTTTAACCCATAATGAAATATAATTTTCTGTAAATTTTAGCACTTTCCTATTGTTGGCGCATGTTTAATTGTTACTATTTCTTTGACCCAGAAAGGCCTTGAAATATCAATATGGAAGAGTCCAATTCCTTTGCTGTTGGCATATATTCGTGTCACCAATGGGAAGGAATGAGAGCAACCTTAATGATGAGGCAAAAAATAAATTTGAAGAAGTAGTGAAATAAGTGTGTGAAATAAGGTGTGTGTTGTTTTAAATGACTCAATTACTAACGAGCAAAAAAAAAAAAAAAAAAAAAAACAAAAAAAAAAACTAATAAGCTTTCCACTTGTCAGATTTTGCTGTTTTCAGTATACATGTTTTTTGTTAGTTTTGTATACTACACAGGGTGTAATAAAAATCGGATTTATTTTATTTAAATCAGATTTTTTTTTTATTTAAATAGGATTTTTTTTATTTAAAATGGATTTTTCTACTAAAACCGGTTTTAAAAAAGAATAAATGTATCTAGTCTATATAAAGAGCTAGTTATTACCTAGTTGTTCATTATATAAACATGTAACTAAAATATTTGTTTATTTACAATGCAAATAATGAAATAACTATTCTAAAGTATTTTGTCTTAAGTGGATAATTTTGGGAGAATAATAGAAGTGACGGATCACATATACAGGGGCTGAAGTTGTTTTATATTTTGAGACCGGAATTTCTGTAAATTTAAAGACTTAAATTGACGAAAATCAGTAATTTTTGGCGATTAAAGACATTAAATTTAAATTTACAGAAACTCTGGTCTCAAAATATAGGATAATTTTGACCCTTGTATATATATATATATATATATATATATATATATATATATATATATATATATATATATATATAAAAATCAGTCCCGTAACAGGCCACAAGGGCCCAGAGGGGCAGATACTGTAGAGGTATCTGATTCTTGACCGTACGGCACACTAGGGAGATAGTGTGGTCAACACTATGCTCCGGCTGCCTGATTTTCCCCTTGGCTGCTTCAACTGCTAGAGTCATTAGCACCCAAGGTACCCATTATTAATTAAATTAATTAAAGGCTGGGTGAGCCTAGGGACGATCTGGGACCCCAAATCCAACCCTCGAACGGCAGCACTAGAAGAAATAATCTTTAGTGCGCGCTCAGGTTTTGAACCTGGTTAGAGTCGAGTGTTCTACCACTGAGCTAACCTCGCCCCCGACCCTTGTATATATAATGGCTTAATTTTCAAATTTTAAAACAAAGATTTTAAAAATGAAGCTTTACAGAAATATTAATCACTATGGAACGGATGTTATTGTATTTACATATTTTTTTCTGGTTCGTAAATCGTAAGTATTGATGTAATGCTGCACGTTTTAAGTGATTTTAAAGTATTTAAACAGTTTTTTATTTTACATATTTTGTCAAAACTCCATATTTTTACATATTCTGCCATAAATACATATGTTTGCTACATATTTTAATATTCTTTTTATTTTGTAATTGAAGAAATAAAGGAAAACCGAGAAAGAAAATAAAACTTTACCCACTGAGTCTAGGTGACTGTCTTTATTCTAATTCCAAGAAGGTGGCTGTATATGTACTATATCAATACTGGATACAAAAGGCATGTTGTTAGTAGATAGCATTAGAATAATATGAGAGTAATAGAGGAAATCCAGGGTTTAGAAGGAGATACTTGGAATAAATTAAAAATAAAGTGAAAAGACAGTCTACAGTAGGGGGCCCTCCCCCCGGCACGAAGGCTACGGGCGGGAACTTTTGATATGTTGATCTCCTAACTAACCGAAACAAAGTTATGAAGTCAAAATTTGTGTTCCTAATATTTCCATCTATAACTCCTATTTGCCTGGACTATTAGTCGCAAAATTTCAGATTTCACGATGAACACTGAAATTGTTTTTACGTTTGAAGGAAAATACATAAAATAGCAAAGTAATATATATTATTGAAGGGGAAGCAATACTCTATAACCCTATATTTATTTTTTTGGTGCATTGTTGAAGAGTTATTCGGTCAAACAGGGGGAAAATGTGCGGCAAATGTGTTTTTCTCCAAAATTGGACCGGCATCATTTCACGTTTGAAAATTTCAAAATTCAAGTTGTAGCAAACAGTCTTTCAAAATAATGTTCATATGTAGAACATGTCTTTTTCCTCTTTTATAATGAGTTACTAATTTTTGTTTATGCTTTATTTTTCAATATGTTAAACATTTTTAGTCATTTTGTTCTATACTTTTATTCATTTCATTTATAATAAAAGTTCCTACTTATTATTTATGCTTTTCTTCTCAATATTTTATAGTGTTTATTGTATTTGTTTACTAAATAACAAAAAAGATATAATAATATTTGTTTTAATAAAATCAATTAGTTGAAATCAATTTTTTTTTATGAAATCAATTGATTTAAATCAATGATTTAAAAAAAAAAAATCAAATGATTTTAATCAATTGATTTAAATCGTTGACACCCTGATTTGAACACATTTTTACAGAACTATCTACATCTTATTTATTAGGGATGGGATATTTAATTACCACAACTAACACAAATGGGTTCACGAGAATCCTAGGAAGGTTCACAAGCTTAGGCATCAGTATCAATTCAAGGTAAAGCATTTGTTTTCTAATTATAAATACCTGTAAAAATGTGTTCAAATGCGTGATCTAGGTAAAAATAATAATTTTTGAGGTTAATGTATAGTTGGGGTTCATTAATGGCCACCTCCTGGACCCAGTATTAGTTACTGTAACTATCAAATTCATAATAAATGTGTGTTTTATTTATTTACTGTTTTAGGATTTTTTTTTATTTTAGTGAAAGTAACTTTTTTTTTTTTTTTATTGTTTTATGTAAATATTTACTTAATATTTTATTAAATATTTATAAAAACAAATATTTCCTTTACGCTTTTTCAATAAACCGAAGAAAGAAATATAATTTTCTTATCCTAGATCCATGTTTTTTTTTAAACTTTTGTTCCTAAATCGTTCACATACTTCAATTACACAGGGTTGTGATACATGAATGGAAAGCTGGTTAAATGGAAGTTTTTCTGAGACCCGGAAATCTCAGATCCTGCCCATTGAGGAGCAACCATCTGGGCCGGAGCAACTACGATTATTCTTCTAAAAACCACGCTTGTCTCGATAAAACAAGAAAACGACTTTCTCCCTTATGTGTGAGAATTTGGAAAATCGTCATAGAACATTTTTTGTTCCCCTAAAGGTCCTCTATCACCTCCCACAATATGACTAGACATAAACGGGCTGCGAAAGGCACATAATCATATGACCAAAAGTGAAGGTTTTAAAAGTTCTGCAAGAAGGATCCAGATGTAGGAACTTTTATAATTTTCCAAGCAATTCATTTTTTTTTTTATAATTTTAACTTTAATGTAAGACTTCCTTCAATAATTAAATGTCAATTTGATCCAGAATAATTTTCTTTTAATTCTGTTAAGATAACAAAAATAAAAATTATATCAGCTTTATCTATTTATTGTTTTTTCCCATTAAATCTCTAATTGCTCTATGAAATTGAGATAATCTCAGTTATGAGTGTACCATTGGAAAGTTAATACAATTTTACAACTTTTGAGAGATTCAGCAGATTGCAGAACTTTTTATTGAGCAGTCGTTATTCTGGAACGTTTGTCACTAACTAGACCTTTTTAATAATATCAACTTTTTTAATCGCTATTGCGATTTGAAAAAGACACTTTTGAACATTGAAAGTACATTAGCCTTAAAGTAAATTTAATGTTGATTTCAAAAAAGTAATGTATGATTGAAAAATAATGTGTACAAGCAGAGAACATTGTTTTTTTTTAACAAAAAATTTTTAAAACGGCATATGTTTGAAACAAAATGAGATAAACACGTGCAGTTGGCAGCATTGAACTAAATTTTTGTTCATTTTACCCCTTGAGTATTGAAATAATTGGAAGTTTCAGATGCAACATTTCCAAATGGAAAATAGGATTGAAGGTGCGAAGTTAAAAAAAAAATAAAAGTTTATATAAAGAGAAGTTTTGCTATAATGTTAAAAGACACAACAAAACAGTCAACCATGTGCTTTGGGACACACTGTCTACCGTATATTTTTTTAACTTTGAACTGGGTGGAACACAAAAGTGAACACCACGAATAGAAATAACTGGTTTATTCTCATAGTAACAAGCAGTTCCCCGGGAGTTCACATCAAGACAGGATACTCCCAGCATGCATTCCATTCCATTCGGGAGACCTTAGACCTGAGATTTTTGGTCTCACAACAAGCCCATAGACGGGGTCTCGTCTATAGACATGTCTACCTAGACAACCTGAGACACGTCTCGAGACCAAAATCGCGCAACATGTCTACCAGTATGGACATACCTTTATAAATAGCATCAAAGAAGTATTTAAAATTTCATTTATGAACATCATACATATTGTGTTTTGAACTTTAAAAGAATGAAATTCTGTGAGCAAAAATATTAATTGTATTTTTAACTGTTAGAAAGGAAAAGTATTACATTTCAACTTCATATGACTTAATCAATTCTTTTATAGACAGGTGACAAAAACAAATAAATAAATAACATATTGATAAATCTTTCAATGAATTTCAACACTCCCCCTCATTGAATAGATATTTAACACACAAAAATGAACAAAATTAACACATTAGTCCAATCAGGTTGAATAAGATTTTCAATCTTGGTTTGGGAAGTGCCTTCGTAAATAGGTCTGCCAACTGATCTTCTGACGAGATTGATTTTATCTGTATAATCTCTTCTTGGACCACTTCTCGAACAAAAAAATGTTTGATACGAATGTGCTTTGTACGACGATGAAATTCTGGGTTCTTGGCAATCTTAATGGCAGCTTCGTTGTCGACAAAAAGCGTAGGAACAATCCTTAAAGCCTTCAGGAAGCAACTCTTCAAACATCCTTCGTAGCCAAATCATTTCCCGAGCAGCTTCACTGGCAGCCATCAATTCTGCCTCGGTTGTGGAAATAGCCACACAGGTTTGCCTTGAACTCATCCATGAAATTGGGCCTCCAGCAAAACGACATAGAACACCTGTGGTAGACCTTCCGGTTAAAACATCACCCAAGTCGGCATCACTATATCCAGTGAGGACACTTTCACTGTTTGATTTATATACAATCCCCAGGTTCTCTGTACCTTTGAGATACCTTAGTATTCTCTTCACTCTAACAACGTCCTCAGAGGATGGATTTTCCAAAGTCCGAGAAGCAACTCCTACAGCAAAAGCTAGGTCAGGCCTAGTACAAACCATAAGGTACATAAGAGCCCCTACAGCCTGCCTGTAAGGAAAATTTCCTCCTTTCTTACCAGATTTTTCTTGGAATTCTTCCCCACTCAATATGGGTGTTGGAGCTGGCTTGCATTCATCCATGCCGAATCTTTCCAAAATTCTTTTTATATAGCTTCGCTGGTGTATTCTTATACTTCCTTCAACGAGTTCAATCTCCAACCCTAAAAAATAACCTAGTTCCTTATCATTTACTTTAAATTCTTTCTTGAGTTGATCTAAAAATGTATTTGAATTGCCTTGATGAGTGGAGGCAATGAGCCCATCATCAACATATAAAACAACAATAATTTGATGTCCACTTTTATTGAAATTCAAACGTTTCAAAAAATTAACGAATTGTTGATACCAACATCTGGCAGCCTGTTTCAAACCATATAGGCTCCGCTTCAACTTGCATACTCGGTTTGACTTATCATGAAAACCTTGTGGTTGGGCCATGTATATATTTTCATCTTCCTTTAGTTTACCGTACAAAAATGCAGTAGATATGTCAAATTGAGCTAATTTCATGTTCTTGTGAGCAGCTAAGCTCAAAATACTTCTAATTGTGGCCACTGGACTGAATGTTTCTTCATAGTTTACTCCTTTTTCTTGGTTAAATCCCCTGACGACCAGTCGAGCTTTATACTTGTCGATTGTTCCGTCTGGATTTTGTTTAATCTTAAATACCCATTTGTTACTTAAAATCTTAGAATCTTTTGGTGGGTCAACTAAAATCGAAGTTTCATTACTATTTAAGGATGACATTTCTGCCTTCAAAGCGTTTATCCAATTTTCTGAGTCATCTGATTGAATTGCTTCACTATAAGTTTTGGGAATTTGTAAATGTTCAGTCATAACTAGTGTTGCAAACTCTGTAAGTCTAGCTGGTGGTTTCAAATTCTTCCTATTTCTTAACGTCATTACTGGGTTCCCTTCAGCGGATTTTTCCTCAACATCATCAAAACCATGAAAATCTTCATCAGCCTCTTCAAAAGTCTCTTGAGTTCCTTCACATTTTGTTTCGCTATGAGGAATTTCTTTTGTTTGGTTTTCAGCTGGTGGGGTAATGAATGTAGAAGGCGTAAGAGGAACTTCATTAAAGATCACGTCCCTGGACCGAATGAGCGTTCCTCTATCAGGAATTCAGATTCTGTAACCTCCATAGTCATATCCAACTAGAATTCCTTTTGTTGCTTTGCGATCCATTTTTCTTCGTTTTTGTTTAGGTATATGAACAAAGCATTCACAACCGATAATTCTTAAGTTTTTAATATAGGGTTTTTTAGCAAACCATAATTCATAAGGTGTTTTTATCTTTGTCACCACTGTTGCCTGTCCGATTTAGAATGTAAACTGCACTATTAGTTAGTTCTGCCCATAAACTTTGTGGAAGGTTGTCACGAGAATGCAGCATGGATCTTGCAGCTTCGACGACAGTACGATTGTCTTTCTCTATAAATCCATTCATTTCTGGGCTATATGGTGCAGTTAATAATTGTTCGACACCATATTTATTGAAAATTGACTTCATTATTTTATTGTCAAACTCACCACCATTGTCAGATATAAAATGTTTAATTTTGTTTCCTGTTCTTGATACTTCTTTTATTAATTCTTTAAATTTTTGGCTAACTTCGGACTTCTCTTTAATATAGTAGATAAACCTGTAATGGCTAAAATCATCTTTAAACAAAACGTAATAACGATAGCCTGAAAAAGATCTCTCAAATGGCCCACAAACATCTCCGTGAATAACTTCACCAGGAACTGATGCTCTTGTTTTTGTGCCTAATTTCAATCTATGAGACTTCCCATATTGACATCCCTCACAAATGCTTGTGTCCAAGGGTAATCTAATATTTAGCTCTCTTTCAATAACCTTTCTAACATGTTGTTTGTTCTGATGAGCTAAACGCTCATGGAAAAGTTGTAAAAGATTTGGATTAGTATTAGTAAAATGAATGCTACTGGTGGAGCAATTGGTATTTATTCTGTAAAGTCCTCCATATCTGTAGCGATGGCCAATTAAGACTGTCTTTCCATTAACGTCAAGTTTACATTTTTCGGGGGTGGAAGAAAATCTACTATAAGGATTTTTGTCTTGGGCGGCAAGTACAGAAAATAAATTTTTATGCATTCTAGGAACATACCATACGTTAGATAGGTTTATGGTACTTGACGAACATCCAACTGACACATTCAAAACAACATCTCCAAAACCAATGGCTGGAACTTCTTCACCATTAGCTGTGGTTACTGCACTAAACTCTGAAAATTTGTTCATTGAGATAAACATATCCTCATTATTACAAATGTGGTTAGTAGCCCCATTGTCAATAAACCAATTCACTTTATCTTGTTCAACTGAGAAAACTTCATAATTTAATATAGAAAGCACCATATTATTAACTCTAGGTTGAGAAGTTGATTCCGAAGGAGGACGTGGTCGCCCATCCTTCTTCCACTTAATACAATTTCTAACTATATGTCCTTCCTTTTTGCAGGAATGACACGTAAATGAAGGCTTCCTTTTTTCTTTGTGTCTCTTATTGACAGCTAAGACCTCCCCTTCGTTATTAAATAGTACAGGAGAATTAATTTTTAAAGCCCTTTCATGTGCGCATAATTGACTAGTTAAATATTCAACAGTGCGATCCCCTTTGGCCATCAATCGCCAGCTTGATTTAAATGCAAAATAATTCGAAGGCAGGGTGTCTAGAATTTTACATACTAATAAAATATCAGGTAAATTTGAGGTTTCATCACCTTCACTCATCTCTCGATTTAAGTTATTCCAAGTATTCTTTAATTTAGATAAATGACTGGCCATGTCATCATCGTTATTATATGAGTAGGTAAAAAATTGCATGGCTAAATCAAAGGACTTATCCTCCTCAATACCTTCATATAGTCTATGTAATTCTAGCCATACGTCCCTAGCAGAATTTGGTAAAAATGCAGTTTCCAGCCCTCCAAACCGATTTCTTTCAAACTTTGCACAATAACGTATTTTGATGCACTAAACACGAATACGATAAAAAAAAACGTCGGATTTAACTAGGAAAGAAGTTATTAAGCACATAAGTTCACTGTTGTGCAGGTTATGAGAGCTAATGTAAACAATTAAGTGACAACTTTAAGGCATACATGACTTTAAGGCATAAATGACGACTTTAAGGCACACATGCTATGCGTTTCCGCTCGCTACGCTCGCTCAAAAAAATAACAAAACCCCAGTCAATCCAACCCGCTAAAATTAATAGAATATAATATTAAGCACTAAAGTTAGGAAGGTTATAAAACTAGGCGTCATCAGCGTATTTGTAAACATGCGCATGCGCAGATACGTAACATTGGGAAACAGAGAACTCTCATTTGAAATGTTCAGAAACTATTTATTCAAAGATATTGTTAATTTTAAGGGCATTCTCACCCGTCGTCACCTGTCGCTTAAGGGCATACGTGCTATGCGTTTCCGCTCGCTCCGCTCCGCTCGCTCAAGAAAATAACAAACCCCTAGTCAATCCAACTCCCTAAAATTAATAGAATTCTATTAATTTTAGCGAGTTGGATTGACTGGGGTTTTGTTATCTTCTTGAGCGAGCGGAAACGCATAGCATGTTTGCCCTTAAAATCACCCTAGACATTCTTCTACATTCCTAATCATTCGTCCTAGACATTCTTCTGCTATTATACAGGCATTAGCTAATTATTAAGGGATTTCTGATATATAATACTTTTCATGAACGAAACAAGAAATGTGAAGAGTGTTTCATTATTTAAAAAAATGATTGTAAATAAATAACTGCTGATGAATTTCGATAATTTATGGTAAATTTCAATTAAACTTCCTTATTACGAACTTTTCTATACCCGCGCATGCGTATGTTGACAAATTTAGTTGTTTACATTAGCTCTCATAACCTGCACAACAGTGAACTTAAGATCTTTATAACTTCTTTCCTAGTTAAATCCGACGTTTTCTTTTATCGTATTCGTGTTTAGTGCATCAAAATACGTTATTGTGCAAAGTTTGAAAGAAATCGGTTTGGAGGGCTGGAAACTGCATTTTTACCCAGAATTTAATCTCATTACTTTAGTGAGAGATTCCTCTGACATATTAGTTGTTAAATAAAGAAGAGCTTTAGTATCAGCAGTTCTAAAATTCTGTAACTCCTTATCATAATCTGATACCTGTATATCAGAAGCACCTGCTGCTGGCCTGTCTGGAGCAATCAATTTTCCTTGAACCACATCTTCTCCTCCAGGAAAACTCCTCAGAAGGATAAGCATTTTAAACTTCCAAGTTGCCCAACTAACTTTCCCTACTAAATGTCCAATATTAATCCTTAAACTGTCCATGATTTCGAAAAACTTCGACAATATTTCACAGAACAAAAAGAATATCACTTTTAGCGCGTTTTTAAGCTGCTGTGCCCATAACCTATTGTGTTTTGAACTTTAAAAGAATGAAATTCTGTGAGCAAAAATATTAATTGTATTTTTAACTGTTAGAAAGGAAAAGTATTACATTTCAACTTCATATGACTTAATCAATTCTTTTATAGAGAGGTGACAAAAACAAATAAATAAATATCATATTGATAAATCTTTCAATGAATTTCAGCAATACATCCTTCACTATAGAAATGATAACCACGAGTGTTTTTGCCATAAAACATAAATAAACAAACATTCTTTCTTTTGGGTTGTGCTAAAAGTAAATTACACACATTATATTTTAATAACAAGTTGATTTCGATGGGATATCAAAAGTAGAAGTCCATCTTAGAAGGGAGTCTTTGTTTGTAATATTTGAAATGATAGAAATATCCATCTATGACAGAGACTAAATGGTCTATAAAAATCACTGAATGGTTGACTATAAATGAAATATAAAAGATTATACATACGAGACATATGATGCTATATCCCATGCTCCTTTAATTTCCAATTCTGGAGTTATCTCTGTACCTTCTGCAGTAATAAAGGCAATTTGAAACTGCAAAATAAATAGTACAAACTATTAGAGAGAATACATTATATCACAATCATATAAAATAAACAATGTGTAATTATTGTCAAATAAAACAACAACTTGGGAAGGTTAATCTCGGAGAAGATATTAGTTTTACTCTCCAAAGCAACTACGTCATTAAACTATTTTAACATTGCTATTGTTTTTGGATCACCTGGCCATTAGTGTTAATATAGAAATATTATAAGATTTAGATTAAAAGCTGATAAGGCATAAGATGCTAAGCATTGTAAATTCCTGGTTCTTCTGAAACTACCTATTTATAAGAAAATCGGCCAGAATGATTAGATTTTTCAGTAATTGACAAGATAGTAGTAGTACATGAATTATTGGCATCTTATGCTATCTTTCTAAATGGATATTCCAACAATTTTTGAATGGAAGATTTTATTGAGGAATAGCAAATATACTAACAGCCTAAGGAAACACATAATTTAATTTCTTGATAAATGAAAACGGAAACAATAAAACTACATAGTTTTGAGTGTTGTTTAAAGAAATTTACTTAATAAATGTAAAATTTTGTATTTTCCAATTAACTTGTCACCCTGCTGGTTGTACATTCGGCATACACTAAGTATTAATACACTACAATATATTCTAGATTGGCGTTCTGTGATATTCGGTACAATTTCTAATAAATTATATTTAAAAACTTGAAGTCTGAGAGTCAATTCAATCAACAAGTAAAACGCTAATGAAAAGTACCATTGTGTCTACATTTCGTTTCAAAATGAAACAATATTCGTTAAAAAGAAAAAAATTGTTGGATTGAATTAATTTAATATTAGTATTTAAAGATTACAAAACTTTTATTAATTACCTTTGTTCCTGATTGTGTGTCCCGATAAAATAAGATTTCCATGCCCTGTGTGAGAACTTGCTGAGCTTGTTGTTTTGTCATGTTACCCCTATAATTTTCCACAGCATCCCTGAGCATAGGAGTCACTAGGTAGGATCCCATACCAGTTGCAACACAATTATCCTCATAGCTTAGACCCAATTTGTCAACAGCACCCAAGAATCTGAAAAGGAATATTACAATTAACACAATATTTGCACTTATAAAGTAAACATAATTATTTTAGTTTATATTTTCCAATTTTAGTTTTTATTCTACTTAGAGGGGCTTCAAGGCCTATTTATTAACACGTTCGTGCCCATCGTCGTGGCATTTGTGTCCGAGAGATATGTTCAGCGGGCCCAGTGTCATGGCGTGTGAGTCAGCAGATAGCCTGCCTTTCTTTCTATCCCCACTACCACGGGCCTTGTCCTATACCCTTCGTATTTGGTTTGGGACGTCATTACGTTATTCTTGGTTAGGTTTGCGGGTCTGGTATTGTATTATATTGAATCGCCAGAAAAATTCCTTCAGTGGGCCTGCTGTCTTGGCGTATCTGACACTTAACTAAATTGTAATTAATCCACTAAAAGTACATCATTTCAAAAGTTTCTTCACTTATTATATATATTTTTATTTTTTTATATCTTTACCGAAATAACTATACAAAAGGAAGACTTGGGCCTTGATGGAAATTTTTTCGAAGCCATCGATCCTGAAAGTGTTAATGACCAAACAAAAAGATTTAAGCCCTATTTAATTTCATGGATCATTAAGATAGAAACATTGCCAAAGCATTGAATCATGTAAACAGTGATTCAATAAGATTGCATGAATGGCAGTTGATTTGGTTCACAAAAAAACAAGGACTAATGATAATACATACAATTCATTAGACATATACTTTTATAATTTCTCAGACTTTTTTCCATCATTTGAGTGTAACTTGTAGCTATTTTTCCTGGTCATTCTTTTCTATCTTAATTAAATAACTTGGCCTAAAAACGGTGCTCCTTCACCAAAATTCATTTGAAATGCTTTCTAGGGAATAAGACAGTTATATTCACAACCGATTTCCTGCACCCTATCAGTTAATAATAACTGATTGGTAAGGTTACCAATCAGTTAATCCAACTCAGAATAAATAAGGCAAGTTCCATTTTTTGTGGAGGAAATTACACAAAATGCTCTTGGGAAGGAACCATCAAAAAGTATACAGTAGAGTCCTGCTAATGGGTAAAATGTAACATCACATTCCTTCAAATTATTTTTATTATTTTTTGCGCTTAGCGTTTTTGGCAGCTCCTGCTACCATCTTCAGAGCTATAAAGAGTTCAGCTTCACGGCTGAGGGCTGATAATAAATATAATTGTGAAGGAATATGACAGTGTTTCATTTTACCAAAGATCTTCCTCCTTGGCCAGCAACCACATAAGTTAAGCCCTGCTAATCCAAATGCCCGCCAAATACGAACAGGATTAAGGGAAAAAATAATTTTTACATTTCTGAACTGGGAAGTGTAAAGAAAACAAGTTCTTCAAGTTATATCTAACGTTTAACCCTAACATGGTGAAGTGCCAATATATTGTTGTTGTGCGGCTTCGGCCCAGATGACAAAGTACCAATATATTGGTGTTGAGTAGCTTTGTCCCAGACGACAGAGTACCAATACATTGGTGTTAGCATTTCAGGCCCAGCATATTAGTGAGAGAATACAGTAGATTAGTGCTCGGAAGAAGATATATTGCAGCCTGCTCCTTACTCAGCTCCAGGAAGTGTTATTGAAGGGAATTCTAGGATTTTAAGGGAAATAAGTTTTCTTTAAGTAGTAGTACAAAGGTGTTACATGTGAAGGTTTTTGCACTAATTAAAGAATATATAAATTACCAATAAGTGAACACAAAACTCTAAAAAAAAACAAAAACAAAAAAAAAACTTATATTATGTAATTAATAACTTTATTTGAAATTATTTAAACAGGGTATCAACAATTGGGTTCTTAATGCCGGGCTATCTACAGGTTGCCACCCTTTTATAATGCCCGACGTTGCATAACTTCGGTGATCAACGGCATTCAACATGGCTGTGGCTGTTGGCTCTTATTGCTGATGCAATAATTATAATTCCTAATTTAAAAAAAAAAAAATAATTAAAGGCTGGGTTGGCCTAGGGGCGGTCAGGGAGGCCGAATTCAACCGACGAACAAAGACACTAGAAGATAATTATTTTGTTTAGAGCTTTCTGCTCAAATTCAGGAACATAAATATGCTTTAGGTCCACCCGACAAACCTATGTAATGTACTGTATGACATATAGTCTTCTTTTTTGTATATGGCCACCACAATTTTGCTGTCTAACTAAAAATCCCAAATACAGCCTTGTGTAGAATTGAAACAAGTTTGAATTTGATCACACATGTAGAATCCATGTTTTGTACACCTTTTATACACAACTTAAAAAGCAAACAATTATCTAAGAGATGAAGTAAGTGAACATCTTGACACAAGAAACTAAAATGGCTTGAAGAAGCAATGTTTCGCCAACACCTCATTAATATAACATCTGTTGGGGCTGCATCAGCATGTTGCTTAACATAGCGCAAAGCTCAAGATTAAATTTTAGTGTACTGGAATACGTAATTTGTTAGCTTTTACTCTTTACATATTATATGCTTAATACACCTCATAAAGCCAACATGAACGCCTAATATGAATTTTTGCTAATCAGAACCAGGTTCAGTCCCAATTAGTTCAGATTAACAGGACTCTACTGTATTATGTTATAGCTTGGTTTTTCTGAAAAATTCTAATGACCTAAGCAGTCGTTGAACAAAAAAAAAAAAACGCATGATAAAAAAAATGGTAACTTACGGCCCTTGTGAATCAAAACCAGCAACAACTACATTGTTCCAAAGTGGATCCATTTTAGATCTTCTGTTGTACATGAGTCGGGTGAGCCATGTGTGAAGAGAAAATGGTTTCATTGAAAAATTATCCTCTAAAATTTCTTCACTGATTCTAGAAAAATAAGTCATAAATTTTTAGTAAGAAATTACATTATTATAAGACTTTATAAAGGCATTTATATTAAATATAGTATTTTAAAAGGTAAAACTGAAGGAGAGTGTCCTCAGCACCGATTTTCACTATAACGTATTTTGATGCACTAAACACGAATCCGTTGAAAAAAAAAAAGTTGTTTGCAACTAGGAAAGAAGTTATTTAAAAAAAAAGTTCACTGTTATGAAGGTTAGGGAAGACTGCCTTGGACGACTTTTAGGCATAGAATTCTTTTCATTTCTGCGAGTTGGATTGACTAGGGGTTTTGATGTTTTCTTGAGCGAGCGAAACGCATAGCACGTATGCCCAAAAGCGAAAGTTTACGACCAAGTCAGCTACCACAGGTGAGTCTAAATTTCAATTACACTTCGTCATTAAGGACTATTGCGCAGGCGTGTGTTTACAGCTAAGCTGTTTACCCCGTCTTTTATAACCTCCATAACAGTGAACTTTAGTGCTTAATAACTTCTTTCCTAGTTGCGAGCAACTTTTTTTTTTCAACGGATTCGTGTTTAGTGCATCAAAATACGTTATAGTGCAAATTTTGAAGAAAATCGGTGCTGAGGACACTCTCCTTCAGTATTACCTTTAAAAAAAAAAAAAAAAAAAAAAAAGGTTAACATTGGTTAACATTCTATAACTGGAAATTTAAAATTGACAGTATAAAGTCACATAATAGCCTTTTTTTAATTTTATTGTTTTAAATTAATTGGCAGAGCATCTAACATTTATTATCAAACTTAGGGAGTGGATTATCTGAAATCTGTAATTCTATAAATTGTATATACTTACATTTTTTGTTGAATTAAATCCTTAATGTACTGAAAGTCAGCATAATCACCAGTAGTAGCCATAACTATAGAATTATTAACTTTATATATGCGCTCTAAGTTTTTGAAACGATTTAAAGAACCATAGTTGCCTCCAACGTCTGCGGCTATTGCTACACCATTCTGAAATTTTACACCGATTACAGATGAAGTGGTTGTCATTGGGTTCCTATAAAATAAAGATTCAAATAAAAAATGTGATTACAATTTATTTAAAGAATGGCACACGGTAGAAGTATGCTCCTTCTTCATTCTGAAAATAGAAGGACCACAACAATTGATGTATATAAATTTTTCTGAAATAAATATGGATAAAATTGACAAGAACAACGATGCAGTAAACAAATATATTTTCCACTCTGCCATGCAACGTTTCATATTTAAATATTCATGTAATCCTTGATATTAAGATTTCAATTTAAGAAAGAATTTGGAACTTCTTTTGAAGTATGTAAAAATATATTTTTTTTTTTAACGGCACATCAACTATAAGCCCCCATATATCTAACTGATTCATTAGAAATAGTAATAATGAATAAATAATATTATTGTAATAAAACATTTTGAATAAGAAAATATTAATCTCCAAGATTTGCTTAAATGCATGTTTTATATCTACATTAATAAGAAGATGAGGAACTAAACTAGCTAAAGAACAAAAAATTCTGTACATCGGGTTTCTTATCAAATAAATAATATAAAGAGTACCCTAGTGAATGCTAAAGTCAATCTAATTTCCTAAAATATAATTGGTCCAAACAAAATATAATTTTTTTAAATAATAAGGATATTGATTTCAAGCTTACACAGTCCGGGTGAAAAAGTCAGAAGCCTTAATAATTTTAACTTCATCATTGTCCAAACTATTTGAATTACTCCCTGTAATAGGGTGCATAGAATTATTCAACGCTAACATATTCCTCTTTAAGTTTGAGAGAATGAAACAGCCAAAACAGAACAAGAAGGTAGTGTTAGGATGATATTCTGATTCTTCTCCAAGGAAGTAAGAGTACTTCCAAGGACAAAGAGGTTGATGAAGAACACTTTTTTTGTGAAGGAGTAGTGTAATGAAATTTTTTAATTACACATTTAGTATTATTTTTTTATGAAAATAAAAAAAATAATAAGTTATCTAGAAACAGTTTCTTATATTTTAAAATTGGAACAAAGAGAGGAGGTTTTTTTAATTTTGAAAAATTCTGTAATCATGGTCATAATTAAAAAATGTTAGTAAGCAAGGTTAATAATAAACTGCTTATCCCTTAACAACTATGCATCTTTTCTTATATATTTTCACTACAATACACAGTATATGAGATTCGTGTTACACCTTTCATGCAATAGCCCAATTTTAGATCATCGATTTGGCGATTTGGAAGCCAACACTCAATGTCCGTTCCGGACGCTATTTACAATATATTTTCTTAGGTTCTTGGCACTTTACAATATATTTTCTTAGGCTTGGTTTGGGGTCTTTTTTGGTGAATATGTACGATTTAGCAAATATAATATCAGCTTGGTTTATACGTTAATTTACAAAAACTGCTATATTCACTATTTTGTGAGTGTTCTTCCTCTAAATACCCCTAGCTTAAATTATCAAACCTTTGGAGTTTGAAATGGATTCCCATAATATCATTTATAAAAAATTCAATTATTATGATGGATAAGTTTAAACAGATTTTCAAAATAAATACAATTTAAATAAAATAAACTGTATGTCGTTTATAGGTAGTCATACGCAATATATAGTTCTAAATCTATATGAGTATAGATTTCTATTGTTTGAAGTCAAATTGAGATCTCAGGAGGTTAACAAAATTTTAAATAGCAATAATGTTAATCACATTTTCCTATGTACTTATATATTTAGATAAATAAACACGATTTCAACCCATGATACCCGTTTCTACCATCCTATGATTACCAATCCTCTTTGGTGTTTCTTTTTGGAGGCATTAAGGAGATGTTCCAATCCTTACATTTGTTTATTTGACAGGTTTCACGTGGTTTATTTTGAAAAGGTTTTATAGGCATTTAGTTTTATAGAAATATCCTAATCTCCAAAAATGTTGACGAAAAAAGTTTTTTTCAAGCAAAGCAAAAAAGGATCTATTTTAAAAGTACATTCACACTTCTTTGATTCCTGGTTTTTCAAGTCTTCATTATTTTCTTAAATATTTATATACTTAATTTTTTAGATTGTTAGAGAGCACTATTTAAGGAAAGACATATGGTGTGGAGTCAAGAATTGTCCATCTTGTTTCATGGAAGAAAAGGAAATGATTCTTGATGACAACCCTGAATCTAAATGTTCTTTGGTGGAAGAACCTCATTTTATATTTTTGGATACAAATGCTGTTTTAGACCAAGTAATTTAATAAATTAAATACTTAGTTTGTTATATATTTTCCTAGTTATTGAATATTTTTAATTTTTCATCTTACTGCTTTGATTTACAGATTGATGCATTAGAGGACCCCTACTTGCAGAATTTTATTATATTGCAAACTGTTTTGGAAGAAGTTAAGCACAGAAGCTCATCTGTTTTCAAAAGGCTTAAGGAAATAATAGGTGACTCTAAAAGGAAGTGCTATGTTTTTGTGAATGAACATCTCAAGTAATTTGGAAATCATTTAACTTAAAATTTTAGTTAAGATATTATAAAATTTATTGTCCTTCAGCTATTCATTTTTTAATTTTATTCTGCAATTTGTTCAGTTGGTGCATTATCTCTTTTTCACAGAAGTACCTTACTTAAATATTATCCAATTTTAACAAACGTGCAATTTTGTAATTGAAATACTCGACAGTTACCTTAATAAAAAGTGTATATTTATAATTGATAAAAGATGTTGTTTCAGAGAATTGTCCTTCAGCAGGCCAGATTAATCTTCATATCAAGAGTTATCCTAATTATTAAATCTTTATTGCCTATATCTTTCTCCTTTTATAATTATTAACAGGATAATTAGAAATGTTTCCCCCTCTGTGTAGCTAATTTATATTAATAATGTTTATGTTTTGTCTTCAAAACTCAAGGGCGTAGTGAAGATTTTACCTTCTAGTGTCGTCGTTAGAGGATTGGATTTGGTGTCCCAAACCATCCCTAGCCTCACGCAGACAGGGTACCTGCAAAGAATAAAAATCAGGTGTTCGGAGCATAGTCCTGACCATACTATCTCCCCAGTGCGCCATATCATCAAGAATCAGAAACCTCTACAGTACTGACCCTCTGGGCCCTTTTGGCCCGTTACTGGACTGCTTTTGATATGTTTATCCAAAACGTTCAATTTTGTTGGCAAAATGTATTTCTTTACTCTTCTTGGATAGCACATATTAGATTCTTAACTTCTTACATGTTAGCTTATGAGAAGGGTGCCTATGTTAGTAAATAACAAAAACCTCAGTTTTCAAATACTAAGAACTAGTGGACAGTTTTCGTCTCTGCTTTCTTAGGCTTGCGTACAAGTCGGGTTGAATATGTTTAGTAGCTTAAAACAATTTAAGTAATAAGAGTTGATAACAAAATTGTAATGCTTTTTGTGGTAAAGCACAGACTTAAGTATTATCATTTATGTGTTAATGATAATTCTTAAGTGTAAGCATGAATGCTGTCCATAGTTAATTTGAGAGAATTTTGTTGGTTATTTGAACAGTTAACTATCTCTCCCTCTCAAATTGATTGACGCTTAATAAACATTTCAGACTTTTTTCATTTTCAAATGAAGGGAAAAATCCCTTCAAAGTTCTGACAAATCTTCAATTATTCTCGTAGACTTCCAAATCCATGTTACTTAAAGTTTTAAGGTCTTCTGTATTCTCAGAAGAAACCCTGAGGAACCCAGCAGAATGTCTTGCAAAGCATCATTTATCACCATATTGACAGTAATATCCAAAAGACCTTAAATCATTAATCTTATTTATCTAGGTAAATTCACTTTTTTTTATTAAATTAACAATAATATATTCTTGTCTCAATTTCAATTTATATATAAAAATGTTAAAAAAAATATTTATATTTAAATATTAATCTTACTTTAGGGCAACTTATATTGAGAGGAAAGTCGGAGAAAGTGTTAATGACAGAAATGATAGAGCTATAAGGAAGGCTGCAATTTGGTATCAAGAGCATACTGGCATTAAGAGTGTCCTATTGTCCGATGATAAAGCTAATAGATCAGCTGCAATTGATAAAAATATTCTGGCATTTTCACGTAAGTTTTTACTTATAAACATGTTTTATTAATTAGTTATTCTATCTTTCAATACTCTTTTGTGGAAAGATCATAAATCTCTCTTTGTTTATCAATGTGTTCACTGAGAGTAAATATGATTCTGAATCAATTAACAGTAAATTTACAATTCTACTTACTTATTTTACTTATCTGCACTACACAATTAATCAATTATCATCAACTGACCGTATTAAATCCACCTATTCACTTATCAGGCGCAAGGTCAACAAACGCGTATTAATAAAAATGATTTATTAATATTTGCTCTCCTCGTTTTGCACCTTTATCGTCTCATCAGGTGTCATACTAAAAATATTTAAAGCCACATCAAACCTTTTACTCTCCGGGCCCCGTCATGTCTATGAGAGATAGAGTCATGCATGACCCGGAGAGTGGAAGATGAGCTTGCCTACTGTGGCTCTAAATATTTTTGATTTTAGCTCCTGATGAGGCACTAAAGGTGTGAAAATAGTTTTTTCCCCTGTTTTTAAAGGCACATCAACTATTTGGCTATTAGCGCCGGGCTATCTACATGTTACCACCCTTTTATAATGCCAAAAGCACGTGGTTGGTCACCCATTCAGGAACTGACCTTGCCCGACGTTGCTTAACTTCGGTGATCTACGGAAACCGGTGCATTCAATGTGGCTATGGCCATTGGCTTGAAAATAGTTGCACGCATAAAGTAATGTGGAATACCTGGCTAAATGTTTGGTACTTGCAAAATAGTAACAAATTAAGAGAAATTAAAAGAGATGTTAGACCGTGGAAAACACACGAGAAGAGGCGATGCTGTCTTGACTGTGTATAGGGCTTACACGAATGAATCACAGACACTTGATGTGTAGGGAGAAACAGGCCATAGTTGAGAGTTGTGGAGTCCCTCAAACCATTAAGAACATACTAACTGAATGCCAAAAATTTAAAAAGGAAAGAGATGAAGTCTAACTGCCTAATGGATGAAATACTAGGCAATGACACAACAAATATAAATAAATTAATAAAATTCTTGAAATCCAGCAAATTAATATCCACGATATAAATTAATCATTTCTTTGTCATATCCTGTTATTAGATAAAATTGAAAATAAACTAAATGAACATCTAGATATTTTATTAGACAATTAAATAAATATAACAATTGTGCAAAAATGAATACTTTAGTATTGAGAGAAAAACAAATATTTTCTCCGTCTGAAAGCATTTTCTGAATACATGTGCCTGTGGCAGGTTCATCGTCCAGATCTACATCTGCCTTAAAAGAGAAAAAAAAAAAAATGTTAAAACTTTATCAGCTCTGATTTAGTACTTATAATCTTGGCTATTAAAAGCTGGTATTTTATCTTGGAATTTAAAGGTTTTTATTATTTTTGTTGATTGTAATATATGTATTTATATATTTTGGAAATGAATTCTCTTTTTATATAATTATATTTTTCTTGTATGTGCAATGTACACCATTTTTATTGGGTAAGACCCAAACAAATATGTATTCTATTCTATATTTTGTTCTAATGATTTCCCCCTAGTAAGTGAGTATGCTGATGCCACAGACTCTGTCACTTTTAGTGAAAGATTGTGTGCCAAGAGGTGGAGTGAAAGAAAGGAGGAAGACTCTACTGACGTTTTTCCTGCTCATCTACCGCCGGCAGCTGTTCAGCATGGTTTGAAGAATGGCTTACTTACACAAGGAGTATTCTATGCATCAAGGGAAAACTGTTTAGAAGCCAATGTGGTCACAGATTCACAGACAGTAAGTTTGTAATGTTTATCATAACTAATCTTATTTCATCGTCATTCCTGAAAATTAGCTCTAATGAAGAAAGGTGTAAAAAATGAAAAAGTGGTAAACATAATGAAAATTACTATTACAGCTTGATAGAATTACACATATACAAATACGGTTTGAGACGTTTCAGAAAATGTCAAAGTGCTCTTGGTGTATAAGATAAACATTATAAGAATATGCAGAAACCTGTAATACTGAGCTGAGTACCACATGAATCACAAGGAATATTATCCTTCGGTCCTGTTATGTCTATTAACTGATTCATCTGATAGTAACTAGGTTTAATTAAAATCAGTCCCATAACAGACTCGAGGACCTTAGGGAGTATCGTCATCTGGGGTGAGTTCCGGCGTGTAGTTCGAGTTCGGACATTAGTGCATGGCGCAGGAAATCACTGTGCTGGTGATTTCCTCTGCCATGCACTATTGTCCAAACTCGTACAACCTTTCCGAACTCACTCCAGAAGATGGTGGATACTGTACAATGATATGATTATTGATTGAGATTAAATGTACTGAACCTATGTTTCAGCACAGTATCTTTAAACCTAAAAGAAAATATTTTTGAAATCTTATTTTTACCAAATGAAACTACAACTCAACCAAACTAAACTGATTGAAATTAATATAATTTTTATTAATGCTTTTGAAGCCTAATAGACTTAATTAATGCTTTTGAAGCCTAATTGTGAGACCAGGCAAACCCTTTGACCCACAAATATTGTTTTCATAATGATAAATCAATGTCTTTTATTTTCTATGATCCCTCCCGCCCGACTTTTAACCTTCTGAAAATGCATCCTAAGGCAATAAAAACTAAAATTCGATTGTCACTCAAAATAAAGTATTAAGGTGCAATTTAATCTATAAAAGGTGCATCTAAGTCCTTTATGTATCCAAAATAACAAGGATTTTAGTATTTTACCCCCTTATAGAAATAAATATAATTTTGTATCAGCTACCGAGGCCATTAGCACACTGTATGCGTTAACTTCTATTTATTTTTAATTATATTTATTTTCATATTTACCTACTCAATTTTTAGCACTTTCCTCCGAAGGAAAGTAGCTATTGAGGTTGGACTCATGACGGAATTTTTGAAAAATTTCTTCAAATCTTTATCGATCCTACCTAGTAGACACCGAAAATGACCCCCGTTAAAATTTATATATATCTATATATATATATATATATGCATATATATATATATCTAATATATATATGTGTCTGTTAACACGATAGCGGCCAGAGTTTTTGTTTTTTCGTTACGAAACTTGGTATATAGCATTCAATTAGCAAACGATTGAACGAGTTCGTTAACCACCAAAGTCGGTCCACCGGAAGGGGGGGTTTACCCCGAACCCAAAACACTAATTTGACTATGTCAGCCGTAATATTTGTTATATTTCAACGAAACTTGGTATTCGTAGTGGTAATATAGAGAGAAAAGTGAGATATAAAAATGAACTAAATCGGTTCATTAGAAGGGGGGGTTTACTCCGGACCCACAATACCAATTCGCCACTACCAGCCGTGATTTTTGGTATATTTCGACGAAACTCGGTATTCGTAGTGGTAATCCACAGGTAAATAACTGTTGTAAAAATAAACTAAATCGGTTCATTAGAAGGGGGGGGTTTACTCTTGACCCAAATTCTTAATATACTCATACCGGTCGTAATTTCTGCTGTATTGTAACGAAACGCGGTATACGTCGTGGGTAACTCATGAGAAAGAAGTTTTGTAAAAATGAGCTGAATCGGTCAATAGAAAAGCCCGTCAGACGTAGGTTCACAAAGCCGCCGCAAGGAGCGCTTTCTACCACTAGGGTGACTGTATCATGTTCCTGCGTTAGATCAAAATACGATAATATGAGGTTTTTTGTATTTATTACGTAGTGTAATAGGTACCATTTGTAAACATAACTCTGGAAGCAAATTATTAATTGATCAGTTACTCATTACAAATTTAAAAGAGAACTATTCATGTTTTTATTTTATTTATGTAGGATATTTTAAGCAAATTGTTCTGGAAAGCAATCTACACTACCCAAATTCTGAGGAAAGTGCTTAGTTATGCAGCTCCTGCGTGACAGACTTTATTTAAGTTCACAGAAATTATAGGTCAATTTTATTTATCAACAGAATTATTATCAAAATATATAAATTTAATTTATATTTGACTGTTCTCTAAAAATAAAAATAGTGGTACAATTAAAGTGTTTAATTGTGGTTTTATTCAAGGTACTCATCCAAGGAAGGGCAAGCTTAAATCGTGCAATAGATGGAGATACTGTTGCTATTCAGATTCTTCCTAAAGAAGACTGGGCTGCTCCATCGAACCTTGTTATAGAATCAGGCATGAATTTTATTTGAATGATAGCTATTGAATTTTGGAATTGTATTATTTCTAGATTTTAATATGTGATTTAAAGATGAGGGATCAAAATCAAGTACCGTCATTTGGGGTGAATTCGGACACATTTTCGAGGATTTCTCGTAATGACAAAAGATAGAATTTTTATACAAATCTGGAAAAATTAATGTATGAACCCTTATTAACCTTCCTCTATCGAATGGTGTATTTTGTTTTTTGAATATCTCAAAAATTAAAAAAAAATTGTATCGCTAAAATGTGTCCGAACTCACCCCTACGTGTGGGCAACCTTTAATTTCTGTAAAAATCTAAACTTCAACTACAGTTGGAGTGCGCTCGGTCATAATTGACGATATTCTCAAGAGGAATGTTTTCTATAATATTTTTAGATTAACAAAATATTCTTTAAATTTTTCCTTATCAACTTCTGCTCTACACCTTTTGATGCGTTGTGTAAGGCGTTCCATTAATGGCTGATTTCTTTACATAATGCCGTCAAACCATTCCAGTCTGGGCTTGTTGTCTTAAAATCCTACGATTTTTTTTCCTGACCTATACAAATATTTTTTAACGATTTGGGGAATATCATAATCGAGTTAATGGAAAATCACATTCAGCTGCAGGAAAATTCTCTTTGGTATTTTTTTTTCTTCTTTACTAATTTTTGTTTAGATACCACTTTTTTCTGGTGTGCATTCCTCTAAATTTATCATTTAAAGTCGATTTAGGTATTTTGTTGAACAACAAAATACCTAAATCGATCCGCTGCCTCTCTCAGAGTCTTCTTCTTGGTTTTGACATCGTCAATCACATTTTTCTAAGCCTCTTTATAATAAATACTGTTTTCCTTAAGCCAAGACGACGCGGGTATAATTGATGCGTGTCCGAACTCACCCCATGGTATGCGAGTTTTTACTTAAACGAGGAAAAAAAGTTTTTGAACAAAAAAAAATAAATATATTTATTTATGTATCATTAGACAACATATAAACCTACTATACAATATGAAAAATTAGGGTTTAATTACTTACACAGCCTCTACACAGCTGTTTGTTTCTAGCATTTCGAAAATCATGGAAATTACAACTCACATTAAAATATTCGTTACTCACTTCATAGCGCTCTCACGGCGATTTCAGCTTAACTACATGGGAAAAATGTAATATCAATCGTATTTGTCAAGCTAATTATGACCCTAATGAAAAAACTTGCTCCAGGTCATGTGATTTCCTGCCCCATGCACTACTGTCCGAACTCGTACTACCTGTCCGAACTCACCCCAAATGACGGTATCAACAAAATTAAAAAAAATTCTCAAGCTATTGTATTTTTGTCATTGTTTTTGACCATTATCAGCAATTTACATGTCTTACCATAACAAATTAAATTTCAAGTAACTACTTTTTAATTATTCGTATAATTACCTTCTTTTAAATTTTATGAAATAAGACATAATACTTCTGAAACATAACATAATATTTCTGAAACTCATAACTGCATTCAAAAAGCTTTTTTTAAATA
The DNA here is from genome assembly GCA_946811695.1 of Gonocerus acuteangulatus. Taxonomy (NCBI): domain Eukaryota; kingdom Metazoa; phylum Arthropoda; class Insecta; order Hemiptera; family Coreidae; genus Gonocerus; species Gonocerus acuteangulatus. The sequence goes on from OX328125.1 coordinate 78,906,340, forward strand.
AATAATTTTTTTTTTACAGAAGAAGCAGAAGATGAAGTTAAGGTTCAAGAAATTTCTGAAGAAGAAAGGCAAGTTACTGGGAAAGTGGTCGCAATAATTCATAGAAAATGGCAGCAGTATTGCGGTATTTTGCAATTGTCACCCATCAAGGGAGTAAGACCTAATTAGTTATTTATCATATCTTACCTTCTTAAATTACTTATTTTCTTAGATAGTTGGATTTTCTGAAATCCATCTCCTTCTGTCTGTAACAATAAGCACAATCTAATTCTACATTTTTTGTTTACAGTTCATTTAATCCTTTTGTTACACTTCTTTGATCAACTCAAATGCCTCATTTTTTCTTCCAGCATACTTATCATCTCTTTGTACCAGCAAAAAGGCATATTCCCAAGGTTAGAATTGAAACTAGACAAGGTGAAAAATTGGCTAGTCAGCGTTTAGTCGTAGCCATTGATGCTTGGCCCAGGAATTCAAGATATCCTCAAGTGAGTAATTATTGATATTTTTGAGTATTGTTGATGTCTAATGTTTATCCTAATATACGTCAAATTGGTTTGAAATAACACATTATGACATTTTAACAGGGTCACTTTGTACGAGCATTAGGGAAAATAGGCGACAAAGAAACTGAGAATGAAGTACTACTTCTTGAACATGATATTCCCTGTTCGAAGTTTTCTGATGCTGTACTAGCTGATCTCCCAAAGAATGATTGGTGTATAACACAAGAAGTGAGTAATAATTTCTTTTCAATATCATTTGAGGCAGATTCAGGAAGTTAGATTTTTAGATCACTATTTAACCTTTATAGTGTAGATGGAGATAGTTAGCCGCTGTAGAGATACTGACGGCACTATCATCACAAACTGGTATACTAAACCTACTTATTCTGGACGTTTACTCAATTTCCACTCTTCCCATCCTTACCACATGAAAATCAATGTAGCACGGAACCTTCTTCGCCGCGCCCTCTCCTTATCCCATGAGTCCTTCCACAATGAAAACTTGAATAGAGCTACCGAAATATTAACACTGAATCAATTCCCCCCCACCCTCATAAACCGGCTTATAAAACAAATAAAATCCCAATCCTTCAATGCCACCTCCCCCAATACCTCCCCCGAATCCTCCCTCCAGATATTTCGTTCCCTGACATACACACCAGGACTGACGGAAAAACTCACAAAGACTTTAAAAAAAGCCCTCCCGTCACTAAACTTTGGGTTAAAAACCACTAACAAACTTACTACATTGTACACCAAACTCAAAGATCCCCTTCCCTATGACTACGCCACCCACGTTGTTTACCAAATACCCTGCCAAACCCCCTCCTGTAATGCTGTATACATAGGTGAAACCAAAAATTATATTCACTCCCGCATAACACAACACAAACGGACAATAAAAAACAAATAAATCCACAAATCCGCCCTCGCAAAACACGCCATAACTAAAAAACACACTTTCAACTTTGACGACACTAAAATACTTTCCACATTAACTTAAACCCCAATAACATTAATTACAAAACCGACAAACAAAACATCTCCCCTGCTTACTCCTCCGTCTTCCATAAATTGTCCTGACCTCCTTTTTTATCTTTGTTCCCAGGCTCCAGACAATTTCTCTACTTGTGTGTCCCAAAGCTCTTAACACCTTTTACAACCTCCTTTACAACCCAGCAATTGTACCTCTTTCATCTGCACCGATTTGCCACCCCCCCCACCCCTTTTTCATAACTATAAAGACCACCGGTGTAGTTGCTGTCGTTCATACTTCTACCATGGTTACCTAAGTTGTCCTCGAGGTCTTCCTCCCTCCCCCCTAGGCATTCTCTAATGGTATGTATCTATATATTAATTGTTATAAATTGTATTCACTTATAAAATAGATTTTGTTTTTCACTACATAAAAAATGTGCGTTGTTTTTACTATTTAATTTTTTTTGTACTGTTTTTACTAACAAGTTCTACATGCTGTTTTCTTTCCAACTAGCGTATTTTCATTGTTTTTAAAAATAAGATTGGTTAAAATTTATTGTATTGATATATATACTCCGCTCATTTCTGCCTGTCTTTTACTTACTACTTGTACATTTTCTTTACTTATAAGTTGTATATATTTTTTAGCTGAAGAAGGCTGCCATTGTTGCAGTCGAAACGTCCAAAATACAGATTTCTTTTTGAAAGTCTGACGTTTTTCTCCTAGCCGAATCCCAACTATACCTGTCTTCGTATTTAACCTTTAGATCACTATTTCAACGTCGATCTTTGACGACTTTGTTGATAAAAAAAATTATTAAATAAAAGAACTAATTGTTTTTTATAAATTAGTATAAATGCAAATGAAATTTACAGGATAAATTGTAATTCAAAATTAAGACAGAACGTGATTTGGGGGGGGGGGGAATTCTTCATACTAAGTAAAGAGGATTAATTTTTTTTTTAAATTATGTTATGTTGTTTTTAGTTTATAAAAAGGGGATAAATATATTTCATTATTATTTTGAGTTTTGGATTCATTTATTTTAAAGGCTCGGGCACACAGAATGCGATCTGTATTGTGGCGGGCAGTGATATCTGACCGCGGGTGATGGGCGATCGACTTGTATTTCACAGTATAGCATCAACCCCGTCACACATTGAGGACAATATGTTGCAGTGTGCTATTATCTTTATCGCTTTGCAAGGCGATACAGTTGTAAAAATTACAGATTTATTGCACGATAAAATGAGTGAAGAAACTTAATAATTCATTGAAAATCATGTTTTGAGGTTATGTTGTTTTAATAATTATTATTATTAAATTTTAACGTCCATTTATTATTAACTACGAATTTTAGGATGGGTTATCTATAGGTTACCACCTTTTTCTAGCCAGGATAGGACTGATGCCTTTTCTTTTTTCTAAAGAAAAGCCACCCCTTTTGGGAATCGAACCCACGACTCTTTGGCAAGGAGTGTTAAGTGCTCACGCCATAACGCCTCACGGCCACCGGGCCTCCAGCCCAAGTTTTAATACAAAAATACATGAATTCTATCTTGTTTGTTGAATGTATATTCTTTATTTAAATTAAGAACTGTATTGCTCAAAAAGATATCCGGTCTCATGTGATATCATATCCCCTTATTGCAGACCGCTACAATAATCGTTGGCTTGTTGCACACCGCGATACAGATCGCGTCCTGTGTGCCCGAGCCTTTAATGTTTTGATTAATTTATAATCAATGATTTAATACAAATTTTTATTCTTCCAACTGGCCTGCATTTCCATAGGAACCTATGATGATACAAGGCCTAGGAAAAACTGGACATTAGCATCTAATCAGCTGACTATGACAACAGATTTAGACTGATTTGCGTAAAACATAATATCCAAGTATTTTTGATGGATTGTATACATTTTTTCTGCTTAAAATATGTGAAGTAATTAAAATGAAATAGTCAACAACAATTTGTTTTAACTTTTTGTGAACAACAATTTGTGCCGTCAGGAGTTAGAAAATCTCTCATCACATTGAGGAAATGCTCCTGTTTCTATTAAAATTTTGTCTGCCAGAGCTGGGAGACTAGATGTTGCTCCACTTCTTTTCAAAGCTTCAAGCTTCTCCTTTGCCATTTTGTATATATTATCAACTGCTTGGCGTTTTCCCTGAAGAAAAATTACTTAAATTTGTATCTGAGTGATTGATTGGAAATAACAGTATTGTAATTATTTTATAAAGTAGATTATATAGTTGTCCAGGGATCAGCAGGAATATAGTGTATAAGATCAGTCAATGTTATTTTAAAATAAATGCTCTTAAGGTGTACAAATGTTAACATCAAGAGATATCAAGATTGAATAAAATAAGAATTGAGTATATGAGACCATGGAAGTTCTAATTAGCTAATTTTACCTTCTACTTATGACACTTATATGTACTTTGTAAAGTTTTGCAATTAAAGGGTTAAGTTATGTGTAAAACAATTCTCTTTTGGAAACTTACACTGTATAAGTGTGTCAATGTACTTACTATTACATTATTAAGGAAACCTTCCATTGAATGAGGCGAATTCGTTTTTTTTATTAAATGCCATCTTCTTAATAAATCTTTATCATAAACTGCAACCACAAGCTCCATTTCTTTTAATTCTGCAATTACAAATAAATTGTAAAGCTAATAAGCTACAAATCTCTGATCAACTACCTTGAAAATTGAATGTGCTGTCTCATTAGAAAACATTTTTTGATGAAATATCCTTTTCAGTCAATCATTGAAGAAAGTCTGTGCTCCTTTGTAATTATTGGAAACTTCAATTTCAAAAGATTAGATTACTCCTCCCTAATAGGATTGGTATAAGACTAATTTGTTTAATGATAAAGTCTTCAGTAACATCAAGAGTGCTATAATTCCTATTGATAAACAAGTATTCTGGCAATCAATTCTCTTCCTATCCCTATGTCGAAAGTCAACTACTACAATTATGCAAGAAAAAAAAGTAATCTCTACTTTTATAAGTTAATTATTTATTTTAACTAACAATTGATAAATAATTAATAAAAAAAAAATTGACTATTAATAAAAGTAGGCTTGGTATGATCTAATTTAACAACTGGCAATACAAATTTCTACTCTCAATGCTTCTCAATCAACAATAACTTTCTTCAAAAAGTCTAATCATACTAAATGGTTATTGTCTAGGTAGCGGCTTTAGCATGCCAATGATAATAAAGAAAATAAATCCTAATATATAAGGAAAGATTCAACAGTACAGTCTATCCCTCATTAAAAATAATTATTTCTGAATTTTGTTATGTCTATGAATTAATGCTTTTTCAATATAAGAGAGAAAGTAGGAGATATAAACCTTACATATTCTGGCCAAAATTTTCTTACCTTCCTGTTGGACTTTATTCAAGTTGTTTCTCATTTTTGATAATTCTTTCTTTACATAATGTCTTTGTTTCTTTATCCGTTGAATATTTTCTATAGTGGCTTTTGTTTCCTTCATAGTAAAATCTAATTCTTCTAAATCCCGATCTAATTTTTTTGTTAATTCACTGAAATTGATTACTTTTAATCATGAAGTTTCTTTAATTATTCATTCATTTTTTTAATTATGTCTGATGATCTTTGTATTATCTAAGTATATTTTACCTTGATTGATGATTAGATGAAGAATGGAAGGAATGGAAACACTGAATTTCTAATGGTATGTATGTTATTTTAAAATAACATACATTCCATTTTTCACGTATTTTTATTAAATAAACAAATATTGATAACTGTGTGAAATTCGAACAGATGGATCAGAAATTTTTCATGTCCAGGAATTTTGTTTTTAATTTGAATTTATGAGGACAAATTTCACTGAAATTTATAAAAAAACTCATTATATTTTTTATTTGTTTTAATAGTAGATTCGATTTTGCATTTTTTAAAATTCAGTTCTATCCACTTATTTTTATTTATTCATAAATTGTTAGAATGATCAAGCTTATAAAATAATACCTCATGTATGCTGGAAATCTTAGACATTATGGACAACAAAATTCAACTTGTAAATTCTATTGTTGGTGTTTATTGAAAATAAAAGAAAATTGTAAAGATCAAATTATTAATTTCTGACAGCACTATGTGGATGTCCTTTTTTAAAGACAGGATACATGTTACCATCTTTTACTGTCAGAGACCCGAGAGACAAGCTTGCCTCCAGATATAAAATGCAACCCAATTTTATGTGTCAAAATGTATACATCTGTATTTTTATTTTTTATTAATTTTTTTTTTACGGCGCATCAACATCTAGCTCCGACATCCAGGGTACAGCAAAGAATTTTTCCGAGCCTTGGGATGAGAAAATTCCTGCCGCCGGTGAGGATCGAACCCACCATCTCCTGCTTATGAATCTAAGGCGCTAGCCACTAGACCACGGGAGACCCCTGTATAAGTCTGTAATCTAGAGTTTTCTCACACTCAGCCTTCTTCTCAATGCTCTTATGAGGAGGGGGATAATATAAAACTATTTAGAAGGCCAAGATTCTTCCAAATACATGTTGCTTTCTTAACCAAATTCTAACTAAACCCTTTTTTCCATCATGTATGAACTTACATTGAATACTTTTCAATTTGCTTGAGTTCTGGGAGAGCTTTGAATGATCTGAGGTATTTTTCTAGTTTAGCATAAACAGCCTCTATATTATTTGGTGTTTTCTCCGTTTCTTCTTCTGTCAAATTTAGTGCACTTTGAAATTCTTCATTTGTCCTACACTCAACAAGAGAAATGTTCATTATGAGTAATTTACTAAAATCTTATTATAGAAATAATTATATCACTTTAACTTCCATATCCCAGCTAAACCTTTTCCTACTATAATTCGTGCTATAATTATTACACCATTTCAGAAAATAATTTGAATTATGCATCTACAGTGGAAGTGCAGTGGTGAGAATGAGGAGTTTTTAAACTGAGTGATTGAGATTTAAGATTACAAACACATTTCTCATAACCTATTGAATACCTTTGAACCAATACTGATTACAGAAAACTCGATAGCTTGGATCAAGAAAATGATTATGTTTCAATGTCCAGAAGTACTGTTTCTTTCATCCTTTAAGAGAAAGAGGAATCTCTTTATTTTTCTTAGTTTTCCATTTTCCGTTATTGAACAGGGAAAGGGGCTTGTCTATTCTGCTCGTCACATTCTTGAACCAGCTACTCCCTGAACGGAATCCTAGGTCTTTCTCCACCACTAGGCCTACTATGTACACTTCCTCCTTGTACTTTTCATGTGAACCAAGCCAGTCTATCTTTTATGAAAGTGTAAACAAATGCAACGAAATGGACCTCATTGAAAATTCAATAATAAACTACTCTTTACGGTATGTGATTTCACAACTGTCAGAAAATTTTAAAAGACCACATCATCACTTAATAACATTAAAGCCACTAACAGTACCTTTCATTTTCCTCTATTAGTCCTGTGTCATCTTCCAGACATTTTGCAGAATCTGTAGATACTGAACTTGTACTTTTCTGGTCAATGCCTGAAAAATTGAAAACTCCGAAATCATTTAAATGCCCAATAATGTCATTCAAAGTTTCTTCTTTTGGATTTGCTTTTTTGTGTGTCATTTTCATTACTATTTACGAAACATTTAATAAAAAACTGAATTAATAGAAATATTTACATTATATAATTTCAATAAATATCAACACACTATTTATAGAACTCACAGATGTTTTTTTATTCAAATTGGTTATATTTGTTTGGTGACAGCTTTGTCTTTTAGGGTGTTAAAAATATGTTTTTATTTAAGCCATATTAATATCACCTAAATCCTTCAGTTTTATTGGAACTCAAGAAATATATTTATTAGTATGAATTCTTAATTAATTAAGTAATTCTTAATTAATTTGTTTAAGTTTTGATTTTTCTTGGAACAAAAATAAATCTCTTTGGTAGAACAAAAAAGCTTCTATTTATTCAACAAAATGTTCTTCCTAATAGTTTCATTGGATCAAATATAGATCTTGTTCAAAGAAAAGTTCACAAAATAAATGCTGAATGGTCTTGTGGGTGTTTCGCACAAGTTGCCATCAACAAATTGCTTGTGGATAATACAAAATGTTACTGCATGGTTTTAAATATTGTTTGAGAATCAACCTATAATTTAGTTGTTTCAATTCTTGAGCATTGACAACTGCACTTTCAATTTTTCACTACTTGGTCAAATGCAAGAAACTTTGGTGATCTTCGATCTTGATGACATGATATCTTTTTGGATATGTCATCGATTGTTTTCTTGATATCATACAACTATTTCTGATAAGTGAACCATTGCCTCGTTAATTGAGCTACTGTTTTCGTTTTAATAGTAATAAGTTTTTGTTTTAATACCCCCTGGAAATAATAATATTCCCAGTACTTCAGAATATTCAGTATTCAGATTAAAGCTTTAAAATTCAATTTCAATGAGATTATTCTTTTCAGGAAAGAGCAAAGAGGATTGACTTAAGGAATATTGTTGTCTGTTCTGTGGACCCTCCTGGATGCACGGATATTGATGATGCGCTTCATTGTTTTAAACTCCCTAATGGTAATTTTGAGGTAATGTACCAATAACTAAATGTATGATTTCTCAAATTAATGATTAATAATATATAATAATATATCCTTGTATCTCAAAGGCCATGACTCATTTTGGGGATGTCAGAAAATGGAGTTAAAAGTTCACAATGCAAAGAGACTTCAAGCCATCCAATCCTTTGATAACCCCAATCTTCATGGGTCTGTTGTGACAAGCTCCCCTTTTTCACTTCTTTTCAAACTTTCAGCTCCTCATATAAAGCTTGAATTTGGGAGGAGCCGCAGCTATTTCCTTGGGTGTTACGAAATACCTACCAAAATGCATTAGCCTGCTTTAGGCAGATTATGTGCAGTGAGGTTTCCTCCTATTGAAGGCTACAATGATAAGTATTAGTCTCTATTAGTCCCATTGTGCAAACATGTTTTCTTAGAGCAGTTTTGGTTTGGGGCCATTCATTCCTACATCTGTTTGTTCACCTTTAAGAGAGCCATCGGTGCATCACATTAAAAAGCCTCTTTGGAAGTTCTTCAAATTCTGTTGACTTGGTATGAATTTTTTGACAAAGGCAAACATTTGTATAGTCTCAACTGACCGGCTGAGATAGAGTTCACTCTTTCATCTTTCCAAGATCCTATCTTGTCGCTGTATCACCTTGCTATTATTAAGATACTGCATTCTCAGTACGCTCATCAAGGCTTCTCTCCTTGTGTGAGTTAAGGTATTAGACCTACAAGCACTTCCATTGCAGCAGTTGGCCCACTCTGCTCCTTGGGGATGGACTTTTTTTTACATATACACTCTGTATTATCTTTTAACTATAGAATATAATATAATTCAATAAAATTTACTTTACAATTATCTTCTTTAGGCTGGAGTACACATTGCAGATGTGAGCCATTTCATTCGACCAGGAACAGCCATGGACAAGGAAGCAGCTCTTCGGGCTACAACAGTCTACTTAGTTGACAAGCGTATAGATATGGTACCTGGTAAGCCCCGCATATTTTTTGATAATTTATTTTTATCCTCCAAATCTCAATATCATATTAAATTAGTTATACAATAAATAGTAATGATTAGTTGAGGTCACTCAATGAAACTACTTTCTTAAGAGTGTGTTTGGTCACTCCCAGCTTTTATTTATATAAATTTTTCCACTTATACATAGCACAGATTTTTGGAAATTAAAGTAATTTATAGCAAATCATAGTTTTTGAAAATTTTTCCTAAAATGCAAAGATTTTACAGTATTTTTTTCTGGAGTATCTTTTTTCTTTTTCATAAATAATTTTTAATATAATATTTTTTTTTCTTGTAGAATTGTTAAGTTCAAATCTTTGTTCACTTCTTGGTGAACAAGAACGTCTTGCTTTCTCTTGTGTTTGGGAATTAACTCCAAATGCCGAAATTGTTTCAACAAGGTAATAACAGATTAAATATTTAAAATAATTAACATCATAGCAGATAACTATGAAATTAAGATAATGTCTAATTTACTAATCAATATTAATAAACTCTTCAGGTTTCATAAATCTGTCATTAAATCTAAAGCTGCCCTTACATATGAAGCTGCTCAGGCAATAATTGATGACGTATCAAACAATAGCTCACTGGCTGAGTCCTTAAGGGGTCTAAATACTTTAGCAAAAATTATCAAGAAAAGAAGGCTTGATAATGGAGCTCTCACATTGGCATCTCCTGAAATTAGGTATGTCTTTCTTTTATTTCATGATTTTAATTTCTTCCTTTTCATTTATATAGTGAAGGCAACAAGACCTAAAAGATCTATTGTACCCATGGCTGATACTTTTGGCCTTTAGATAATTTGATTATCTAACTTATTGCATGTTTGTTATACTATCAATAGTAAGGATTTTATTTTGTGAATAAAAATACATAAATTCACAAGGAACATAACAAGAATCTCTCTTTTATAGGATTCACTTGAAATGATGTCTCCTATGATTGCATTCCGAAATTGAATAGTTATTATTATTATTCTGCAGGTTCCGTGTCGATTCTGAAACTCATGAACCTTTGGAAGTTCTTACAAAAAAGATGCGTGAAACCAACTCGATGGTTGAAGAATTCATGTTGCTTGCTAATGTATCAGTGGCAGAGAAAATTCTTGAGGAATTTCCTGAAGTTGCACTTCTTCGTCGTCATCCACAACCTCCTGTTGAGAACTTTGATCCTCTTATTAAAGCTGCTCACCATCAGGTAATTGAGTCAATATTTCAAGAAAGTGTATGACCTGTTTGTATTCACGTCTTCAACTCTATTTCATACCTTCCTCTTCATCTTAAATAGACTAATAGCTCAGAAAGGGAGTGTAAATAAAAATATTGATTCTCCAGTAAGATACTCATGGATAATCAGCTTATTTTTAAATTCCAAGGAAGAAGGTAGATGGGGGAAAAAAATTTAAAAATATGGTGCAATCCTTATCATTGAAAAGAAAATGTTAATATATTTTATTAATTATTTATCAGGTGTGAGCACTTAGCATTCCATGCCAAGGGTCGTGTGTTCGATTCCCACTATGGGTTGGTGGCTTTTCTTTAGAAAAAGAAAAGGCATAAGCCCTATCCTGGCTAGAAAAGGGTGGTAACCTATAGATAACCCATCCTAAAATTCATAGTTAATAATAATAGATGTTTAAATATAAATGAATAAATAATTATTATTATTACTTCAATATTTTAATTAACATTCTGTCTTTTAGGGTTTTGAAATTGATGTCACAAATAGCAAATCTCTTTCCGACAGTCTTGATAAAGCCATCAAGCCTGAAGATAGCTACTTCAATGTTATGCTGAGAATTCTCTGTACTCGATGCATGCTTCAAGCAGTTTATTTCACCAGTGGAATGACCCAACGGTCAGAGTTTTTCCATTATGGTCTTGCTGCACCTATCTACACCCATTTTACATCGCCGATTCGAAGGTGAATATTTGAATGTAGTTTAATAATTATTTGTTTGAATGTAGTTTATTATTATTATTGAATTGTTTAATCATTAATAAAGTTTAACAAAATGAGGACAATAAATCAAAATAAATACTTATAATATATAAAGAAAACTGTCTAAGCTAGATCAATATGTGTATGTGTGTGTTGACCTGCTGTAGTTATGGTATAATACCTCAGTGATTACTCAGCCCTCAAAAATAAACTGAAGATTCATTGTAAAAAGAGAATAATAAATACATTCACTTGTGAGGTTGAATTTAGCAGCATTGAAAGTGCTACATTACCTGAAGTAGTAATAACAAAGTAAAAAACAGTTATACTAGAATAACAGATAAAGTCGGCACTAATGGCCTGCCTTTAGGCCATTAGTGTTGACATTTTTTTACGGTTGTCTACCGTAAAAAAATAAGAAAACAACAACACCAAAATACATCAAATATAATATTATTACAGATATGTAATAAGGTATTGGAGAGTCGACATAGTTCCTTAAAATGAGGATAAAATAGCACACAGAAATTGTAGATGATGAGGTTGATAAACTGCCTATCTAATCGTTACATAAAATATTTATATATGCATTCGATATAATAAATGTAAAATTACAGGAAAAGTGTAAAATAAAAGAAAATATAAGATTGTGAATCTTTGTTCTCTATAATTTGTTTTAAAAAGTATGGAAGGCCATTTAAATATTTAAAACACTTCAACTTCTCATGATGTCCTTTATTTAGAGCTCTACATGTTTTGCATCTAAAAACACATCTTCAGGAGCAACTAATGTATAAACTTGAAGCATCTAGAAAATTAAATAAAGGACGTTCTGTGAAGTTGCAGTATTTTAAATTTATACATGACCTTCCACCATTGAAAGAAAATATTCATATAATAAAAACAGGAAAAATGTCCTTAAAAAACAGAAATAAAATATTCAAATGTAGTATATATTTTAATTAGTTAGAAAAACATATTATTCATTTTCTTAATCATACTTTTTTTTTTTAATTTAGTTTTAAATGATTAATCTTTTTCTGAATGTCCAACTTCTATTTATTGGGTTCTGTTATTAAAGCTAATTAACATCATTCTTAGTAATCTTACTCCTGACTTGGCCAGTGTAGGGGGGGGGGGGTTAGCCTTTCTAAAGCTGTACCAGTGGTGTAGTGAGTTTTTGGATCTTGAAGATACACCTGAAAGAATGTTTTTAAGAAACTTCTTCCTTGCTTATGTATGATTTGAGAAATTTGGGCAACTTTAAGATATTGACATGAAAATTATCATTAATATCACAAACTTTGATATTTTTATACTAATAAAATCGATTAACAAAAAGTTTACTTATTTTTTACCTAATTTCAATTAATCAAAGACAAATGGTACTACTAACATTGTTTTGTCTAAAATTATTATATCCAGTCCTAAAAACCATTAAATACTTCTTTTTTATTTACCATTAGGTATTCTGATGTAATTGTACATAGGCTTTTGGCAGCCTGTATTGGCGCTGATTCAACATATCCTGACCTGATGGATAAAAGAAAAACAGATAAATTATGCCAAAATCTCAATTATAGGAAGAGAATGGCTCAGTATGCTGGAAGAGCGTCTGTAGCACTTCACACTCATGTGAGTTCTTCATTTGTTTTAATTTAATTCATTAACTTCAACATGGAAAAACAGCAACTTGTACCTTTTATTTAGAATCATATAAAGTCGACATAATTTTTTTCTTTGAAGTTCTATCTTTAATTTTTTTAAATTTAGATGCCTAAAGGGGGTTTTTATCTATGGGGATATTTAATCATTATGTAAGGCAAGACAGTTAACACTTTCAGGACTGATGGCTTCGAACAAAATGTTCATCTGGACCCAAGTCTTCCTTTTGTATAGTTATTTCGGCAAACATTCTATATATATATTCGTATCTCTACAGCGGCTAACTATCTCCATCTACACTATTATATATATATATATATATATATATATATATATATATATATAGGTATATATATATATATATATATATATATATATATATATATAACAAATAAGTGAAGAAACATTTAAAATGATGTACTTTTAGTGGATCAAATTACAATTTAGTAAAATTTCAAATACGTCACGATAGCGGGTCCGCTGAAGGAAGTTTTCGGGCAGATTCAGTATCATACGATACCAGACCCGCAAACCTATCCGGGAATACGTAATGTGGTCCCAAATCAAATACGAGGCGTATAGAACAAGGCCCAAAGTAGCGGGATAGAAAGAAAGCCAAACTACCTGCTGACGCATATGCCACGACGCTGGGCCTGAACGTGTTAACAGTTAAATTATTTTTATAAACTTAATGAATTTTGCATCTTGAAAAAACATCAATGAAAAATTTGTCTTATTACGTTTAGAAATATTGCAAAACGTGTTTCTTGGAGATGTATTAAAATACTATTCTTGATATTTAATGTTTCAAAGTGCTGTCAATCTTTCGAAGTGTTGCAGTTAAAACACTGAGTTTTTATTTTATAATAACATTTTTTTTTTTTTCATATATCTGTATATATTTAGCTCCAATATATTATGAAAATGTTTGTAATATAGTGTTTTGTTTACTTTGCAGTTATTTTTTCGAGATAGAGTTGAAAATGAGGAAGCCTACATTTTGTTTGTGAGGAAAAATGCTCTCCAAGTTCTGATTCCTAAGTATGGTTTGGAAGGGTCTATAATTTTATCTCGTAATGATAAAAAGAAGGAAAGTCCTTTTGTTTATAACAAAGAGGTACACAATTACATACTTTATTTATTTTAATTACTACCTATTCTTCATTATCGTAATTTATAAAAGACTAAACTGAATGACTGACATTTTGATGACATAGGTGCCCCTATTCTTTCTTAACTGAAGGATTTTGTCAGTCAATTTAAGAGTTTAGTTTATGTTTTTGTATAATAACATAATAAGTTATAAACTATTCAAATTCCATTCTGATGTTTTTACTTTCTTAAAGGTTGTATGATTATTAAAATGTTTTTTATTTTGTATTTTACAGGATCATACCCAAAGAGTCGGAGATGTTGTTTTCCATGCTTTTGATCGCCTTATTGTAAGGCTCCATGTTGATAGATCAAATGTACAACACGAAAAGCTAATTATGGACCTTGTAGAACCTACTATCCCAGGATTTTCAGTCCTTTCTTCTGGGGAGCTGTTGCCTACAGAAGAAGAGCAAGCTCCTTAATAGCTTAAGTTATTCATTTATTTTTTTTTTTCTTTTGGATTTTAGTTTATGTTGATTTTGTATATATATTTTCAATAAAGTTTTATGATTTATTAATGTACATAAAATATGCCCATATCTTATGTTGCCCCTAAGAAGCTTATATTAATTACGACTCATTTCACTGTCCAAGGCATGAGCCTTTTGTTAATTAGGCCATTATTAGGAGTGAGGACTAGCCCAAACACACTGGTTTTCGAGGAAATTGATTTATTTTACAAATTTTATTAAGGTAGCAATAATGAATTATGAATAGTTATGAGGAGAATGAAATGATTAAGAATAATACAAATTAGTTTATTGTAAGCAATACCGTTTATTTACAAAAGTATAAACTACAATATTATTTACAGGAAAATTAAATATGCCTATCAAAATAATTCATCTACCTTAGTCATTAAAAGTAATTGGTTAAAAGAAATTACCCATGGTTTTAATGGTGATATAGGATTTTAAAATATTTTGTAAAACCTCTGGGCTCAGTCCATTTGTTCATATACTAAAGATAATTATTTATGACTAAATAATAAAAAAAAGAATAACATAAAGAATTTATTTATTTGAAAATGTTACTGAAATTAGAATGCAATAGGTAGTATTAAAATTAAAGAATTTTAGTATATGTTGATTTTGTATATGTTTTTGCTACCATCAAGATTAAAAAAAAAATACATTCAATAACTATTGTCTAATGCAAGATAAAGGAAGAAAATAATGATTGGGAAATGTAAAACCAATTCTTACTTTGAGGAGAACAGAATTATTACTTCAAAAAGGCTTATTTTGAGGAGAACAAAATTATTATTTCAAAAAAGAGTGTTGCATAATTTCCAAAAAAGAAGTTAAATCTTGTGACCTTATTTTTGCTATGTCACGTAGTGAGGAGATTGTATTTAAAATGAATGAGCATTTTACATTGGGTAAATGCAATAAAGCTAAGGCTAACAGAAACAAAATCAACATAATACAGTCGATACTAATGGGCACAGAATTTCATCTGCTATTAAATAAAAAAAAAAAAAAAAAAAAAAAAAAACCGACAAAATGCCAGAAACGATGATGATAGTTCAACATATAAAAAAAAGAAAATAAGGATTTGTAATATCTGACTATCATAAATAAGGATCAATAAACAATATTATTGTTCAAAATTTTGTCTAACTGGAAGTGGTTCATCATAAATGCCTTGAAGCCTCTTATTCTCAGGATCAAATGGGCTCTTGAGATGAACTTGAGCTTTACGGTGTACTCCCAGAATTTCAACTTCATATTTTCCTGATTCAATGAAATCTGTCGTAATATTTTCTCCATTTGGACACCTGATATAACTGAAATAGTTAAAGAATTATTAATGATTTTAAGAATTTATTTAATTGTAGTAATGCAAAGTAAAGTTATAAGTTAAATTAAGTATTTTAAAAATTATAAATGAAGATGAACAAAATAAAAATGTTTTAATTTATTTTCATGATCCATTTGTTGTCATTCCTTTTCTTTTTATGAGTTAAATAATAGATGGATCAAGAAATTATTTTTTAGGGAGGGTGCTTAAGCTGAAATAATATTTGTATTCTTTCAGTACATTTTTTATATTAAAGTATCTTAAGGAATATAAATAAGTTGAAGTATATCAGTGCAGACTGAATTGAATTACTACATTATGAATTAATAAATGCCTTCATCTATCTATGTGGTGGTGCAAAGAGATATATGAAATTAAAACTACAAATCATATAACTTACCCTTGAGCTATGCTGCATCCTAGAGAGAACCCATATTCTCCTCTCCTGAGGTAACCCACTATTTGTCCATCCCTCCAAATTGTTTCCATTCCATACATTGGAATAGCACTATTAAACAAGAATTAACTAATTACTTTAGTTATACTGGAATTTTTGGCTTTGAATATTAACAAAACGTATGTTAGATGGCATTTAATAAACTTTCAGCCATGATATTTTTAATAACAATTCAATTTAATGTTAAAGAAATGTTATATTACACATTGAAACTGAAAAATGTATTTACTATATAAAATCGAATTATTACCTTATTTGTCCCAAATGTTTATATACTTGTGTTTGTTTAATTGTGTAGTAAAGCTTCTATTATTTAAATCCTTTTAAAAATAAAATATTATTTTAATTTTAACAATAAATGCACTCAACACAGAAGTTAATTATAATTAAAAAATAAATTAAAAATCAGTCCATTAAGAGGCCATGAGGATCCCAAAGGGCAGATACTGTAGAGATTTATGATTATTGACCATACACTACATTAAGGAGATAGTCAGTACTAGACTCCGGCCGCCTGATTTTCCTCTGTGCAGGTACAGGGTGTCACAAAAATAATAGTCATGCGTTGGCCAGATGAATATCCAATGCGAGATCGGAAAAAATAACCACCATATTAACCTCTGCAAAATTGACCTTGAAATTTAATTCAAGGTAAAAATTTTTTATTGCATATTTTGAATCTACTAGTCATGAGGAACAAAAAAGGGAACGGCACCATAGGTCAGGAATGACTCCTTATGGTCAAAATGACCATTATCAGCGTATACGTGGGCCATTCCATTACAATCGACAAATGGTCCGGCGGACCATCATCCTCGAGACTCCCGTAGCTTGGCCAATTCTTTTCAGGCCCATAGTAGGCCTGGATCGGGCGAGGGCAATTATTCTATTCTCTATCCTGAGAGAGACTCTAGGACTGGCTGGTTCATGAAATTCATACATGACCTGTGAAATCCCTAATGAGTAATTTAAGCGATTGATTAAAAGCTTATGGCAAAGAGCTATTGATAAGCTTCGAGAATAACCTCATGAAGGCATTCCTGTCAATTGTAAAATGTGAGTTATGGTTCTTCAATGAATGCCGCTGAGACGGCCGTTGTTCAATATACTTATATTTTTTTATACTAGAAGATGCTTTTTTAAAAAATTCCAACAAGGTATTTTTGCGTAAGGCAATGTTAGTAGAACGGCAATGTTAGTAGAACATGTAAAAAAAAAAATTATCAAAATCGGCCACCATTTGTCGATTGTAATGGAATGGCCCACGTTTACGCTGCTAATGGTCATTTTTACCAAAAAGAGTCATTTCTGACCTATGGTGCCGTTGACTTTTTTCTTCCTCATGACTCATAGATTCAAAATATGCAATTAAAACATTTGACCTTGAATAAAATTTCAAGGTCAATTATATGGGGGGGGGGGTTATTTTTTCCGATCTCGCATTGGAGAATCATCTGGCCAACGCATGAATATTATTTTTGTGACACCCTGTACACATTAATGAATTAATTAAAGGCTGAGTGGGCCCAGCTACGATCTGGGACCCTGATTCCAACTCATGAACAAAGACACCAGAAGATAAAATCTTTGGTGCACTCGAGCTTTGAACTCAGGTCCTCCAGCATATTAGTAGAGTGCCTTACCACTCAGCTAACCTCACCTAATTATAATTCTTTTTATTAAAAGACAAATAATTAACACTTTAAATCATGAAAAATTCTGTATTCATGGCAGGTTTTAATGAAGAAAAATACTTACTCTTCGATTGTAATAAAAACATGCCTCTTCTTTATCCCTTGTTCTAAAGCTGCTTCAATCGCTGGTTTCCCCAAATAATATCCTTCAGATCTGCAAGTATAATCTAGTCCGGCTTCAACAGGGTTATCATCAACTCTTACATCAGAATTCCACAGACGATAACCTGAAAAAGAGATACATTGAAGGTCTGGTGTTAATTCTCGGCAGAGATGGGCATAATTTTATTTATAAATAAAAATACAAATTTATTCGTACTTCCTATATTTGTAAATACAAATATAAATAAATTCGTATTCATAAGTGTGAATACAAATTTATTTGTATTCACGTATATTAAATATAAAAATACAAATAAAATTATATTCGTAAATTTTCTTGCGAATACAAATAAATTCACAGAAAAAATTGTAAATAATCACAAAAAATGTGAATATTCACAAAAAATCAAGTGAATACAAAAAAAAATCACATTAAAATATATGAATACAAATTTATTCACATTATAATTTGTGAATACAAATTTATTCACAATAAAATTCACATGAATTTATTCATATTAAGGATAAGATGATATTACGAAAGTTAAAGTTGGTGATTTTTTTTGATTTTTATAATTTTTTTTAAGGCGCTTAACGTCTTGGTTATCAGCGCCTAGATTCAGTTTTTTTTTATGGACTGCCAGAGGTACAGATGGCGAACTATGTCCCTGCAGTGCGGCAGGCTCGGGGTCTTGTCAACCCCTTGGGTCATTAATGCCTCGAATGTAGTTCTGGACAATGACCTTGCCACAGGCACATGTATTCAGGAAACACTTTCAGAAGGAGCAAATATTTGTTTCTCTCTCAGTTGTAAATTATTCATTTTTTTTTTTTTTTTTCACAATTGTTATATTTATTTAATTTCATAATAAGAAAATTAAATGTTCATTTAGTTTATTTTCAATTTTGTCAAATAGTGGGATGTCATAGAAATGTAAAATTTATATTTTGGAAATTAATTTGCTGGATTTCAAGAATTTCATTAATTTATTTATATTTGCTGCGCCGTTGCCTAGTATTTCATCCAAATGTACAGGTAGTTGGACTTCATCTCTTTCCTTTTTAAATTGTTGGCATTCAGTTAGAATGTGCTTAACGGTTTGAGGGACTCCACAACTCTCACATATGGCCTGTTCCTCTCTACGCAGTAAATGTCTGTGACTCATTCGTGTATGCCCTATGCGCAGTCGAGAGAGCACCACCTCATCTCTTCTGTTTTCCATGAAGGACGATTTCCAAGGTCTAACTTCTCTTTTAATTGCTCTTAATTTGTTACTATTTTGCAAATACCAAAAATTTTGCCAGGAATTCCATATTACTGACTTTATGTGCGCATGGATATCTAACACTGGAATTTGTTTATAAATGATACCGTCATTAATTCCTTGTTTTGCAGCTTTGTCTACTTCTTCATTTTCATCAATCCCACAATGCCCAGGGATCCATACAAATATAATGGATATATTATCTTTTGCTAATGACTCTAAACACTCAAGTATATTTACAATGAGTGGGTGATCGGAATATATGTTTCTAATTGCCAGTAGGGCTGATAACGAGTCAGAAATATTGTAATGGTTCTATTAGGAGGGATAACAATGGAAAGTGCTTTATATATTGCTAATAGTTCTGCTGTAAAGGAAGTACATATTGGCTAGATTTTGAACATGTGTGTCCTGGATTCAGAAAGAAAGGCTGCTCCAACTCCTGAAATGTCCTTGGATCCATCTGTGAAGATGCATGTAGAAGGTGGAAGTAGTTTCTTTAATCTTATGAATTCTTTTTGGAATATTACTGGAGGGGTGGTTGTCTTAATGTATTTAGTTAGTGATAAATTAATTTTAGGCAAAGGTAATTTCCATGGTTCTTTTGTTTGTATTGTTTATTTGTATTTTTATATTTAATATATGTGAATAAATGAATAAAATTTGTATTCATACTTATGAATACGAATTTATTTATATTCGTATTTACAAATATTTGAAGTACGAATAAATTCATATTTTTATTTATAAATAAAATTATGCCCATCTCTGATTCTCTGTTACTTATTGATTAAAAATAAACAAACTTTTTGTTGAAAGGCATAGATAAGGAAACATTTATTAATTATTGATTTTGTGAAATGGGTGGTTAAGGGCAGGATTGCTAGTGGGAATGAATGGAAAATTTGTAATTTAAAATCAATCAGGTATGGGGGGAGTTGTGGGAATTTATATCCTAATCCATTAAGAACCAAGGAAGCATCGAATTCCCTATGGATCAAATTCTTTAATATATTTCCAGGCTATCCAAAGATCCCACTAGCTGAAAAAGGGTAAAATTACTATAGTGGCGAGCTCCTGAGGTGCGCAAAGCCACTGTTGTGGATATGATCTCAAGAGTATGCATTTGCAATATTATCTGATAAAATTTTAGCATGAGCCATTCTTTTTAAAATGCTTCAATATTAATTTTTGAAACAAAGAAGTTACTTTTATAAATATGTCACGTTTTACTTATCATTACCTTAATAGTAATAGTAGGTTATTCTAATTATAAAATATAGAGGATATTTTCAGAAAGAGAATTCATAAAAAAAGGATCAATGTTGAGTTATCACTTGTAGAACAAATAACATTTTAAAAACAAATTTACATTTTAAGAAAAAATGTTTGATATACTCAAATAACTATTGAAGTTAGAACCATTGTTACCTTTCTCTGAGCAGAGAGAATATAGAGCTCTATAGCCAGCATGCCTCAAACCATAGTTACGTCCAACCTCCCATAGAGCAAGGTAAACAGGAATGCAAGCGTGCTCAGGTACATGGATTTCCCATCCAAGTTCGCCAACAAAACTTGTTCTCATAGCTCGCACCTAGTTTGTATAAAGTTAAAATTTGTAATTTCATTAAGATTTCAGGCTGTTATTTATTATTTTTAAGAGACCTTTTGTTTTTCAAACAACAAAAAATTAATTTGCCTTTACAAGAACTAATCTGACTGCTTATTTAGTGAGCTTAAGATCTTTGAAAGGAACATTCTTACTGCCAATACTGTTTCAGGCTAATGTTAAGATGAGCCTAGGCAAATAAAAAGATAAACAATAAGAATACATACGCCATATAAAAAAAAAATCATATTGAACTTGAGAACACCAGAGAATTTTTGTATAAATAATATGATACAAGTGCTCATTTTAGCTATATTTTCAACCAATTTTAGCAAGTTTTTTCCTCAACATACCCACTTATTTCATATATCATGCTAACCAGGCCTTAAGTATGAGCATAGATCCAGTGACAGTAGGAGTTGTAAGCATTCATTCATAGTCGACTACTCGGGGTCAGTCTGTCATTGTACAGTGAATGTATTTAGACCATTTTAGTGCCAAAATCTCATTATCTTTGGATATTTCACTTCAATGGGAACATATTTTACCAATTCGAACAATTACTTAGTCAAGAACTTCTGAAGTTTGTCCTTAAGTTTTTAAACTTCCGAATGAGTGTATCAATATTACTATTAAGCAAAAATTGCAAGAAATTCTCTCTCAAGGACAGAAAAATATTTAGTTTCTATTCTATTCATTGAGAATATGCAGATGTGATGCAGTAATTTGAGAAAGTCTTTTTTAACAATTATTATTATATCCTTTAGAAATTAATTGTCTCACAGGATCTTTGTGTAAGCTTAACCCTTATACGCCAATATATCGGTGTTGAGCAGCTTTGGCCCAGACGACGAAGCGCCAATATACTGGTGTTAGCGGTTTTGGCCCAGAAGACAAACCACCAATATATTGGCGTTACCATTTCAGGCCCAGCTTATTAGTGAGTGACATGTGTGAGACTTCTCTGAAGAAGATACATTGCAGCCTAGTCTTTCCCCAGCTACAGGAAGCGTTGGTGAAGAGCATTCTAGGATTTTGAGGAAGCCAGTTGGCCTTTTTCGAACCATAAACAATGTAATTTTCTATGGGAGCATTGCAGTTTCAAGGGAAATAAGTTTACATTCACCGATAAAAAGGTATTAAGTGAAAAAGTTTTTGCACTAATTAAAGAATATATAAATTACTAATAAGTGAACACAAAAATCTAAAAAAAAAATCAAAACTTATTTTACAGAATTAATAATTTTAGTAAAATATTAATTTTAATTATTTTTAATTAATTAATTTTATTAAAATATTAATTATTATTTATTACTTGACTAATATCATTATTATTATTTTTATTTTAAATAAGTCGGTCCATTTCTAAAAGTATAAAGTTCCTTACCTCTATTCCAGCAAGCTTAATGACCCGAGATGTTTTATAAGGGAACATATCATCCCGAAGATCACAATCAACAAGATTTTGAAGAAGCTCTCGGCTAAAAGGAAGAAGACTGATATTAAAACCTGTGCTCTGCTGAAAATCATTACCAATGTTGACAAATAAACACCATTTTTTAAATTATCAGTGAAAGTGTTGACTGTTTAAATAATACAGATCACACCTTTTGAAATTATCAGTGGAAGTGTCAACTGTTTAAATAATACAGATCTTTTTATTTTTGTTGATTAAGAATTTGTACTCCTCATTTCTTCAGTCACAGCCAAAATTATTACTGCAATTATTAAGGGTTTCTTAAAAGTATGTATTACCTCGCAGGCCCTTGGATGGCTAGAAGACCAACTTTAGAGGAGAAGTCTGCTATTTCAACTTGGAATCCTTCTTTCTTTATAACAGACATAATATGAGCTCTAGTTTGAGAAGCGGATGCTCCTCCTGCAACAATGTATAAACCTCTACCCTAAAAAATTAATAGGCTTAGTAAATCATAACATTTTCTCTTTCACTTATAAAACTTGTAGAAATCCAAAGATGAGTAGAAGTATCTTTAAGAAACAATTCGTTGCACTTACGTTTTTGCGTTAATATGCTTGCAATTACACTTTTTATAGGTTTTCTAACTTATTAAAATGAATGGAACCATTTTTAAAGCAATATATCTATAACAGTTTACCATAAATGTTGATACTACTAGTTTTCCTAACTAATTTTCGGTTTGTGTATTCAGAAACGATTGATTCAGTTGAAAATTGCTTCAGAGGTTTGACATTTCTCTAAACTATAATATTTAAATTTTGATTGCATTAAGAGTTAAGGAAGTTAAAAAATTATTAACAGACATGAAAAGTTTTAGGGTCTTCATATATTTTCTTAAATATCTTGAAAAAGGTTGAAAAATCATGGCAAGTGGAAGGTGAATATTCAAAAGCCTACTCAATTTTCTACAAAAAAGGTTCCTATGTGGTTTTTGATGGGACAAAGTCAATGGGAGAAATAAGTACTTAATATTTCAAAAGTGTTAGTTTTGTTGCTTTCAATGTTTTTTTTGTTTTTTTTTGTGAATGCTATGTATGTCTGGACCAGAAAAGGAAGAATGGAAACAAGCTGTGAAACGAGAGTTCAAAAGTAAGAGTTTGAAATATGGGCAGTTTAATAAAAGTGTTGGACTTGATTGACTGATTTTTAATGAGATGGTTTATGAATATATTATTGTATTTTATTGTGTGATTATTATGTTTTGAATTTTGTGTCTTATTGTTTTGGAATTTTTGTTGTATAATATATATTGAAATAATTTCATTGAGGGTGGGTATTAATATTAGGCAATTCAATTATTTATATAATTGTATTATTGATAGAGCAGTGGCATTGCCCTAGCGGACTTCCTTGTAACTGTGGTTGTGTACCGCCCTTTTGTGATGCAAGGTGTGCTCCAATATAAAGTGTTCTAATCAGAGTGTGTGTTGTTGAAGTCAACCAACCCCTAACTAAATCTATAAATCATTCATAGTTTTCAGATTTCCATTTATGATTTAGACTGATGAACAATATAACTGATTCCAGCAAGTAGATTAAAAAAATAAATAAATAAGCTATACCTGGTGAATCTAATTGAGAGGTGAATTGAAATTTGTGGATGAACAAGGGTCATAGTCAAGAGAGAAAATACGTTTTTATGAATAGTAATAATTTTTAAATAACAAAATTAAGTAATACAACTTGTTACCTTAAATATTGGATTTGCCATGGTTCCTGTTCCTGGGGTGATTGGCACTGCCATAAGGTCTGCCTCGATTCCGCCTCTTTCATTAAGTAAGCAAGTGTACACTATTTGGTCAATTGGGACATTAGTATTTTGTGTAAAAAGCCAGTCTGCTGCTTTCTGGGTGTCTGGCCCAACCATGTACATCTTGCAGAAGTATGAGAAATCCATCATCACAACCTGTTCTCGACATGCCAAGCACTCCGAGCCAATCTAATCAATCACATTAGTAAACAGTTAATAAACTATGAATTGTTTGGCTTGAAGTACAACATTTATTTCTATGAGAGGTTTGCTGGATTTGAATATAAATAAAAGCCGTGAGTGTTAAGGCATGAGCATTTAACACTCTATGCCAAGGGTCTAGGGTTCGATTCCCACTAGGGGTGGTGGCTTTTCTTACAAAAAAAAAAAGAAAACGAATCAGCCCTATCCTGGCTAGAAAAGGGTGGTGACCTATAGATAACCTATCCTAAAGTTCTCAGTTAATTATAATGGACGTAAAAATTTAAATAAATAAAACAATTGCATAGTCAATATAAACTATACTTCATGTAAATCATAAAATGATTCATCTATTATATAGGTCCGTCTCGCAGGACTGCATCATCTTAGCGCGGTTCCGTTCATATCCCTTGTCTAATTTGGAAAGATTAAAATAGAAGCAGTTATTATTTTGGTTCCACCAGTCTTTTTTTTAAAATTAATTATTATAATGGCGTGTCAACCCTTAAGGTCACTAACGCCATTCCTGTGAGTAGTAAAGTCTTGAAAGGTCATGATTTACAATCTTACCTGGAAGGGTCCGCTACACTAGAAACAGACCCGCTAGTGACAAGGTCTTGGAATCTTGGAAATCTATATTTCTAACAATAAATTGTTTTTGTTATTTTACTTAACCAGTTTTATTGTCAAATACATTATCCAACTATAAGCAATTAAAAAATAACAAGAAATAAAACAGACAAAAAGAACCATTGGAATAAACGAAATCAATTAATTTGAAGCTTTAAGCACTTTTTTCTCCGATTGACATCGCCTAATTAAAACTTTCTTCAGAACCTTTTTTGTAGAGCATTTAGTAAGCTTGTGAATGGTAATCTTCCGCTTCGCAAGATTGTCAACGGTTTTCGAGATACTAACGAAATTATACAAAGTTACCAAAACTTTTTTGTCTGTTAATAAAATATTTTATTCTAACCCTTCCTTTACTCTAAACGTAACAAAAATTTCAACATATTAGTGTTGATGAAACTCGAACATGCAGAAAATGTTTCAACTGTATCCCATAATTCTAAGTACCAAAATCAAAGACAAAGAACCCTCCCTAGGAAGGACGCTAGGCAGTTGAAAAGCTATATATCTTGGAAATCCATATCTCTAACATTAAATTGTTTTTCTTATTTTTCTTAACCTGTTTTATTTTCAAATACATTATCCAACAATAAGCAATTAAAAAATAACAAGGAATAAAAAACAGACAAAAAGAACAGTTCGAATAAGCGAAATCAATTACTTTAAAGTTTTAAGATCTTATTTCTCCGATTGACATCGCCTTATCAAAACTTTCATTAGAACCTTTTTTTTAGAGCATTTAATAAGCTTTCTAATGGTATTCTTCCGTTTACCAAGATTCTCAACCTTTTTCGAGATATTAAGGAAAGTAAACAAAGTTACTAAAACTTTTTATGTCTGTTAATAAAATATTTTATTCTAACCCTTCCTTAACTCCAAATGTAACCAAAATTTCAACATATTAGTTTTGATGAAAGTAGAACATGCAGAAAATGTTTCAACTGAATCCCATGATTCTAAGTACCCAAACCAAAAACGGTATTCAAAAAATATTTTTCCAATTTTCTCGAAAACGGTTAAAGCTATCACCTTGAAAATGGTTTCATTCGTTTTCCTAGCCCAGGAGTCATATAAAACGAGTACTTAGAAGCTTATGAACTCAAAAACATAAGCGTTACGATTTTTTTTGCGCGAATTTCGCCCCAAACGCCATCTTCCAGTAGGCGGATTTTGCTGGTTAACGAACTTGACCTTTCAAATTGGACGAAGGATTTTTGTACAAAGACAAATATATATATATATATATATATATATATATATATATATATATATATATATATATGTGTTGTTTGTTCGGCATCTGTCTCCAGCGGTCTTGCTCCAGGGTGCAACCAGGAATTTTCTCAGCGAGCCCTGAGATGAGAAAATTTCTGGCGCCGGTGGGGATCGAACCCACCATCTCCCGCTTATGAATCCAGCGCGCTAGCCACTAGACCACGGGAGACCCCTATATACATATATATATATATATATATATATATATATATATATATATATAAAAATAAATATATACATATATATATATATATATATATATATATATATATATATACAAATTTGAACCACCGTTATTTTCGGTCTCTAGGGGTTCTGAAACGCGAAATTTTCTAGTCGGCACTTCCGGATTGTTTCATTGTATCAACCCTATAAGCGGGGTTCCTCCCTTTGGGGGAGGGAGGAACCGCGCTAAAAGAAAACGAATCAGCCCTATCCTGGCTAGAAAAGGGTGGTGACCTATAGATAACCTATCCTAAAGTTCTCAGTTAATTATAATGGACGTAAAAATTTAAATAAATAAAACAATTGCATAGTCAATATAAACTATACTTCATGTAAATCATAAAATGATTCATCTATTATATAGGAATGATAATGCAAAAATTTGATGTTGGTTTGTCAAATAGGAAACCCATGACCCAAAAGCTCATTCTTTTAAACTCCTCTGCTGAATATCAAGAAGGATTTTTTTGCAATTACATAATAATTAAGAGAAGTAAAATGAAAGATTAGCAAAGGAATTAAATAGGATTTTATTTATTAATTATAATTAATAAATAAATTAAACCAAATTAACAACTTAAAACAATTTACAAAACATGAATTTATACATCCTTGGAACAGATAGGTCCTTGTACTCTAGTTGTCTTTAAATCTCCATCCGAATTAATGCTGAGCGATATTAAACCTACATATATAAAATGGAGTACACAGTAATCACTGGTTGGCAATATTAATAATTAATATTAATATAATTGTAAACGTTTGTTGGGTTGTTAGTTTAAAATGTAATTTATTACTGACGTTAGGCATTTTAGAGTTAGAATGTGGAGAAGAAAGTTTAAGCTATTACATTTTAGGAGTTAATATAAATGTTGTACTAAGAATATTAGAGGAAAAACATATGCTTTTTATTACTAAAATTACAGAATTAAACTTACTGCTAGATGATGTTTTGAAAAGCCAAAGGTTTTGTCTCCTTTCAGAAGGTTCAAATATCTCTTGTCTAGATTCCTTGGATGGCCGTAAGCTCCATACCAGTCATATGGTGGAACTGGTGAATAACCATTAGGATTAAACCACCCAGGTCTTTCATAACCCTGAGCCTGCTCATACACAGCACCTGCCACTAATAGTTCCTGAAAATATTTTAATATGCCTTTAGCACAATATAAGGGCAGGATCTTTTTTCGACCTCGGTATGTATACATTGGGGTACACATCCACTATTTTCTACAAATCTTATTTTTTGTTTTCTTCTAATGTTAAGTAGGATTACAGAAAAAAAAATCTTCTTTCTCAGAAGAAACCCAGAGGAAGCTGGCAGAATGGGAATAGGTTGGTTACCACTGCATCAATACAGACATCCAGGAAACCTTAAAACATTAAAAAATAACTAAAAACTCACCTCATAAAAGGGATCCTGCTTAAGGTTTCTTCCTGCTAGAGGATCTTCATGAGGATAAACTATTTTGTAGTTATTTACATAGCTCTCATGGCATCTTTCCCTGGCCCAAGCTTTGTTTTCAAGTTGTTCTAGAGTAAACCTCCTATTAAAAAATTGAGAGAAGATTATATTTTTAATTGATACCGCTTCAAAATTTATAGTTATTTTTCTGTTCTTTCAAGAATGTATAAATATTTGACAATAGAATTTGGCTCATGCAAGAAATTGGCTTGATAAGGTTGCTTTTAAGGTTTGAGTCAAGTTCTCAACTGGAATAGAAGCAAGCATAAATTATTAACATAAATAAACCAATTGAAGAAATTAATATTGTGGAATCAGGAATGAAGTAACATTAGTGTAGCTCAGTGAAGCACATAAATGAATACACAATTTTGAACTATTGTATCTATAAGCTTGTATTTTAACCTATATTGGGCTAAATAGTTATGAGGCAATTGAAATTCACGCAGGTTAATGGTAAGTTTAAAAAAAAAAAAAAAAAAAAAAAAAAAAAAAAATAGACTAAACAAGCAAGGTTACAGTGTAAGAAATAAAACCAAATTAAATGAAACTTTTCAACACTTTAACGGGCAAGGGCCGCTTCAGCGGCGCTGCTTGCTGAAATAAAAAAATTACGTGAGTGAGGCGGAATTGGTTCCAATGCTCCAATCGAACGAACCATTTTCATTTTCGGGATCTTTGCGACTTGGAATCGGCTTTACGACGTATCGCGGCATTTCATATCGGGGATTCCCGATGCCTGGAATGGGCAAGGGCCGCTTCAGCGGCCTACCCCGTATTTATGAATACAATTTTTTTGTTAACATCCTGAGTTCATATTTAGTAAATGGATGCCCCCCAGACTCCCAGATAGAAATTAAAAATATTCCAACAT
Source organism: Gonocerus acuteangulatus (assembly GCA_946811695.1). NCBI lineage: Eukaryota > Metazoa > Arthropoda > Insecta > Hemiptera > Coreidae > Gonocerus > Gonocerus acuteangulatus. The sequence continues at coordinate 78,935,032 of OX328125.1, forward strand.
AGCTAGCGAAATGTGCCCGTTAAAGGGTTAAGGTAATACAAGGCCTAGAAATATTGGACATTTGACTGAGCCTTCTTTCCACAGAGTTTGCAAGCAAGTTTTTAGGATAGAATTTAAGAATGCATGAAAATAAATAAGACAATTTATTAAACCACTATAATATGTGTAATAGGACAATGCACAGACTGTAAGAAATATACATTTAAAGTTAATAAGATAATTTTCAATTAACTAGGCGTTTTTTTTTTAAATTGTATATAGATTGGTTTAGAAATGTATTTAGAATTTCTTTTTTTTTTTCGAGATGATAATTACAATAGATGCTGAAAGTAGTAGAATTTACAGCATTGAGTTTGTTGGATCAATAATTGATGATTTTTTTAATATACAATTTAGCCCCAGAAAATTTTAAATGTTTAATGCTTGATTTAAAACTGAGACCAATCACCATAAAAGCTGATGAGGAAGTAAGTGTGAATTTTATCAAAATTTTATTATTAGGAGAAAATCCCAAAGACCATAGCCACGTTGAATGCGCCGGTTCCCCAAAGTTAAGCAAAGTCGGTCATGGCCAGTACCTGAATGGGTGACCGACCATGTACTGTTTGAATTATAAAAAAAGGCTGATAACCTGTAGATAGCTCGGCGTTAATAGCCTAATTGTTAATACACTGTTAATAAAAAAAAAATAACAATAAAAAAAATAGGAGAAAATTTGACAAACCTTATATCATAACTATACATATGAAATTCTGGCCTTCCTTCAATAATCCATTTTGCTAATTGTTCTCCACATCCGCCGCTCATTACTACACCAGATGCATTGAATCCACACATATGAAAAAATCCATTGAGTCTTGGGTCCTCACCTTTAAGCATAAGTAAACTTGATTAACTAACATTAATGTCGTAACTGAATTATAGCACGTTCAAGTAGATGGAAAAGTTCAATTCCGCATACCAAAAATTCTGTACATAATGTAGAGAACATTTCAGATTTATTCTTAAAAAATGATGTACGTAAGCACCTTTTTCAGTAGTTATTAGCAAAGAAATCATATCACTTACCCATTAAAGGCTTCAAATCTGGAGTGAAGGTCTCGGTCCCACAAACAGTTGTTTTAATTCCAGCAGTCTCAAACTCTGGTACAATTTCAACAGCATGTTGCATATGAGCATCGAAAACTTTCCAATCAAGATCGTACAGTTCAAATGCTCCAGATAACTGTTAAACAATACGTAAAAATGAATCTTCTTTAAAAATATATCAAAACATCATTAAAACCCAAGACATCATTAAAATCTTATTTTATACTTACTTGATCTAAAAGAATTGGATTGTGTTCGAAACCTCCAACACACATAGTGTCGCCTTTAACTCGGAAGTATACTCGCCCATCAGAGTCCTTAATATTTGGAAGATTTCCAGGTAATTTCATAGGAGAGCTTACAACATATGCATGAAGTAAAGGAACTGTTGGTACATCAAGCCCTGCCATTTGAGCTATTTTCCCTGACCATGCACCTATAAATAAGTGAAATAATAAGTTATATAAATGAAATAAAACAAACATTTTTGCAGTATTTTTAGAATAATAGTCAGATTAATAACAAAAAATAAACTATTAATAATAGAAAACTGTTCATGAAATTACTGGTGGCATTAAAGATAGAAAAAACATGTTTGCTAGCCTTTAGAATAAAATAATTTGTTCAAAAATCAAGAAGAAATTGATTCTGATGTGCAAATTATTTTAACACATTGGCTTTGGCACGAAATTTCAGTGGTTAGTAGTAGGTTTGGTACAAGAAAAATGTTTCCTATAAACATCTACACATACGTATACATCCCACGAAGTCAAAAAAAAAAAAAAAAAAAATATATATTTAAGGTTATTGCTTAATAGTTGTGTTACTGAAGGTTATGTGATAACTATTTTGAAGCAGGAGAAAGTAGGATTAGATAACAATCAAATGAGTACTTGATAATGCAAAATAAGTTATAAGTTATAATTAATATGTTCATGACGAAATGACAAGAAGGACCGATAGGAAAAAAAGCCCATTGGCCAAAACCTATTTGCTTGAATTTTTATCTTAGGTTACATTTAGGGTGATTATTTCCAGTATTTACATTTTTTATATTTACATTATCTTACAAAGTTTGATTACAATAGGTCTCGAGGCCATTTGCGCTTAAGGCGACAGTGAGGGTTACCGGGAATGGAGCATGAGAATAGGTTATTGATTAGGGGATTGTCGTGACCAGGCAAACGGGAGTGGAAGTTAAGGTATCGGGTTTTGGATAGGGTTTGGACAAAGGGGATTTCTAGGTCCTTATGGATGGTTAAGTTTGAAACATAGAAAGGGGCATTGACTTTTTTACAGAGTATTTTTGATTGGAGGGATTGGATTCTGAGGATATTGGATCGCTTGGCACACCCCCAAACTTCCAAGCCATATCCAGGTGGGCTGAATTATTGTAGTGTATATCCGTCTCTTGTTCTGTAAAGATAATTTGGAGTGAGAATCTAGTAGTCTATTAAGCAGTCTAAGACGTCTGTTTGTTTCTTGTCTTTTCTTTTGTATGTGTTGGCTCCAGGTAAGTCGCTTGTCAAGAGTAAGTCCAGGTAACCAGGTCTAGGTAGGTAACTTGGGTTTTTTCTTGGATTTCACTCTGGTAAAGGTTCATGAGGTTTTTTACATTTTTTTTTTTGGCAAGTTACAGCTGTTGTATGTTAAGGGAGTTGGGCTATTTTGTCTGCCGTACCTCAGTGAAAGCCAGTAAGGGACATAGATATCCCGTGCCGAAGCCAATGTATTAAGAAAATGAGACCATATGTTATTAAGGGGTAATGATGAAACCACTGAGGCCCGAAAGAAATTTCTTTTTCTTCTTTTTTCTTTTTCTGTTTGAAACAGAAAAACTCTACTTCTGCCTGATATTCGAAAATAAATTCTACTTCCGCCTGATATTCCAAAATAAAATTATAAAAACACCAGAACGTTTTTTTATTCTGCAGAGCTCTTTTATTCTTCGGCGATATATTTTTAGTAGATATTATGCGTGAAAATATAAATGTACCCTTATTTAACATTTTTTATTGTGCAATTAATACTTTCATTGTGGTTCAGTGACAAGACTAGAGGGGAAATATTTGTATATTTAATGCCTAGTCTTACTCAAAGAACAATGAATCGCTTTTATTTATTGTTTTCCGAAACGTTGGCAATAAACTCATTTAACTGGTGATTAAATTAGGTCTTTATTTAGGGATTTGTATAGCATTTTTATAATTTAATTAATAAAATAATTTGTAGTAAACTGTACCTGAAGCATTTACAACACATTTTGTTCTAATCTCCCCAAAAGGAGTAGCTACTCCTTCCACTTCCTTATAGCCAAAAGCACTTTTTCCAGTAATTATTTCCGTGACAGGGCAATTTTCTATAACCTGAAAAAATATTGTTAGTTATGCAAACAATAATTATTTTGCTAAATATTTCTGTTGTTTGTGAGAAAGTAGCAGTTATAAAAACGTTTTGGTAATAAATTAAAGGAATTTGTTGTATAATAGGGTCCTCAAAGTAGAAAAAAAGAGATAAGTATATATTTTGTACCTGGGAGCCTGCTTTTGTAGCAGAACTGTAGAGTGCTTGGCAATAAGCAGTCGGATCAACAACGCCATCACTTGGGCAATATAAAGAACCTTCTATAAGGGAAATATCCAAAAGAGGAAAAAGTTTCTTTGTTTCTTCAGGAGATAACAAGTGTGTTTCAATATTAAAGTTCTTTGCTAAAGTGCTCATACGTTTGTACTCATCCATTCTGATCTAAAAATTAAAATGATAAGTATTGAGAAACAGGATTCATAATTACAGAGGCCTCTAATTTTCCTGGTTACAAACAATTTAATGTTGAACTAGGGATCAGCAAGCCATTTCTTAAGCACTTATTATAATTGATAATTGATTCAATAGCCTTGGAAAGAGAGTTATTGAATCGCCTCGCTTGTTTTCTTTTCTTTAGCCAGGCTAAAGTCAACATAATTTCAGAAACATATTTTTCCTAATGAAAAAAAAAAACAACTGTTTGAAAATTTACAAAGAAATTGTAAAGAAGATTCATAGACTTTAGAATTTATTTTTTTTGGGAGTGGACAGACTTCTTGATAAATACTCTTTAACACACAATATTCATAATATTGACATAAAGTGGGGATGTATGGAACAGCTAGTAGGTAAATATTTAATTTTTTTTTTGTTTTAGGCAAGGGATCATTAAAAAGAAGTACAGAATCTGGTTTTTCGACTGCGTTATTATAATTCCACCTACACAATTTTTTAAAGTCCATAAAAAATATCAGGAGTAATATAAAATGTACACTGATTATTAGTCAATATTTCATTAAAGGAAAAAAAAAAGATTTATTATTACATAAAATAAAACTAACTTACCTTCAACTAAAAGGGAAGCACGTCTACCATATATTTACAGTGGCTTATTCGAAACCTTTCTATCAGACCAATCGCAACACAGGCAATAGGAAATAAATGAGGTTCCCCTATTAGTAGTACATATATAAGTTTGTATTATTTTATGACGTAATAAGTCATTCTTTTAAGAAATATTAACCAATTATCATTGTACATTGTAAGGACCATAATTTATGATTTTAAAAAATTGTGTAGGTGAAATGAAGAGATGATAAATTAAGGTCAAGAAACATATGGGGCATAACAGTTTTAATAAAGAGGTTGAAAAATCAAATTGTATACCACTTTTTATTGATCCTTGCCACAAAACAAAAGGAAATATAGAAAATGAAGGGTCAGAAAAGAATGTAAATATTGAAGTAGATCTACCATTTTGTTCACTGATTAAAAAAGTTTATTTCACAAAGAGCTTTCGAGACAATGTCTCATTTTCAGTGCCTATTGACTGCATATGTGCACTGATGATGAGATGTGGTCTCGAAAGCGCTTTGTGAAATAAACTTTTTTAATCAGTGAAGTACCATTTTCATTTTCTTGTATGATTAAACTTTAAAATTGTTTTTCTCACAACTATGTTTTTTGAATCAGGCAATACGCTAGTGCCTTCAATTTTCATTCTATCAGCTTCAAATTTTAACTGCAGTTTCCTAATAATATTCTAATAAAGTTAACAACTATTTAATAGACAAACAGAATTATTTTTATTTTCAGAAACAGTGATATCAGATCCAGAGTAATTAAAAATAAAAAATATATGAAATATGTAATGATAAAGGTTAGATTAAATCATTGCACCTTTGACCTTGCCAGATAAATTGCCCCATTGTTAGTCCACTTTGGATCAACACCTGTTTCCTCCTCTAGGGAAGAAAGCAGAGACTTGGTCGAAGATCTCAACTGTATCTCCATATCTGACATCCTCATTTGAAGAATTAGTCCTGCACTGTGCCATGTTTCACCTGCAGTTACCTAAAACATAAAGAAAAAAAAACAAACAATAGAAAAGTGTTAAAGGTCCATAAGGATAGAACTTATTTAGTAGTGTGAGGAGGCAAAATTAAATTAAACTCTATGAAATGAAAATATGCATTTTCTCTCAAGTATTTTGAATATCTTTAAAAATACTTGAGAAGTGCTCCAAATATTCTTAATTGTGCTTTGTTATTTAGTTTTTAACTCTCATAAATAATTCTAAGATAGGCCCTCCAATGACAATGATCTGAAGAATACCTTTTCATAAAATAAATAAATAAAAAAGAAAAAAAAAATTTGATAGATACTATTTTATTCTGAATGAGTGATTTTCTATTTTTAATTTTTCTTGCCAAGAATTACAGCAGAAAAAAGTCATAGTTTCATATTAAGAATGGTCTTTAACCTAGAGAATCATCAAATGTTCAATTTAAGGGATAATATATGCTCAAAAATATCAAACTAGGGACATTTTAAAAATAAATTAACCATTTTTGCGTTGCCATTTGTGGGGGTTTTATTATTTTCCTAAATTTATTTATTGAATATTTCGTTCAGCAATTGTAAATATAGTTTAATATCCAGAACAAATTAATTCCTAAAAAATAATAATAATTATTAAATTAAATTACTTAAACTTGAAGTAAAAGTAAATTTATCGTGGAAAAAATTCTATTGTGAAACACTGATTTTGTAATGCTTTATCAATATATGATTACTAATTAGGTATCTCCTGATATTTGACATGAGCTATAAAATATTTTTTGAATGGATCATTAAATGAATTAATGGCCAAACAAAAAATATATAAGTTTAAGGTCATTGTAGTTTCTTACAAATATTTGGCTGTTGATATTTTCTAAGATCCTTTACACAAGTTTTATATATGATAATTTTAATGTGATATAAAATAATTTGGATATGATCCCCCAAACATTTCCACATTAATTATTCTTATTTTTAACACAGAATTAAGGATAAAATCATTTAACATGTATAATATAATTAATTGTTTGGCACAATAAATCACAATATTTATTATAATTTGTATTAATAAAGCACTAAAGGGGTAAAAATAAAGTAGTAAACATACATGATTTTCTTGGTTGATTTATATTTATAGTAAATGTTCATACTTTTAAAAGTATTTTGAATGTATAGGAACAGATTTTGTTAAAATTTACCACACAAATTCTTTACATTCGTAACAAAATTAATTTGTTGAGATCAATTTTGTTTCTTTCATTAATGATATTATCGTTTCACTATAACTATTTATACAACATCCATGCCAAAATGAATTCCCTAAATATATTGAGTAGTTAAATTGTAATTTGAAGCTTGTCTTAAGTGTATAAGTTGTGATTAAAAATTCTGTTTGTCGATTGTTAAGCAGGGACTAGACAGTGAATCTGCTTGATCTAACAATTGATTCAATCGATTGATGAGTGCTTTAATCAAACTCAATCAACCCTCTAATCTTTTGATCAAAACTCCCACTGTGAAGGCTTAGGGATGTCCCCTGTTGATCTCCAAGACACTTTTTTACCCTGGATGGCCTTGAACTTCCTGTAGACGTTCATTCTAAGAACATTCATTTTTTGTTTTAATTACTTCACATTGAAGACCAGTTTTCAATGTCTCCACGGTTTTCTCTAGGGCCACATTTTTTTAAATTACAGTTCCAATAATCTTTTCTCTTAACTTTCCAAAATTCCGGACAATCATGATATAAATCAATAAGCAAGCTGTTGTTTTTCTGTTCCAAGTTTTCAGGAAGTGTGGTTTGAGTAGTATATCCCATGGTGTCTGCCAAGTGACTGACACAATGCTTGATGAAACTTGTTCTAAACAATCAAGAACCAGTTTTCAATCACTTGAGTAAATTAAACTTTCTATCAATCGCTGTCAATGCTTGCTTCAAGTGTCAAACGGCTTCATAAATGGTCAATCACGCTTGATTCAATCGATTGTCTAAAACTTTTGATCAAAATGATTGACCATCTAGAGCCTCCTTTGGACTGAAATGCCAAGTTTCTTATTGAAATAGGTATTTATCTCAATGCCCTTATGACGAATTAGCATTAGTGTATAAAGTAAGCAAATAGGCATAACCCTGTTTTTCTTTTAAACATAAATACAAGTGCTTGCAATAAAATCCTACTTCTTTGTTTCATTTATGCCACTCACTCAAGGCATGACTTCTGGTTCTAATCAGTCTTCAGTGACACAACTAGGGCAATATTCAAATATTCAATTAAAAAGTTCAAATCCAATAAAATATACAGGGTTACAAAGAAATCCCATCTAATAGGCAATGAGACATTTGCAGTAAGCTATTAAAACTATATAATTTTTAAGAAAACAAAAAAAAAATGTATAGGCCTTATAAATATCTTGTCTAATTCAGACACTTAATGTGCCCTTAAAGTACTGTCAGTCCTCTATTATACTATATACAGGCATAAAATATTAACAATAATTACAAGAATAAAAAGTTTAATTCAAAATTCAGAAGAGAGAGCAAATTTTACACCAGAAACCCAAAGAAAAAATAAATAAATGATAAAATGTAAATGTGTATTAAAAAAATGATTAAATAGTTCGATCAAATACCTTTTCTTTCTCAAGTAAAACTGCCTTAACACCACGTTTGGCCAAATGAAATAAAGTACTACAACCAGCACTTCCACCACCTGAAATTTTATATATATTTATGTCCATTTTGTTTAACAATCAACTAATTTGCATATCATTTGTTATGTTACCTATAATTACAACATCTGCTGAATGAGGAAGAGCTGGTGTTTCTGTAGACTCATGTCTCCTCAGGAGCTTTATTATACCATTCTCTGTTTTCTTTAGAGTATCTTTAATTGTTAAAGGCCTAAGAGATCCCTGAAATAAATAGTAAAATAAAAACTAATATGGCATTATGAAAATTTATAAAACCACAGTTAACAGTCTTTAACAAATAGGGGATTTTAAATATTAGATAAAATTATATAATCTAGTCCCAGGGTGTCTACTACTTTTGTGAAAGCCAATTTCATAACATTTTCAGGACTTAAAATGTAAATTGTATGAACACCAAAAAGAAAATAATTTCACTTAAAAGAAAAAGCCTTAACTTTTAGCTTAAAATTATTTGTAACCTTAGACAGATTACTTTGATATCTACAAACATAAAACTTTACATACCTTTATTATTTATTTATTAAATTTTAACGTCCATTTATTAGTAACTACAAATTTTAGGACGGGTTGTCTATAGGTTACCATCCTTTTCTAGCCAGGATAGGGCTGATGCCTTTTCTTTTTTCTCAAGAAAAGCCACCACCCCTGGTGGGAATCGAACCCATGACCCTTTGGCACGGAGTGTTAAGTACTCACACCTTAACGCTCACGGTCACCGGGCCTCCTACATACATTTAAAACAATTAATAAAACTGTATAAAATGAACATCATATGTTAAAGAGGATAGTTACATTAATTTTTAAAGTTAAGAAATGATGATACTAAACAATTTAGAATGACTATGGCATTAGCAGGCTCAAAAATAGTGAACAATGTTAGCAGAATTCAAAATTCCTAAAAATATGAATAACTAAATAGTTTTTTTTTTTTACGGTGCATCTACATCTAGGTCATTAGCGCCGACATCCAGGGTGCAGCGAGGAATTTTACCAGCGAGCCGTGGGATGATAAAATTCCTGCCGGAGGTTGGGAATCGAACCCACCATCTCCCGCTTATGAATCCAAGGCGCTAGCCATTAGACCACGGGAGACCCCACTAAATAGTAGTTGTCTAAATATGATTAACTACATTATGTACAGAATTTAGTAAATTAAAGTGCACACAATTTAAATGTATATAAATAATGGAGAATGATGTGTAAATGCTACAAAAAAGGAAAAGAGGTGGAGAGGAAAAAAGGGGTGGTGGAGGCAGATAGAATTGTCTCGCCTTACGAAAACGGTGACAATTACGAATGCAGATAAGTCTGGAGATTATGTTAGGCACCAGTAAAACTGAAGTTTCATGATGGTTTCAAAAGTCATCACTTTTTCAAGATTTTGGTGCCCTATTGTCAATTTTGTGACTTTTTCGTACAGTAGACATCCTGAGTCCACAAACGGTAAATTACTCCCATAAAACTTGACTATATTAAACTATAATTGTAAAGACAGACTTGCCAATTGTCAAAAGGATATCGGAAATAATTATATGTCAAAACAAAGCAAATCTGATGTAAATGTTTTTTTTTCGTATTACAAAGTAGGAATTTAATGCTTCAGTGATATTTTTTAATACACAGTTAACAATAATAATAGGAGATAGTCATGATTGTTAAGGTGTAAACACTCCATACATCAGGACATGGATTCAATTCCCATTCGGGGTGGTGGCTTTTTGTTCGAAAAAAGAAAAGGCATCATCCCTATCCTGGCTAGAAAAGGCTAGTAACCTGTCCCAAAAATCTGTTTTACTCATAAGTGGATGTTAAAAATGTCAATAAATACATTTTTTTTTTTTTAAATATGGATTAAAAATGAAATGATAGACACAACAAATGGATTCTATAATAAAAGTGTAAGAATAGCTGAATAAGCAGTTCAAATGAGGCTTAACAAATAATAATTACTTACATAAAAAAAATTACCTGATATTTTAAAATATTGAACATACTGTAAATTTTAATAATTATTATTCCAGGCAACAATATACTTCTTCAAGTCCTGTAATAATAAATAATGATGATTAATATCAATGTAGAATATGATAAATATGAAGAGGCGTAGATATGAAAAGTATAAACAGTTAAGCATTCATTAGACAAATTAACAGGAAAGTATGTGAGGTATAGAAATATTATTTATGAAAACAATATTTAAATGAAATGTACTTTCTGAAGACTAATTCATACTTATCTCCTACATGCCCATTGTCTACAAAATAGGAAGCTATGAATAATTCACGGCTCCGCCAAAAAGACTTAAATACTGTTTTTTATTTTCTTTAGGAGCAAAACAAACATTGTGATTTATCGTTTAAACTTTGAAGTCAAAATACAACTACACATACAGAATCAACTTTTTATTAAATGTTTAAAATTGAAGGGGGGGGGGGGGAATGTACTACGACTGAATATATTGTGTACATATATAATCTTTATACAGAAAAAAATGTTTTACTCTAAACAAAAACTACAAGATAGTTATAAAACATATCATTGAAATAAATGACTCATAATTTCAACAATAAATTAAAAAAATATAAGGATTATGTTCAATGTTAATAATTGTTATTATATTACAATAATAATATAATTGCTATCCTATTATTATATAAGAACAATTACTAATAGTCATAAATGATCATTTTTATATAAGAATTGTTTTTTATACAATTTTAAATATTCAAAAATTTGAAAATTCAATTCTTAACTGACATTAATTAATTATTATAATATAACTATTATTAATTGTTTTATATATATATATATATATATATATATATATATATATATATATACATGCATATTTACAAACACATATTACATATTTTATACATGGAAATATAATATAAATTATGAAATAAAAATGGAAAGAGAATGAAAATAAGTTTTTAACTTACAGTTTGAATTTGTTCTGCCTTGAGAGGCAGAAGTGAATATAAAACAGCAATTGATTCAGTCAATTTGATAACACTGATTAAATGACCCATGGGTTTATCAAGCTTGATCAGATCTCATCTCAATGCTTGCCTAGCGGGTGGAGCTGCAGATCTCTTTGTTTTTTTCTCTGTCATCGCAATCTTGGAGAATATTTTTTCATTCCTTGATTATTTGCTATCATTTGAATGTTAAGAGCTGTAAACAAAAAATAAATAAATAAAAAATACAGTGGGCTTTTAATTGGGTAATTCTTCGACAAATTATAAAAGTTCTGAAATTAAGCACTCACATAGTCTGAAAACGACATTCGTAGGCTCCCGTTCCATGAACTGGAGAAGATGTTATGCTGTTGAGTGGACTGGAAGAGTACTTGGATAGATACATCTATCCAAGGACAGGGGAGGGGATCCCCTCAAGACCATACACTATGCAAACAACTCCACTCAATCAGGTTCCTTCTATGCTTACATAATGCATTTACTATGCTTTTGTATAATTTGCCTGGAATCATTGAGTACATTTACTGTATAATATTCTCTTGCTTTATCTCAGAGAAGAGATAATGAGATATTATTATACTGAGTCATGATAGTGAGAGAAAGGGGAGAAAATAAGCCTCCTAACTGAACATCTTTTTATTTTTCTTTGTTTATTTCAACTCTTGCTTGAAAGAAAATAGGACATTACAATAATAATTTCCAAATTCATTTCTAACACTCCTTAGTTAATAAAATATTTATTATAGATTTGTTTTAAAACAGAAAAGGACAAATATTATTACGAGAAGTCCACATAATTACAGGCATCATATTCATGAAAAAGTAGAGACAATGTTTAGTTCAAAACACCCTCAGTTATTAACAACAATGTACATTTATAAAACTAGAAATATTAATTGTTTATTCCTAAAAATATTAAAAATCTGTAAAATATATAGCCAATCATTTAATCATTATTTTTGCTTCATTTATTTATACAAAAATAATTAGGAGTTTTTTTAAAATAATATGAATTTTGGATACTCATCCTGAAAAAGTTTGGAGCCATAAAATTAGTTAAAGACATATTAATTTATTTATTCCCATGGTATTAATAAAATAATTTATCAACACTTCCGTATTTACCATTCCTTAAAGACAAGGGCTATGAAAGAATAAAATAAATCAAAAATTTCTTTAAAATGTATGGGCATGTAGAACAAATATTTTCAATTAACATATTTAATTAAATATATTTTAATATTAAACTTAAATGTCCACTGCAAAACTAACGCTTACCTTACAAATTCTTCAACATTTTTAATAAGGAAGTTATTTAACACTATTAACAATATTTTTAACTGTCGAGGATAAAATCAACATTATTTTTAACTACTATGAAAGTATTCTTTACCAGCCTGGAATGGAAATGAAATATAATAATTAATCATTGCAATAACAAAATTACTAGCACCAAATAGACAGTACGTGGAGAAATAGATTTGACATCATAGTTCCATTTATAAGAGGCAATCAAATTGGCCAATCAAGTAAGATTTTATAAAATATTTTCCTAAAAATTATTTGGGGCACAATATTAATCACTTCTTTTCTACTCAAGGTATGATTGATTCCATTTCTTATTTCAAAAGAAAACTCACCATCCTTAGTAAAACCATTTAGTTTATTTTGAAATATAGCTGAACTGTTTTCCAAAAAAAATAAACATTTATTTGTAGTAGCAAAGTAAAGCGAAAATAATTCAGTCTCCTATAATTTTTAATCTTCATGGTCTTTTATTTTTCTACTTCATATAATTTTTTTTCAGACGTAAACCATATAAAAAAAACACACACACACACCCATAATAACATAACCCATAATAAGGTAAATATATAATTTTTATTAGGACTGCACAGCCCAAGCCTTAAGATATTCCTCAAGGTGAATGGGACATCCATGGGGCCAGAGTTGAACTGTACTGTCCATCGAAGTAGAATTTGAAACCCCAATACATTAAATGAGGTCGGGACTGTACAGGCCTCACGCTTATGGAGAAGAGTTTTCTTGCTAAACATACAGTGGGTCTACTATAGCTGGACTGTGCAGTCCCTGCCTTCAGATTTGAACTGAACTTCTAAGGCCACCTTTAGACATTTATGATTTTTTTTACAGTTGAAATGCAAGGAGAGGGTTGATTGTTTCCCAAGCAAATTTTCTATGTTGTGGTTTGCACAATATGAACATGAAGGTTTTGCTCTGAAGAAGTCAGTAAAATTACCCTGTTTTAAAAAATTGTTGCACCTTCATGGGTTTGGTACATACATTTTAATTTTTTTTAGCCCAAAATATATTTTTTGGAAGGTGGGCTATGCATCAAAAACAAAATTTCACTAAGGAGGCACAAGCAAGAAAAAAAGTTGGAAAAAATAAAATGTATTTATGTACAAAATATATATTACAGTTTTACAACAATAAAATGTTCAATTCTTTTTCTTGTAATATATGGTTGACATTGCTTTGCTTAAGTGATATGCATTTTCACTCATTTTTACAAGAACTAACTGTATTGTACAATTAGAAAACAAAGATAGGATGCTATGATAACTGGACTAAACATTACAGATATATAATTATAAGAGAGTTTTCATAAAAAATCGAATTAACAATAATATAAAACGATTTCAAAAATAACTAAACAAGAAGAATATATTGACTATTTTTTTATTAAAACCAAACTACTATAATATTGCCTGTAAAGATAACTAGCCATTAGAAATAACTATAATGGGTTCATTGGATTTTGGGGAAGAAGAGAAATTAGATGAATTTTTATTGAATGTTTAAGCTGTTATTAACATTGTTCATTTATCTCAGGGTTCCTATGGCTACTTATTTATTGCTGCTGACTAAGGTTACCAATGAGCTTATCAAAACTAGGCAATAAAGATTCTGTGTGGACTTCTTAGTCAAAACCAAGTTGAAAACTAAATATATAAATCAACAGTGGTCCTTATACTGGTGAAGTGTTATTGACAAGTGTTAACTATTGATTTTGCATTTTTAATCTCTTCGCATAAACTGCAAAATAATTCTATTTCATTTCATTTGTATTTCAATGATATCCAATAAGTGTTTCATTATTATCTTTGCAAATCTGCAAGATTGAGAAAACTGAACATGTAAGGAATTTTAAAACAATAACTTAAATAGACTCCAGTTAACTGAATAATGTCAGAACTATTTAAACAATTCAATTTATTATTTCTAAACCATCTCTATATAGGCACTGTTACTATTAGCTTGAAATAGAATATTGTAAAAATATTGTTTCCTTTATACATTAAAGAATAGTATTAAAGAATTGGAATGTTATAATTTGTTTTTGTGAAATTAATGGGTGTTTTGATTAATGATTATTAGGAATGTTAAATTGTAGAGAGAACTCTCAATTTCCTGATTGAATAATGACTGAAATATTGTATTTTACTGATATTTTCCATTCAATGAAGAATAAACATAATGTTTAATCTAATAAAAGAGATTTTTTTTAAGAAAGGGAGACAACTAATTTCATGCTAGAAAGATAGTTATAAGTATGCAGTAATACTAGCTGTGAATGGGTGAACTAAGCCGAGTAGGAGAGTTCATACTTCGAGCCATTCTACTCTTCAACTCTTTACGGGAGTCCTCAGCAATTTTCTCAAGTTGCTCCTTTAAAACAAGCAGTTCACGAGTGCGCTGGTACACTGGTTCCTAGGATCACAAATTAATTTAAAGTATAACAAATGACATTTTATCTATTATTTCATAAAGCAAAACTAAATAATAACCATAATGCTTATTTTTTTTCATTTACTCATTCAGGGTGTCTACTACTCTTGTAAAAGCCAATTTCATGACTTTTTAAGGACATTTTCATGACTTGAAATGTAAATTTCATGCCCATTAAAAATAAAATCATTTCACTTAAAAAGAAAAAACCTTAACTTTTAGCTTACAATTATTTTTAGCCATACAAGGATTACTGAGACATCTATAAACATAGAATTTTACATACATTTAAAACAATTAATAAAACTGTATAAAATGTACATCATGATTTAAAGAAGATACTTACATTACTTGTAAAAGTGAAGAAACAATGTACTGCAAATTTTAGAATGACTACAGTTAGCAGCCTCGAAAATATTGAACAACGGTAGCAGAATGAAAATCTTCTCTTTATAAAACAAATGTACACTTTACAAATCTAACAGTATTTTTCCTAAGAAAATAAATAAACCTCTCTCATCTCTGAAATAATGAATTTCAGTGCTCTCTGTGCTAAAAAAATTCAATACTAATATTACTTCAATAAAAACTAGTTGTAATTGCTCCCCTGATAAGTACAACTGGACAAAATTGAAACTTTGTTTTTAGGGTTTATTTGCTTCTATGACCATTAGCACCAGAAAATAAACAGGTTGCCACACTTTCTAAACAACCATGGTAAAGCAGGGAATTTTTCAGCGAGCCCATCACTAAAATAGTCCACCATTTACAAGTAGGACTTGAAACTACGTATCTTATGCTGGAATCCATCGTGCTAACCACCCTCCCACAGAGAAACTCTTTTTCTTTAGTTTGGTGCAAAATGATAGTCAGAAAAATCCTTCTCATTGTATTATTTCTCAAATGAGTTCTTTTATCCATTGTTTAAAAAATAATAACATATTTTCACAGAGATAAACACCAAATGTGATTGTTTTTAGGACAGAAAACCAAAGATTCCACAGTAAAGGCTCGGGCACACAGGACACGATCAGTATTGTGGCGGGCAGCGATCCAACGATTGTCGTCGCGGACTGCAATAAGGGGACATCACATGGGACACAATATCTTTGTGAGCAATATAGTTCTTAATTTAAATAAAGAATATACATTCAATAGGCGAGATAGAATTCATGTATTTTTTTATTAAAACAACATAACCTCAAAACATATGATTTTCAATGAATAATTCAGTTTATCCACTCATTTTATCACGAGATAAATCTGTAATTTTTTACAACTGTATCCCCCTGCAAAGCGATAAAGCCTAGCTCGCTGCGATAGATCGACCTCTGTGTGACGGGGATGATGCTATACTGTGTAACACAAGTAAATCACCCGCCACCCTCGGTCAGATATCGCTGCCCGATGCAATACAGATCACGTTCTGTGTGCCTGAGCCTTAACATTCAGGGTACCATATTTAAGAGAATTTTTGTCGATCTTAAGCAATGAGCCCTCGGAATAAATTCATAATAACTAAGCAAACTACAGTTTTCTAATTATCTGTAGTGAAGTGGAATTAATGAAAGTTGCCATCCTATGCAATAACAAGAACTAAGTTATTAGTAGTTGGCAATCAATTGTTAATGTGAGCAGGGAGCACAAACTTTCTGGACGCAACAACCAGTTAAATAAACTAAATATTTATTAAAACTGTAAACCTGAGGTCTCATTGCTGGATTCCATCGGCAGTATAGTCCTCTCCAGAGTTTAATGTGTCTCACGCTTGCAACAGGGATGAGAACTTGTGGTTGATGTGAATAATACAAAGGGTTTTTGAACAAATCAATCTGACTATTTGTATAAGACCAAAGGGATACTGTCCTGGTCTTTACTTGCTCTGCAAGTCTTTCCTTTTCACTAGAAATAAAATTTAATCATTTGAGTCAAATGTTTGTAGTAATAAATATTAAAGTAATAATATTTTTCCACAAAATTAATAGGTTTGATGGCTTTTCATTTGAAAAAAGAAAAGACACCAGCACTATCCTAGCAAGAAAAAGGTTGCCTGTGGGTAACCCGTCCCAGTGTTCTGTATAAGTGAACATTAAAATTTAAACAAATAAACAAAAAGTTAATGAGAGAAACATTAATAATAAAGTTGTGAGTTATGTATACTTACGTATTAAATAAGAAAGTACCAAAACGACAGGAGTATAGATGATCAAGAATTGTAAGTAAGAAGTATTCATTGAATTCAAAAGCATTAGGGAACTGTTGCATAACCTGCCAAACACAGTCAATAAATTGTAGGAAGACCGGTGATCTGTCAGCATCTGAATGGTTATCATCACCATGACCAATTCTCTGAAAGAGTAATGTATATTCTAATCACAATAAATAAAAATAAAGAATATAACAAAATATAAGAATTACTTACCAATTGAAATTTATGACCAAAACTGACCCACTCCTTTTCTATTAATACCTCAAAACCCTTTATAGTGCGATAGTAGGGATCGAGCAATAGCATTGCAAGAGATGTTAACTGAAAATGAAAGAAAAACATTTCAGGGGTGACCTTTATACCATAACTGTTACAAATATATAGCTAAAATTATTAAATACTATACAAACAACATTGACAACTGCCAGTCCTGAATAATTGTAACGCTTCACACACATACCCTGACATGAGGTCACAATTAGTATACAAAATACAATCACCTTTACTCAGGAGTTAAAGGACATAAAATAAAATTTCCTAATAAATGGAGACAGCCTCTGAAGCTGTATCAAATGTATCATTAATTCATAGGTTTCTTCTCGGAATACCAGCAAAAGGATGCTTGGGAGCAAAAAAACCTCAGAAATCATATTCAAAATGGAGTTAGAATTTGAACTTGCTCATTTTCCCCAAACAAACTTAATAGTACAGACCAAGAGAAATTCAGTCAATAGAATTTAATAGATGCCAGCAATGAATCATGTCATCTGGGATCTTTTCATGGTAACTGTAGGGAGGGATAAAAATTTAATTATTGAACAATGGAATCAGATACATGGAGGACTTCTAGATAAATGTTCTGTAATATTTTAGTTGAAATCATTTCCCTTCTTTAACCTAAGGAAGGATAACCCTTGCAAAAGAGGCTTGGACATTCTGACCTCTAGCTTGGCCAAAACTCCTTATGAAAAAAACATATCAGGTAACACAAAATTATAATAATTTTCCTTAAACATAGAAATGTAGTTATTATTCGTTCGAAAGGTTTGTCATCAAAATAAAAATAATCAAGCATCTAAAAAGTGAAAAATAACTTTACCCTGGTATGATTTTACATACCTGTGCGGTCCTATCCCATCCATCGGAGCAATGAACTAAAGCAGATGTTTTATGAATTTCAATTTTATCAACTATTCTACAAGCTGCTGCTAATATACATTTAATATGTTTTAACCAATATGTTGACTCAAGACCAGAGAGCCACTTTGCCTCATCAATGTTTGGATAGCATAGTTCTGTAAAATAAATAGATTTAAAAAATAATTCACTAAAAAATCAATTTTTGTTTGCCATTCTAATGTTGGACTTTTAGTTTTCATTAATTATCCTATTTTAGATGTGGGATCATTTAAGGTGTAACAATACTACATTACAACTTTTTTTTACTATTTTCGCTTTTAAGGACTTATATGCTTGCTTAACTAATCAAAAATGATATCCAAGAGTGTTTTTGACCCGGAACAGTTTTTAAATGTGCCAAAAATTCAATTTTTCAACTAAAGTCCCGATACATTTCAAAATTAAAAACCATTTTGTTATCTTTATTACAAGAAATTATGAAAAAAATGAAAAAGAAAAAAATGAATTTTTCAGTACATTAAACTTAAAAGTCGATTTTCTCAAAACTATGTCTATCAAATTTGGCGACAGACAAGGGTTTTTTAATTTTTACACTAATTTTAACAGTAGATTCCTAATGATATTTGCTAACAAAGTACGCAAGGATTTTTCCATTTATTGAATTATTACAATTTTATAACCAATTTTTGACGGATTGTTTAGTCGAAAATGAAGAATTGTTCATCAATTTCAATTAATATTTCTTAAAAATCCTACATAATTTACTAGATTTAACCTTTCTTCAAAACAATTTTAGTTTTTTGTCCTCAATTAAAAATTTCCGCCTGCAGACTGTTGCCCTTGGAAAAAGAGGGTTTCCGTTTGTCAGACACAGTGCTGCCTTTTTGTTTTTTGAACAATTAAAACTCTTTTTTGTTGGTTACCTTAACGTACCATATAAAACTTATGACATAAAGAATTGAAAAATATTGATTTATTTGTTATTCATAAATTGAAGAAAATTACTTTGATTTTGAACACATGAGGTAGTATTACCCGTTAAGTGACTTTGAATCAATAAATATTATTAAAATAAAAAAATAACAAAACAGAAACTAATGCTTTGTTAACGTCGAATTCACAAAAGTAAGAGAAAATGACAGAGTAAAGAATTAAATATTACCTTTTAACTTACGAAGAGATTCCCTCATAACATGTATGTTATGAATATCTAGAAATGTAATTTCTGCATTAGGATAAGCATCTTCAGGCTCATAACCACCTCCTCTTGCCTTGTTAGCAATAGCGTTTGTACTAAAATAAAACACAGGTAAAGACAGGTTCACTTAGGAATCAGTTAACAAGAATATGTGGACAATCAAAAAATCTTTAAGTAAGTAAATTGACGACCTCCCCTGGAATGAATTACCGGCATACATGTATATGTATGTATAAAAACAATATAGGTGTTCATGAACACTAATTATTACATGCTACTAATAATTGAAAGTAAGCAACTAACCTAGGTCTTGCATCACAGATGAACATTTTATGACTTTGAGCATTTGCATCCATTATAAGCTGAATATACTTTTCATCATCTCTGCTACGTTTCCCAGAGACACCAACAAGTGGTTGGGAAGATCTGGTGAGAGTAGCTTGAGACTCGGGATGAATCCAAGAAAGAACAGGAAGTCGCCCTCGAGACCTAGAACAGAAAATGAACTTTTCTTCTTCTTCTTTTTATTTTTTGGTTACCATGTGTGTTAACTGTATTGATTAAATTACTATTTATACCTGAAAGCTGCAACAGCACGCAAATCTTCCTCAGTGGCTGTAACTGGGATTGCCCAAATTGCTGGGTATGAATCACAAATCTCATAATTATCATTTATTTTTGTAAGCCGCCACATATCATTAGGAACTCCCTAAAAGAAGAAGAAAAAAAACCCATACAATTAATCTCTATACCATATGGATGAGTGGATATTAACTTTATTTAATTTTTTAGTGGGATTTCTGATTTTAGAAAATACTATTCTTCCTCAAGGATATCAATATTTTTTTAGGGTTGAAAAAAGAGAAAAGATTCAGCAATGTAATAAATAATTTATCAGATTAATTAAGGTATACTATCGTCTAAGTTCATACTAAGCAACACAAGTTTAAGACATTGATCAAGTTAAATTGAAAATAAAAACACAAAAATAATTAACCGCGCCCAAGATATCTCGGGAATAGGTGCTTACGGATATTGAATGCCATTAACTGTAATAAGTACAAGCTTTAGCACCATAATGAATATATTTATTTATCATATGCAATTCTATTAACCTTTAGAACCACCTGTTAACCAGGTTAGTTCTATCTGATGTATGTAAGACAAGCCAACCATTACACCCTTTCTTCTCTCAAAGATTGAGACGGCTTGGCTGTCTGATTCTCCTTCCACTTCTAGTCCTAACTCCTTCTTCTCTTCCTTCATTATCTTGTCTTCTATTCCCTTCTTCCTGGCTCTCCTTCTCTTCTGATCTTCTTTGTACCTCTTTAGATCCACTATTTACATAAATTTTTTTACTCCTTTTCTTTGCATCTTCCTGTCTCGGACGATCCAAAGGCGAAAATCGTGATTCACAGGGTACTATAAACACCCGGTTTCTCCTAAAAATTCGCCCAGAAACATCTATGAGATATTCTCTTTCATTAAGGCCTTGGTCTAAAATGGTCCCATATTTCTTTAAATTTTTCACCCATACCTTCTCACCCTTCCTTAAGTGTCGAAGGTTACAGGCTCGATGTCTGTTATCAAAATTTTCCTTCTGCCGGGCTTTTGAATTCTCCCACCATTTTCTATAGCAGTCCAAATCTGGCCAAGCAGGGATCAATTGTTCCTCTATGATTGGTAAGGTTGTCCTTATCCTTTGCCCAAATAAAAGCTGAGCAGGACTAAAGCCACACTCCAGCGGTGTTGATCTATATGCCAATAAGCCATCGCTGAAATCTTTATTCTTTTTAAGAATATCTTTAGCGATCCGTACAGCACGTTCTGCCTGACCATTCGAAGACGGATACCTTGGGCTTGATGTAATTATCTCAAAGTTATATTCCTTTGCAAAATTGTTTAGTTCCTTGCTGTTAAAAGGGCTGTTGTCTGCTCTAACTGTAGATGGAATACCATGCCAAGAAAATATTAATTTGAAGGCTCCTATAATGGCGCTAGAATCAGTTCTACTCAACTGCAATAATTCTATGTATTTTGAAAAATAGTCTTGCATGACAAGGTAGTTTTTACCTTTAAAGTTCAAAAGGTCAACTGCAACCTTTTCCCATGGTCTCTTAGGCATATCGCTTGGTATCAGTGGCTCACGAAGATTAACGGAATTTTCAATACACGGTAAACAGTTTTCTATCTTCTTCTTTATGTCCACCGTAATTCCCGGCCACCAAACAGTGTTCTGTGAAAGAGCGATGCATTTTGTAACTCCTTGGTGTCCTGAATGTAAGCTGTCCAGGACTTCTTTTTTTTGAGATTTCGGCACAAAAACTCTAGTATTGTACAGAATTAACCCCTCTTGGTAGACAAAAGATCCTCTCTCTTTGTAGAATGGGCTATTCTCTAATCTAGTCCAGTCACTGGAGAGTATCGCTTCTTTTAAAAGTTGGCTTACTGCGTCTTCTTCTTGCGCTTTCATGAGTTTCTTGAGTCTTGAATTCCTAATTCGTAAAGACGAAACAAGTTCTGAAACATGAAGTTCGATTTCGTCTAGAACATCTTTATCCCCAGGCCCTTCTAACGGATTTCTAGAAAGCAAATCAGGAGTTGTAAATTCTTTTCCTTTTCTATATTGAACACGGAAGGTAAATGGTAACAACCTCATTCTAAATCTCTGTAGTCGTGCCGACAAGCTTGCAATAGGCTTCTGACCTAGAATTTCAACCAGAGGTTTGTGGTCTGTCAACAAATCAAATTTCATTCCTAAAATGAACTGCGAGAACCTTTCGCAGGCCCAAGTTAGTGCTAAAGCTTCTTTTTCAATTTGAGCATAGCGCGTCTCGACTGAACTTAAAGTTCACGATATGAATTGAACTGGCATCCAGCCCTTAGCAAACTTCTGTTCTAGAGTTCCCCCGATTCCAAAGCTGGATGCATCAGCGCAAACACGTGTTTCCCTCTGTGGGTCAAATGTCGCTAAAGAGACGGCATCACTAACAAGTGATTTTAATTTATTAAAATTCGTATCGTGTATGTTGGTCCACATCCAAGTATTTTTGCTACTCAATAATTCTCTCAAGGGTTTGGCATGATCGGAAAGGTGAGGGATAAATTTCATCAAATAATTAATCATACCTAGAAAAGACCTTAAGTCTTTCTGATCCTTAGGTTTTGGCATTGCCGAGATTGCTTTAACCTTTTCTGGATCGGGTTTAATGCTGCCATTTTCCAAAACATGTCCTAGAAAGTTTAGCTTATTAACTTTAAAAATACACTTTTCTCTATTAAGTGTGATCCCATACTCTTCTAGGCAATGTAAAAACTTGGTGAACCTATTATCATGTTCAGCTTCAGTTTCACCATAAACCAGAAAATCATCCGCTAAGTTAATAACACCTTCTAGGCCTTCAATTGCCTCAGACATTCTCCTTTGGAAGTGTTCAGGAGCAGATGATATACCAAATGGTAAACGTTTAAAATAATATCTGCTGAATGGTGTAATAAATGTAGTCAACTTTTGACTTCTTTCGTCCAAAGGGATCTGCCAGAAACCGCTATTGGCATCTAATTTAGAAAGAAATTTAGCAGAATTAAGCTTACACAGTAACTCATCAACAGACGGTAATATAACCTTTTCTCTTACAACGAATTTGTTTAATTCAGTAAAGTCTACACAGAGCCGTATCGTGCCGTTTTTCTTAGGCACAACTACTATCGGCGAGCACCATTCTGTTGCTGCCGAAATAGGAACGATGATGTTTGACTTGACCATTCGGTCTAATTCAATTTGTAATTTCCTCTTGAGAGGAATCGGAACTCGCCGGGGACATGAAACAGAAAAAGGTTTAGCATTTGGAGCAAGCCGGATTAAATATGGGTCACCTTTGACCTCCCCAAGGCTTTGGAAAACTTTTGGAAATTCGTTTAAAATCTTATAATCATTTGGATGATTTGTTACTTCATCTACGATAAGCTTGAGTAGTTTAAAATTTGCTATGGCAGCCTTCCCTAGAAGTGGTTCTTTTTGTCCTTTTACAACATACACAGTTTCTGTATGGTCTATTCCATTTTTAGACATCACAACTTTAACTTTACCAAGCACTTTTAGTTGGCTACTGCCTGCCCCATGAAGCTTTCTAGACGTTTTGTGCATCTCCAAACGCAGTTGTTCGATCATATTTGGACCACAGATGCATACGTCAGCTCCTGAATCGATTTTGAATCTGATGTCTTTCCCATTGACTTTTATATTTGTATAAAATAAATCATCTACCTGAGATGTTGCTGTAAAATGTACAACCCCAAGACTGCCGCAGCTGGAACTGGAACTCCTTCTGTCCACCTCGTCGACCTTCTTGGCAAAACGACAGGCTGACTTCCAATGGCCCCTCATCTTGCATGAAAAACAAATAGAGTCCTTAGCTGGACATTTCTGACGATGCTCATCACTGTAAGCTGCTCCGCATCTGTAACAAGATCTATTAAAATCTTTTCTTTGGCTCTTTACTCGTTCTGGTCCCTTAGAAAGACGGCGATCTTTATTAGGATATTTCCTAGATACAGCATCACACTCTACGATTCCAACGGATTGTTATTTGATTGGCCACGGATCATGTCTTGTTGCGCCTCTATGACAGAAGCTAAACGGATGCGTTCAACAGCCTCATCTATCTTCAACTCTTGACGTAACTGTAGTTCAGTAGAAAGATGTCTATCGGCTAGGCCAGTAACTAATTTCAGCAATAACAAGTCTTTCCCGAAATTGCAATGTTCACAAGTCCAGTCACATTTGGCTGCTAATTTGTACAAGTCCTGTATATAATTGTCTATCTGTTCAGTCGGTGCCTGTGTTCTCAAAAGAAATTTTGAACGTTCGTAAAATAAGTTTTTTCTTAACCTGAAATGATCGTCAATATGTTTCTTCACCTGGGCATAAGTGTTTCTTTTATCCGGAGGTAAACCAATAGAGGTTAGAAATTCATCTCCCTCCAAACCCAAAGAATAAATAAAAAAATTAATTTGTTGGCATTCACCTTTGTTACTGAGACCGCTTGCTGACCTGTAAATTTCAAACCTTCGTATCCATTGCGGCCATTTCGAACAATCTTGGAAGTTAAATTCTTCAGGAGGCTTAACTTCAAAGCCAGTGGTTCCTTCCTCTCTTGAAGACTTCAAAGCTTCCAAAAAAGCTTTTGTAATTTCTTCAATTGAAGACATTTATTTTATTTTTTTAATTTACCGCTGCCACCATGTAATAAGTACAAGCTTTAGCACCATAATGAATATATTTATTTATCATATGCAATTCTATTAACCTTTAGAACCACCTGTTAACCAGGTTAGTTCTATCTGATGTATGTAAGACAAGCCAACCATTACATTAACAAAATATATGTACACTTTACAAAGTTACATTTAGTGAGGTATCTCAGTAGATAATAAAAATCAGGGATTTTTGGCATAGTTTTTAATATAAATTGAGCCATTAAGCTGTAAAAGCAGCTAGAACACATATAATGACAAAATGAATAAATAAAATAAAAACTTACAATCCTCTTATATTCTGCTATGACTTCATAAACTGTCCAACCATTTTCAGGGAAGGTTTCACTATAATCAAAAGCAAATAATGGAAGTTTGTGAGACAAAGGGAATGCATACTGTTGAAGTTTCTCAAAAACATTTCTTCGTGAATGATTTTCCTGAAAACATTCACATTCATTAGTAAACGTTTTCAACATTCCAAAAATAATTTACATTTACATTCAAGAATAAAAATGGAACTGTAAATGAAGACGAGTTAAGAAGAATTTTAAACTCTTAGGAATCATTCCCTTGCAGTGTTTAGAGGGATCCTATCCATGCAGAAAAAATGAACCCACCCAAATGCCATCTATCTCTAAACTCAAAGGACCACTGCCAAAAGGTAAAATCAAATGAAATTAATGACAGGAAGGGATTATATACAAGGCAAATGCGAGGAAAGTTAAGAATAATTATAATAACATATTTTTTTATATTTATAATAATATATAGTATATTATATATACATCTTGAAAACTTACTTGTTTATGACCAAAACGAAGATTTCTCATGTCTTTACAGAAAATTTCTATTCCATAAGAATTTTCTCCTCTGCTTGATTGCCCTCCAACCTTCTCAACTCTGCTTATCTATAAAATAGTGAATAACCTAATAATAATTATTGGATACATTAAGTAATAGATCTGAAGTAGTAATGATAAAGAAGAAATGTTTCCTGCTTGTCTTAGGCTGATATATTTTATTACAATTAGCAATTGAAAATTCTCAATTATCACAATTATTATCTGATCAATTATTATCTGTATCTATAATCATGAAAAAGCTTTTTCAGGTTTCTTTCATTGACTGCTTTACTATCACTTTCAGTTATAGTTTTTACATTAGTAGAGCTAGTTTCAGTCAACATTAGGGCATTGGCAATAGTACCATTAAGCATTTTGAATTATTGTGCCGAATCCTTGTTGAAGATTTATATGGAATAAAAGCAATGTTAATTACTTCACTATCTATGGTATTTTATTTAAAAAGTCCATTTTTCTTTACTCCAGAAATCGAAATGGACTCTATTGCATTGGTCGAGTTTCCAGATTAGTATAAGTAAAAATGTCAGGCTGTTAAAAAAGAAAAATAAATGAAAGGATAATGGTTGCTGGTGAAAAACATGAATGTATTGGGTTGTCCGGAAAGTTCGTAAGATTATGAACATAAGGAATTTATCTTGATTCTTTCATATTTTTGTTGATTTACCTTTAATCCTCAAGGTGTCAAGCAAATTAAAGGTATATAAACAAAAATAGCGTGAGTATTCATTATAAGTTGAAAGAATTAAGTTAATAGCTTATTTTCAAAATGTGTAGAAACTATCGAGACAATCCAATAGTATGACTGAGGCTTATGAAATTTTAATACTCAGGGAAAGTATTACTTTGTTATTTTTAAAACTTGAAAAAACATACCTATTGAATATAAGAACAATTGTTTTATTTAAATGTAAAATACTTACAACTCCAAGTGGAACTTCAAGAATGTAAGGAGGATCCCTGTCAACACTCCTAAAGTGTAGTTTGTAGTTAGTGACTGATAAAAAACCTCGAGTCGGGCCAGAGTAAGGACAGAGATAGGTAACATCCCTTGCTCCTCCTTGGAGATTTTCACCAGGTAGTAGTGGAGGATCTTCAGGCCTTGGGGGTGAACTGGGTTCTATTCCACCAACTGCCCCCTTAAATAAATAAATGAAAATACTGCAATTGAAGTAATGTAATTTTGACCCTATCCATTTTTTTTTTATTAGGCATGTAGCCCATATCTCTATTTCTCATTTTAACATTATAATGTAGCTATCTTTCAGAGCAAAATTTGATAATAATAGTAGTACAAAAGAGTAATTTGTGATACTTCTTTGAATAATTCAAAAACAAATATTTTAATTTTATTACTTCAATTAATAAATATATTCTAAAATGATACTCGACGACTCATGTTATGGAGTTTGAAACTCGGAAGTGCATTAACGATATAGGTATTGACAAGGGTGAAAATGAGATGTCTGGAACATAAAACGGATCACACTCCCTTCCTACTGTGCCAGTATAGTGTCTCATTTAAAAGACCCTATTTTCATTTATAATTGATATCAATTTTTATTGTTATAAGAATAAGTGTGAAATAAATTAAAATATTATTGTACATGCATTCAAAAAATTTTATGGAAAAGCTTATCAATTATAAAATTCTTAAGAAGGAGAAAAAATATTCTCTATCAAAAAAGCTAGAAACATAAGCATATTTTAATCAAATACTCTCAATCCATAAAAATAAAGTTATTTGATTTTGGTACAGTAGAACCTCTCATATCCGACCTTAACGGGACCGGGCCATGGTCGGAACGGCCAAAAGGTCGGATATCGGGAGGAGCTTAAAAGAAACGTCTTTAAAAGTTATAAAAACAGCTATAATGTACAGCACAAACTGTAATACAACTTTATTGTAATTGCAGAACAGTTGCTATATACATTTCAAATATTTAATCTTTTGAAAAGACGAACAAAATTTAAGTGTACGTTACTTAAAGAATTCAGTTATGGATTGTTGTTTTAATTTTTTTAATCTTGACTTTGCGGAAGTGTCCCTCCACTTTTTTGCCTACAATACATCCATTGAAGTTGCATTCGGATGTTGCTCGATGTATTTCATCGCTACATCGAAGGCGTCCTTAGCAGCAAAATGACTCATTACGTCGTCACTGGTGATTTCGTATTTGTCCTAGTCGATTTCTTCGTCCACGGTTCTGTTCTGCACAACAGCAATGATTTGGGTATTTTTGAGATATTCTTTGTTAACTTTTGAAACATCAGCTTCAACAAGTCACTCTGCGTTAACAAATATTGAACAGTACAAGATTACAGCACTTTCCACATCAACAATCACGGCAGAACTGACAGTTTTTGACAGGAAAACAAAGCATAGTGTAGATGAATCACTCTTTCAAGTCTGGACAGGCTTGCCAACGGGGCGCGTGTGAATCACAGACGGTCGGGGACAAGGTCGGATATCGGGAGGAGTCGGTTATGGGAAGGTCGGATATGAGAGGTTCTACTGTAGTTAGAAGCCAAAAAGGTATCCCAAAAAGAAGAAAAAGTTTGGGATTTTTATCTCATTATTTATTTTTATTTTAATATTTAATAAGATTATCTACATATATG
Organism: Gonocerus acuteangulatus; assembly: GCA_946811695.1. Taxonomy (NCBI): domain Eukaryota; kingdom Metazoa; phylum Arthropoda; class Insecta; order Hemiptera; family Coreidae; genus Gonocerus; species Gonocerus acuteangulatus. The sequence goes on from OX328125.1 coordinate 78,963,220, forward strand.
TTGCCATCATTCTTTATTCTCAGTAGAGGTAGTGCCTTTTCTTTTTTCTTGGGAGATGAAAACACCCCCACAGAGGTTTATTTACCATTCGTTTACATTACAGAAAGAATATTTTAAAAAATTAATATATTTAACACTTTTTGAATACTAGCCTCTTGTCCTTAACTCTATGCCTAGTTGGAAATATATAAAGATGCTTTTTCTGATAGTAGAGTGCCTAATGTTATTTCATTAAAAAAAGAAAAAGAGAGTCGTACCAGCTAAAGTCAAGGTATAATTCCGGTAAAAATTCATGCAATTCTACCTTCAAGACTGATATAGAGGGAAATAGGGAGAGGAGCCAGCCAATATGACGAAAAATAATTTTGTAAAAGGCATTAAAAGGTATTTATATTTTATTATACATTTTCAGTTATAACTAAAATTCGAATAACTAAACTTTTTTGGAGTCTTTAGAGGGAGCGAGTAAACACCCATAAAAAGCAAGGTTCTTGCCTTCAGCAATGAGCACGTAGTTGCTGATTCAGTCTTGTCACCTGACAAATGACATGAAAAAAATTGTAATGAAGCCTGAGTCGTGATATTATTATATATAGTGTATGACAGATAATAAGAATAATTTTAATGACTAGAAATGATGCTAATCCTGAAGATTTCATTCCAGCATATATTTCAATTTTTTTAAACAGTAAAATGGGTTTATCAATATATTTCCTCAGCAAAAAAAGGAGAGTAGCTTTCTATATCACCACCAGGGGATTTTATGGAAGTGTGCTATGTTGACAAAGTGTTAGAATTAGATTAATTTTATTTAAAATACCATTGCCAAAAAATATACTTAATTAAATTTTTTTTATACGTCTATTATAACATCCATGAATATTAAGAAATAAGTCTGTGAATATTAAGATCTGTGTTACTGTAAAATTCCTTTGTGAGAAGAAAAAAAACTTTTATCCAAAATACATAACTGTGAATTCAGGTAAAAATCACGGGAAAATTGTTTTGTGGATGAATATGTTCCCACTCCAAGGAATAATGCTATGTAATAAATGAAAAATAATTCATCCTTATAAAAATGTTAAACTTCAAGTTAGAACCTAACAAAGTAAGATCAATAAATAGGAGAGTAACTCAAAATTCTGTGATGGGTTTGATATTTGGTGGAATTAATATGTCACGGACCTATATATAAAACAAAATGTTTGTTTACAAAAAACACACAAACCTTACACCTATTATTTAAGCAGTGCTAACATATAAGCAAACAATTACAAGTAAAATTGATCACATTTCAAACACCAAGCATCAAAACTAAAGTATTTTTTTGTTGTTGCAATAATAAGCTGTAAAAAATATGCAAGGGGAATATGGGAATAAATAATAGGAGTTGAGCTACTAAAAAGGATGAAGATTACAAATAAATTGTAGCAGTGATAAAGCAGGCCACATTTGTCAAGTGAATTAAATAATGCACTAATACTAAATAATTGATCAAAGCCACAGGTTTCATTTTCCATGGAAAAGGGATTAAAGGCACGATTCCTATGTCCAGATATTCTACTTACTTTCACCTTCGCCTTATTCTCCAGTGTGGAGATGGCATTGCTAGAAGTCGTAGAACTAGAAGAAGTGTAACTTTTTGACAGAGTACCCTTGCTTGAACTAACCTAAGCACAAACCATATATATGTTTCTCTTATAAAGAGAAGATCGAGACTAGTGGATTGAATACAATCAAATATTCAATGCTTAAAAGAATAGGACAACTAATATAATTAAATTTTAAAAAAAATATTTAAGAAGGAATTAAGTAATAAAATAATTAATATTAATATTACAGCTCAATAATTATGAAATCAACAAAATTTTTATTAATATTTATAGTTAATCATTTTTAAAATCACTCAACCTAAACAAAGGAAAGAACATGCTATTAAAATATATATATGTATTAAGATTTAAGAAAAAAAAGTTCATACAGATTCTTGTCCAATTTTCGAGTTCAGAGAACTGCTCTTCGACTCCTGACCAAGAGAATCTTGAGTATATTCTTTTAATTCCATGTCTGATTCACTTTAAGTATTTTCAATGAAAACAAAGTTTCACATAGTATAAACAACTATAATTACTCAGAGACTGTAAATAAAAAATATATATGAAAACAGAAAAAAAGTTACAATAGTGATATAAGATTTGACAGCAAGAGTCAATTGTAAGAAGCCATAACCTTCCTCTCAACTGATAACCTACCCATAACACCATATACAAAGAAGTAAATATGAAAAGTGAACTTTGGGGAAGTTGTGTCTCCACAGTGGTAAATCGATTACTTGGTGACACAATTTTCGATAACAAACTAATAATTATTAAAACCATTGAGTTAGTAGATAGCCCTACTAACATGATTAAAACAGTTTTGAGTTTTTTTTTGTCTATAAAATGGAAATGTTATCAAACACTTCTTATCCATAATAAGCCTTGGCTCCTTCCTTAAATTAATTTATGTTTATCATTAACTAAATTGTAAAAAACAAAAAAAAAACTACTTCTATTACTATAAGTCAAGCTAAACAGTATAAGCGTACGTACACATATCTATTCGCTGTGGCGTTCATTTAAAAAGAACATGACTACTATATACCTTGTGTTTGCAACAGTCGTCACTGATACCAATTAGAGAACTGTGACGAGTATTTTCAGTCAGAAGCAAATCATTCTCAATCAAGGGACTGTTAGCGGCGGTAGCCCTTAACTTTGTACGAAGAACTACCTGTTCGAACCTGCAAAGAGACAAACTCTTTTACCTTCATACCTATACCCAAACCTATTAATCTAATCAACAAAAGCAAATTACCTGATCTTAGGAATATGTACGTCATTTCACAAAAATTGTCTCAGTACTAATCCAACAGTAGCTTCAGAATGAGTTATGTATGGCGCAACTGCTCGCCTACCAAGTTCTCCAATGTACGATCTCTCTCACATGGTATATCAACAGCATATACTAGCTTAGGTATAGGGGAGGAAGGTGGCTGCTCAGGGATTCTATTCTAATGATCTGCAGGAAAAAGGAAGACTTCTACCGACTCGTCAAGAAAGCAAGAGTTCGTTCATAAAGGATGCATGTCCTCAATCAAGGTTTAGGATAAGGTTAATAAAAAGTGCAACAAACATAGTAAGTAGGCCTTTACTCTACTAAACCTTTTGACAGCACTCCAACTTCATTTCAATCAATCGAGCAGCTCTTTCTTTCTGTCATCTTCTGGATGAGCAGTGAAAACCTTTCCTGTCCCCAGCTTGCCTAAATCCTGATTAGTTAGGTAATGATCTTTTATTTTATTATTTATTCACCTCCATGAAGCAGGACTTTTGTCTTCTGGCCACCATTCTGATTGGAGTTCCTCATTCTTTCTCACGGGCGTATATAGGAAATAATTTCGGAGGGGGCTGGGAAAATTCCGGTGTATAGAATACTAACTATTTAGATCTTGGAAGAGTTTTAGCCAACTAAAACACTATTACACCCAAAATAGAATATTTTTTATGAACTAAATGACCTTATTTAATTTATTTTTAAGGGTTTTATAAAATGTTTACCGATCAAATCAAAATTTCGGGGGGGGGGGCCTGCAGCCCCCCTTATATACGCCCATGTTCTTTCTTCCCTTGCGCACAATTTTTTGTTAGCCAGAGAAGGAGTGAGTGCTGCTTTATCTATCAAGATGAATTGCACAGGTGCTTCACTAATCAGGCCACAAACAGTTTTGATTGAACAAAGATGAGGTAGGCAGGACTAATTTTCAGAGATAAAGCTACTAGTAACTGGGGGGGGGGGGGTGTCAGAAGGTAAAATTTGAAATAATTTCTTCTTTTATTCTCTATTATGTTACCTTATATTTAAATTGTTTTTAGGGTGAGGGGTTGAATGTTAGGACCTAGTGGCTAGTTTTTTTTTAAACATTACCAGCCTCCTTTGGCTATACACCTTTGAAATATGCTGCACCGGGGTCCTCCCCCCCCCCAGACTTACACAACATAGGGAAATGAGCAGCCTCTAAATTCCTATATTCAGCTGCCTTGTGGAGCTAACTGCCAACTTACATTCCTCAGATGTACTCGACACTGTTGTCTGGCTGAGCTGATTTAAATTACTCGTCTTGAGGATTTATTTTCAAATAAAACCTTCCCCCATGTCTAAGTAATTTGACTTTTTACATCGCAGGGATTGCATTATGTTTGTATTCTTATTATTTTTACTGGTATAAATAATAATCTTTAATGAGCTTCTGCAATTATATAAAATACTGAATCTTCTTTTTTTCCCCTCCATTCGAAATAATTTTCTCTTATTTATAAATATTTATACACCTTCTAAGATGAGTTCCCCACATCATTTGCTGAAGTTCATAAAAGTCAAAACATGGCCAAGAATGTTAAGCCGATGAAAAATTGGCATTGATAGTTCTGATAAGTGCCGCCATTACAATGCTTGAATTTTGTATAAAAGATGTACAGATTTCATTATAGTTTTGAACTGGAATTTTTTTTGGCCTATACAGAAATAAAACAAATTTCTGACAGAACACCAAGGTAGACTTAATATTTGTGATTTATTGTTATTACCTGAATTGTTCATATTACCTTAATTAGCCTTAAAATAAAAATAAACCTTAAAATTTCTCCAATCTATGTTTGGATGTCCAAGCCAATTGACCACAAAATAGAAATTAATGGATGGGGATGGTGTATTTTTTTTCCAGGGTGCAGCGAGGAATTTTCCCAATGAGCCGTGGGATGAGAAAATTCCTGCTGCCGGTGGGGATAGTACCCACCATCTCCCGCTTATGAATCTAAGGTGCTAGGCACTAGACCACGGGAGATCCTGGATGGTGTATTCTACCCAATAAAAGCAGATAGTGATTTAATATTTAATCAATAGTATTAGATAATTTAGAGCCTTGAGAAAAGTCTGGTTTCAGATTTGAAGAAGTTTCTGATTAACTTTAAGATATGATATTAAGAACGGACTAAAACAGTTATTTAGACACACTATCAAACAAACTCAGGAAATATTGGTAGAGATTTCAGAGTAGATTAGAACAAACTGGGGCCAGTTCTCAACCTGACAAGATAAAACTTCTGAATAGATGGAATTAGCATTAAAACAATTATTCGGTACCTATTGCTGTGCTGTACATAACAGAACACCAATTAATGGCCTGTCTTTAAATATTTTAATAATGTCTCTTTTTTGGGAGGTGAAAGTGGATTCATGGTGTATTTTTTTTTGGGTAATAATGAACTTTACTATTCTATGAAATATTTGCTAATTATTTAAAATGTTTCACCATAGAGGCCTATGACTTGATTTTTCATTTTTAAGACCAACTAGACTTTTTTTGTTTACTACAAATTTCAGTTTCTTGTGCGGAACATTTTAAAGGAAGGATTTTGGAATAGAGTTTTCCTTGCAGCAGGACCTAATTTAGCTTAGTCAGGTGGTTTGCTTAGTTTGTATGTTTGACTGTAGCTCTATTATCAATGTCTTTTGGCATAAGTTTCAAGCCGGATAATCAGAATAATTCTTTTTCACACAGAACCACGTAAAATGATTTCCAAATAGAAATAGTTAGGCTGAGGGAGAGAGAGAGAGAGAGACAAAAAATCAATTTACAAGGAATGTACAAATTTTTTGGAGATTACAAGTTAAAATCTGCTAGTTTGGGTTTAAATAAACATACTACTTCAACTAATTACATAATACTGAACATGATAGGAACTGAGATCTCTTTGAGTTTCATAAAATACAAATATAAAAATAAATCTTACTTATAGATTAAAAAAAGAAGAAATGAAATCCAGTTGTTAAGTCTTTAACTTAATCTCTGTTTTTTCCTCTTCACTAGAGATCACAAGGCACATTACTTCACAGTCATTAACAAATATTTGGCAAGTTTTTACATTTAATCATTCAGGAATCATTGAAAGCCTTTTCCAACAATTTCATTTTCTATTTCATTCATTGTCTGTTTGCTGTTTTCATTTTTTTCCATGATCTTTCTCATAACATTACCAATGGTACCATAAAGCAAGCAAGGGTTGGGAGTGTCAATTCGCTCTTCTTCAAATTTAGTTTTGAATGCCTTGATTTTATTATATTTTTCACTTTCGTCTTCTGTATTTTCTGCAAGACTTTCTGTGCCAGATTTTGTTTCGGTTGATTCAGTCTCAGTTGCCGAACCATTTAATTCACTGACACCATTTAGTTCAGTTTGATCTGCACAAAGTTTAGCTTCTATATCTTTGCAGTGTTTCATAGCTTTTAGTAGTTTAAGTTTATTTGAAGCAATAGATTTTTCTAGATTTTTAAGCTCAGCTTCAGCTTTGTAATAATGAAGAATATCCTTATGAAAGACTAACTTTGCACATTCCTTAACTATTTCATTGATTTGATCAATGATATTATTGTCTTCAATAGGTAATTCTGATTTTATGTTTAACTTATCCAACCAGTAAATAACTGAGCAGGCAAAAAATGTATGAAGGCTTCTCTTCAAGTTCTCATCACATTTTTCAAAGGATGGATGATCTGTAAATGGACCTGGAACAGAAGAAAAAATGTGTCGAGTTATATATCTACTTCCATTAACATCTAAGAATTATTTTGTTGTGACACAATAGAAGGTAGAAGGTCTTTGACAAAGATCTGTTATAAAAAGAATAGTTCTCAAGTACTATTCCATGGGCTGAACTCATGACAGCAGGTGAAAAATAAATGCTCAGCTATTACTCAAAACTGGTTTTATTAGTTACTGGTAGAGTAACTCTTTTATGATAGGTATTTTAATGTTAGTAAAAGGGTCCTAAAACGTCATGTCTATAAATACATACTGTGTGTGTGTGCGTGTGTGTTAACATATCAATATTCTCTTCTGCTTTGTGGCAAAGGGTTAATTAAAAGTGGTACACAATCTGATTTTTATCGACTCCTTGCCAGAAGGCAGTGGTCGTATATGATTGCAATAGTCCTATTAGCCAAAAAAAAGCTCCCTAGATCCAATAAAGCAGAGATGGGCATAATTTTATTTATAAATAAAAATACGAATTTATTCGTACTTCATATATTTGTGAATACGAATATAAATAAATTCGTATTCATAAGTGTGAATACGAATTTATTTTTATTCACATATATTAAATATAAAAATACAAATAAAATTTTATTCGCAAATTATTCTGCGAATAAAAATAAATTCACAGAAAAAATTGTAAATAATCACAAAAAATGTGAATATTTACAAAAAATCAAGTGATTACAAAAAAAATCACATTAAAATATACGAATAAAAATTTATTCACATTATAATTTGTGAATAAAAATGTATTGACATTAAAATTCGCAAATAAATTATGAATTTATTCGTATTAAGATGATATTACGAAAGTTATTGAAGGTGATTTTTTTTTTTTTTTTTTTTTTAAGACGTTTAACGCCTAGGTTATTAGTGCCTAGATTTTTTGTTTACCCTGAGTCTGCCGCGGGACCACCAGCCATGCTGCAGGGACACAGTTTGTCATCTGTACCTCCATAAAAAAAAATATCACCTTCAATAACTTACGTAATATCATCTTAATACGAATAAATTCATAATTTATTTGCGAATTTTATTGTGAATAAATTTTTATTCACAAATTATAATGTGAATAAATTTTTATTCGTATATTTTAATGTGATTTTTTTTGTAAACACTTGATTTTTTGTAAATATTCACATTTTTTTCTGTGAATTTATTTTTATTCGCAGAAAAATTTGCGAATACAATTTTAATTGTATTTTTATATTTAATATATGTGAATAAAAATAAATTGTAATAATAAATGTATTAATGTAATAATAATAATAAATGTATTGTGGAAAAGAGAAGGATCCAGGAAGTGCCATTCCAACAAATGTTGTAATATAGCCAAGAGAGGAACTTATGGATATGATACAGCATTTAGAAGAATATGATACAGACAATATAAAACTAGTTTAGAACTGACTTATAAACTGTTCTACAAAAAACTCATCTTTAGGGAACTCTGTCATAACTGGAAATAGTAATTTGAAATGAAAAAAAGCAATCCAAGCGCAGGCCGTTGTGGTCGTATATGACCCCCATGGTCCACAACAGTGAATGCAGATTTTTTTAATGGACGCCAAATTGTCATGCAAAAAAAAAAAAGATACTTCATGCATATAGCTCTATATTAAAAAAGTACCTGCAGGAGAAATCCATGGACAAAGCTGTAGAAAAATATGAGCAGAACTAGAAGGATTCTGAATGTGATACCGGCAGGCAGCAGCCACAGCTTGTACTAGATGTCTAAAGGCCATTTTATGGTCTTCATTTTGGCAAGCACCAGCAAGGCTCAGCTGTCCACAAATATAAACCCAAACCTGGAAATGAACATTTTTTCACTAAAACTTTTTCTTTAAATATTGGGCAAATCGTTAAATAATGCTGATGATAATAATGCCACGTATATATTAATAAATAATCAATAACTTCCTCAAATTTAGTATAATACCTGTTATTAATAAACTTTACACAAATTATAGTCATTTGAAAAGACTCAAGTGGTAAATACTCTTAGATGAATTTCATTTCTTGAATGAACAACCGCGGGAATAAGACAGCTGATATTGATATTGCAGTCCCCAATGATGGGAACGATTAGTATAAATTAGATTCTGCCTTGCGTTACAGCTCTTATAATCTGGACTAATGGGCTCAATCCAAAAACAACAGTTGCTGCAACTGCCTGCTTGTATCTTAAAGAAACTTAAAAAAGTCCGTCTCGCAGGACTGCATCATCTTAGCGCGGTTCCGTTCATATCCCTAGTCTAATTTGGAAAGATTAAAATAGAAGCAGTTATTATTTTGGTTCCACCAGTCTTTTTTTTTTAATTAATTATTATAATGGCGTGTCAACCCTTAAGGTCACTAACGCCATTCCTGTGAGTAGTAAAGTCTTGAAAGGTCATGATTTACAATCTTACCTGGAAGGGTCAGCTGCACTAGAAACGGACCCGCTAGTGACAAGGTCTTGGAAATGTATATTTCTAACAATAAATTGTTTTTGTTATTTTACTTAACCAGTTTTATTGTCAAATACATTATCCAACTATAAGCAATTAAAAAATAACAAGAAATAAAACAGACAAAAAGAACCATTGGAATAAACAAAATCAATTAATTTAAAGCTTTAAGCACTTTTTTCTCCGATTGACATAGCCTAATTAAAACTTTCTTCAGAACCTTTTTTGTAGAGCATTAAGTAAGCTTCCGAATGGTAATCTTCCGCTTCACAAGATTGTCAACGGTTTTCGAGATACTAACGAAATTATACAAAGTTACCAAAACTTTTTTTGTCTGTTAATAAAATATTTTATTCTAACCCTTCCTTTACTCTAAACGTAACAAAAATTTCAACATATTAGTGTTGATGAAACTCGAACATGCAGAAAATGTTTCAACTGTATCCCATAATTCTAAGTACCAAAATCAAAGACAAAGAACCCTCCCTAGGAAGGACGCTAGGCAGTTGAAAAGCTATATATCTTGGAAATCCATATCTCTAACATTACATTTTTTTTCTTATTTTTCTTAACCTGTTTTATTTTCAAATACATTATCCAACAATAAGCAATTAAAAAATAACAAGGAATAAAAAACAGACAAAAAGAACAGTTCGAATAAGCGAAATCAATTACTTTAAAGTTTTAAGCTCTTATTTCTCCGATTGGCATCGCCTAATCAAAACTTTCATTAGAACCTTTTTTTTAGAGCATTTAATAAGCTTTCTAATGGTATTCTTCCGTTTACCAAGATTCTCAACCTTTTTTGAGATATTAAGGAAAGTATACAAAGTTACCAAAACTTTTTATGTCTGTTAATAAAATATTTTATTCTAACCCTTCCTAAACTCAAAACGTAACAAAAATTTAAACATATTAGTTTTAATGAAAGTAGAACATGCAGAAAATGTTTCAACTGAATCCCATGATTCTAAGTACCCAAACCAAAAACGGTATTCAAAAACTATTTTTCCAATTTTCTCGAAAACGGTTAAAGCTATCGCCTTGAAAATGGTTTCATTCGTTTTCCTAGCCCAAGAAGCCTATAAAACGAATACTTACAAGCTTATGAACTCAAAAACGTAAGCGTTACGATTTTTTTTGCGCGAATTTTGCCCCAAACGCCATCTTCCAGTGGGCGGATTCTGCTGGTTAACGAACTTGACCTTTTAAATTGGACGACGGATTTTTGTACCAAATTTCATCACAATCGGACCATTAGGGAAGCCAGAAATGAGCGAACAGACAAATATATATATATATATATATATATATATATATATATATATATATATAAAAATAAATATATACATATATATATATATATATATATATATATATATATATATATATATATATATACAAATTTGAACCACCGTTATTTTCGGTCTCTAGGGGTTCTGAAACGCGAAATTTTCTAGTCGGCACTTTCGGATTGTTTCATTGCATCAACCTTATAAGCGGGGTTCCTCCCTATGGGGGAGGGAGGAACCGCGCTAAAATGAGCATAAAAAAAAAAACAACGCTCAACTAGCAGTCCAGCTTGATACTGCCAGAATAGTTAGGAAATTTTTAAATGAAAATCCACAATCAAAGAAAAATATAAACGTTTTATAAGATGCTTATTTATTCAATTGGAGGCCCGGTGGCCTTGAGTGTTAAGGCATGAGCACTTGACACTCTGTGCTAAGGGTTGTGGGTTCGATTTCCACTAAGGGTGATGGCTTTTCTTTAGAAAAAAGAAAAGGCTTCAACCCTATGCTGGTTAGAAAAGGGTGGTGACCTGTAGATAACTCGTCCTAAAATTCTTTGTTAATTATAATGGATGTTAAAATTAAAAAAATAAATATTTATTCAATTATCTCAAAGTAATTTCCCCCACATTCAATACACTTATCAATTCGTCAATACTAGCTCTGACAAATTTCATCCCGGATTGAGGCACATTCATTGTCCCAAGCTCTCAGCTCCTTTTAGCTTCATTTTGATAGATAGGAGCATTGCAATGTTTGGACTTTAAGGAGGGTGCCCAAAAAGTTTCTGTCCAGCAGTGGCCAAATTCTTGGTGCAAGTTCTGACATGGTGAGCTTGAGCGTTGTCATTGTGGAAGTCATGATCATAGGTTTTTTATGGATTCTTTGACTTTAGGCAGGCTAAGTGTATCATTTAGCTGGGACTGTCATATGGCTGTCCAAAACAACACGCCTTACAATTCCGCTATATCATTTTTTTTTAGCATAAATATGCTTTAGCAATGACTAAACTGGAAAAAATGTTACAAAAAAATGTTCGCTGGTGTTCGTCATGCGCAGTGGCTATGTACTAAAAAGAAGACTGTATCTCATACAGTACTGTACATAGGTTTGTCGAGTGGACCTAAGCGTTACAAAAAAGTGTCCGCTGGCATTCGCGCAGGCCATGTACGTAAAAGGAGACTATATGTTATACAGTACATTACCATGGTGTCTACTACTTTCGTGAAAGCCAATTTCGTGACTTTTTTGTGACATTTTCATGACTTGAAATGCAAATTTCGTGCCCATTAAAAAGAAAATAATTTCACTTAAAAAGAGAAAGCCTTAAGATTTAGCTTAAAATTATTTGTAACTTAAACGGATTACCGTGATATCTATAAACTCACAATTTTACATACATTAAAGCAATTAAAAAACTGTATAAAATGTACATCATATCGTCTCTACCATGTCAAACTATCAAATATGAAAAATCTCGTTTTTAGGTTTGGGACTTTGCTTTTGTATTGTGGACGATATGACTGGTCGCGAATTGTCACAACCCTAACCTCTTTATAGAATAGCCTTTAATGTCTTAAATAAAGTATCGAATAAGACCATTTTTCAATATATTATTTCCTCAATGGGTAAAATATGTTCGTTCCTAATTTGCTCCGCTTTGCTTATTCGTTAGTTTGACATGGCAGGGACGATAAGTTAAAGAGGATAGTTACATTAATTTTAAAAGTGAAGACACGATGACTCTGGAATGACTATGAAAAATATTAAACAATGGTAGCAGAATTCAAAATTTCTAAATATTTATTGACAATGTACATAATTTAGTCAATTAAGGCCCAGCACACACAGTGTGCTCAACTCTCGTTGCAAACCAGTTGCGTCTGAAACCAGTTTGCAACTGAAACAAAACTTTTGTCCGCACACGGGTGAACTGGCAAAGGGCTAGTTGTAAATCAGTTGCGCCTATGATGCAGTAACAGTGGAATGTTTTTTAAGTGCTGTATGTATTTGTTTTTAAGACCTTGGCTTTGCCGTGTGAGCTTACTATGTCAGACTCAGACGAAGAAGACGTTGACATTTTATCTCAATCAACGCACTTCTATGACATTTTTTCCATTGCCATCTGTACATATGATGTCATTTGGTACATGGGTTATCTTCATAAAGAATAAGAAAAACACCAAATTTCAGTTTAATGTCTTAAACGGTTTCAAAAATACAGCCATGTAAATTTTTCAACAGGTGGTCAACATTTTGCTGCGGCAAAATATATAGCTCTACTCCTGTTTACGGTAGAAACGTGATGGTGTCAATTTTTAGTTTTTTATATGCCCTTTAAAATAGCATGTAACACATACGCTGTACTAATATGTCATTCGCTGAAGTATTATGTATCCCCAAAAAAAAAAAACAACATAAATGTGAAATAGAGGCCAAGTTCCTGCCCCCACAAAGAAACACTCCCTTCCTCAAAAGGATCTGCCGCCGACACTTCCTGCTTTAGCATCTATTTCTCAGGGAGTACTTCTCCAATCATTTTACTAATTTTCCTTTTGTTGTTTATCCTTTACAGGAATACGTACATATCATAGTTTATATAATACACTATTCACTCATTTTATAATATGGGGTCACGATCAATTGAGCCTAAACCTCCAGATATTTTAACCCCTCAATTTAATGTAACACCTCCTAAAGGCAAATGGAATAAACTATTCCTTTTTATGTATCTAGGAAAAAACTCACTTAATAAAACATTTAATGATTTTAGCCCATTTAAAATCTGCAAATATATTAAAAGTATATCTCCTCAAGTGAAAATTAAATTTCTTAAATCCGGATCGATACTGTTAGAAGTTACTTCCGAAAAAGACCTTTTAAATTTAAAACATATAAAAACCTTTGAAAGCCATGATGTATTTTTTAGTCTTCATAGAAGTCTTAACTTCTCTCAGGGAATAATTACATGTGATGAACTCCGTTCATGCACTGAAGAAGAAATAGTAGAAGAACTTGGCCATCATGGTGTTATCAAAACAAAACGAATTTTCAAGAATGAAAATGAAAGTCGAATTCCAACCTCTTCAGTCATATTAAGATTTCAACGTCCGGAAATTCCTGAAAGGATAGTTGTAGATTTCCTTAATATTAAAGTCCGGCCTTACATACGCCCTCTACAGTGTTTCCGGTGCTATGGTTTTCGTCACGGTACAAGAACATGTGGACAACAGATACAAGTCTGTGGAAAATGTTCCGAGGTACATAAAGGCGAGTGTAATAACATGCCTAAATGCATTAATTGTAATGGAAGCCATCCTGCTTGGGTCAGATCCTGTTCTGTCTTTAAAAAAGAATTTCAAATCGAAGAAATAAAAAAGAATATCAAAATCTCCTATACCGAGGCACAAAAATTAATTGTAACATCACCTAAAAAAATGAAAGAGCCACCAACTAAAACTGACATTCCATCCTACTCCAATATTGCTAGCTCACCAAATTCATCTCCTGCAATTACAGAAATGCTAGATAAATTAACTCAAATAATTGAAACACTATCCCATAAGGTTAGTTACCTGGAAGAAAGTCTGTCCATAAAATCAGGAATTGAATCAGTTAACCCAAAAGTGACAAGGAAAACCAAAAACTCACGCACATATGAAATAGAAAGTAATGAAAAGAATCAATGGACTGTAGAAACAATAGAATTTTCATCCAATCAGGGAGTCGTTAAGAGAGACAGACCAGGTTCACAAGAATCTACAAGCAATATAGTTAATCCTAAGCCTCTCAAAACAAAAACGCCCCAAAATTTTAATGATGATATCAGTAAGCAATATTTAAGCAATTTAAATAATCCAAAATCTCCTAGTAAAAATCCACCTCAAATCCGTCATAATAATAACAATAGTAGCAAAAAGTCCAACAAAAATAAATCAAAATGATAGTCTCTCTGTGGAATATTAACGGTATTAAAATACATAAGTCGGATCTCATAATCTTATTACGAGGTGTCAATATAGATATCATAGCAATCCAGGAAACCCACTTAAAAAATAGTGATAATTTTACAATAAATAAATATAAGATATTTCGAAAAGACTTTACAGACGGGCGCATTGCTTGTGGAGGAGTCTGTATTATTGCTCACAATGATATGTCGTGTATAGATATTCCGCTACAAACAGACCTACAGGCAATCGCTGTTCAAGTTTTACAACCAACTAAGTTCTCTATTTGTTCAATCTACCTACCTCCAGGTCATTCATTCACCACAGACCAATTAGAAGAGGTTTATCACCAACTACCCCAGCCAGTATACATGCTGGGTGACTATAATAGCCATAATTCCTTGTGGCATTCTACAATCACTGATAGTCGAGGCAGAGCAGTGGAAGCCTTCATGGAAAACACCTCGCTGGGAATATTCAATGATGAAACTTCAACACACCTTAACTATTCCACTGGTTCATTATCCGTTCTAGACTTATCTCTAGCAAGCCCCTGTCTCCTTCCCCGAGCAACATGGAAGGTACTTCCAGATCTCTACGGGTCGGATCACTATCCAATCATAATCGAGACGCTGGATAGAGCTCCTCGTCCCTCTGGGAACTTAAGATGGGACTTAAAGAACGCTAAATGGGATGAGTTTCAACTTTTAGCTAATTTAAAAAATGTTGACATTGAAACCAACACCAGTAATGGAATAATAAACAAAATTAATAGCATCATCCTCTCAGCTGCAGAAGCCTCTATCCCTCACAAAAATAACTCTTCTAAACGAGTTAGCGTGCCCTGGTGGAACGGAGACTGCGAAAAAGCAGTTAAAAGCAGGAAACGAGCATTGAGACAATTCAGGAGAAATCCCTGTTCTGAAAACCTACAAGCGTATATGGATGCCAGAAAAGATGCTAGGTACAAAATAAAAATAGCCAAAAGAAATTCCTGGAGAGAATTCATTACTTCAATAAACCACCAAACACCAATCACGGAAGTCTGGGACACAGTACGAAGAATCATGGGCCGCCCGAGAATGAACATAGTAAATATAATGAAAACAGGAAACACGTACCTTTCAAACCCTACAGAGATCGCTAATCATATAGGCCATCATTTTCAATCTATTTCTTCTGACTCCAATTTCTCCCCGGTTTTTCTTCGAAAGAAACATCAAACAGAATCCACACCCATTTTCGTTGAACTCGATCCATTAAACCCACTCAACCTTCCGTTCACCTTCACAGAATTCCAAATAAGCTTAAAATCTCGAAAAGATTCATCTCCTGGCCCAGATAACATTATCATTTCTATGATCAAGAATTTATCGTACGAAAATCAAAAAATCTTTCTTGCTGCTCTCAATAAAGTGTTTTTAACCGGAAAATTACCTGACATCTGGTCTAAATCCATAGCCATACCTATATTAAAAAATGGGAAACCACCTCATGAAGCGAATAGTTATCGAATTATCTCTCTGACCTGTAGCCCTTGCAAGTTAGTAGAAAAAATGATTATGAATCGCTTACACTGGCACATGGAGAAGGATAACCTATACAAAATATGGCAAAGCGGGTTCAGGCCTGGAAGAGGTACAAGAGATAATTTGATTCGTCTAGAAACAGACATCAGAGAAGCCTTTAGCGTAAGAGAGAAATTACTGGCCATATTTATAGATATCGAAACAGCCTTCGACAAAGTGTGGCGAAGATTTATCATTGAAAGCCTAATCGAATTAGGTATTACAGGTCATATTCTACAGTTCATAATAAATTTTCTTAACAATAGAACACTCAAAATCCGTAACGGTTGCTGTCTGTCAGATGAATACTCCCAAGAGAACGGTGTTCCTCAAGGAAGTGTGTTAAGCGCATTTCTCTTCTCCGTTGCAATAAATAAACTGCTCAAGTGCATACCTGCTGTAGTCAAAGCGATGCTCTATGCTGACGATCTCGTCATCTATACCTCCAACACCTCAATAGATTCTCTCCAAAACACCATTCAAAATTCTCTGGACATTATTAGCTCTTGGCTAGCAGATCATGGTTTCTCAATTTCATCTAGTAAAACTATTGGAGTATTATTTTCCTCAAGAAGAATAAACACCACCATTTCTCTTTTAATAAATAACCAATCTATAGACGTTAGTGATCAGGCCAAGTACCTAGGAGTTATATTTGACAGATCTTTAACTTGGACTCACCATATAAAATCTCTCAAATCAACATGCCAAAGAAAAATGAACATCCTTAAAACCATGACATCCAAATCGTGGGGAGCTGACCGAAAAACCATGATGATGCTATACAAGAGTTACATTCGCTCCAGCCTTGATTATGGATGCACAGTCTACGGCTCAGCATCACCCAGAACTTTAAAAATGCTTGATTCCGTCCACCACAGCGGGATCCGGATTTCAACGGGTGCTTACCGTTCAAGCCCAGTAACCAGCCTTTGTGTTGAAGCAGGAGAGCTTCCACTTCATTTTCGACGACAACAAACTCTTCTCTCAAATTACATCGGCATAAATGCAACCCCTCTCCACCCACTCAATCAATATCTTAATTGCAACCCTAACCGCTCCTATCCATACAATAGAAAGCCCTTCGCCATCAGAACTACTGACATCATCACTGAATTAAGCATTGATACCCAAAATATGATCCACAACGTCTCCGCTTCAAAGCCGCCTTGGACATTGACTGTACCTAAAATGAACCTTTCTCTTACCAAATTTAATAAAAAAGACATAGATCCGCTCATTCTGCTAACTGAATTTAGAAAACTAAAAGGCGAGTCCCCAGAAGGTCAAGATGTCTATACGGATGGCTCGAAGGACAAAAATGGGGTTGGTTCTGGAAGATAGAGGATACATGTTCACATTAACACCTTACTGCAACATCTACACTGCCGAATTATTAGCTATCAACAAGGCTCTTAATATAATAACCCCAAATTATAGCAATATTACTATATACACAGACTCACTATCATCACTGATAGCTATGAAGAATCCATTTACCAAGCATCCACTGATAATAGAGATCATGGAATCACTTGAGCAGCTAAACCGCCAAAATAAAAATGTGACATTTGTCTGGATTCCCAGTCATTGCGGCATACCAGGCAATGAAGCAGTTGATGAGATGGCTAAAAAGGCAATTATAGAAGGAACTGAATACTATAGGATTCCTCAAGGTGACGTTCTGAGCTATGTTAAGCATAAAATTACAGAAAAATGGCAACAAACCTGGGACACTGTAACTGAGAATAAATTGAGAATGATAAAAAAGCCAGTAACACCTTGGCAAACATCAATTCGACCAACTAAGAAAGAAGAACGCATCCTGACTCGCCTAAGGATTGGCCATACAAGAATTACCCATTCATATCTGATGACCCGAGGCACCCCTCCTCTTTGTGAAAAATGTAATCAAATAACCACTGTTCACCACCTGCTAATAAATTGCAAAAACTATGATAAACAAAGAAGAGAAGCCCAGCTATCAGATAGAATCGACGAAATATTAGCGGATTGTCCCAACCAGATTGATAAGCTGTTCCAATTCTTAACGTCAACTGAATTAATAAATAATATCTAAAAATATATAAATAAATAAGATGTGTGTGTGTGTGTGTGTGTATAAATATAATAAACTCTAAGTAATGAAAGCCTTAGTAAATATCATAAAAAAAACATAAAAATATTTAAATCAAATCACCAAATATCATTAAAAAAAATAATAATAACAAAAAATAATTAAATAAAATAAATAAAAACTTTTAAAATAAAATTATTAACTCCTATCCCCTCACATCTTCTTGTTAACTTCGCGTGACACCGATAAAATTACTTTATATAAATATCCACCTATAATCCTGTGTTTCTTGACCTCATAGTGGTTGACAACACATTAAACAGAAAAAAAAAAAAAAAATATCCCCTCCTAAAACCCCCCAGAACGCCTTACCATTCTACACTCCAAAAAAGTAGTATGAGTTGGTGTATTAATTCAACCAAAAATATTTGCCAATAGAAGAGATGATACAAGAAAGAAATGTCCAAGTTCATTACTTGGAAGACCTCATAGTTACTTACTAAGAACAGTAAAGACACTTCAACTGACCATTAAAAAAAACAATAAAAATACTTATATCCAGTTACTAAAATATCACTTTCCTCAACCAGGTATATTCTTAAACTTGGCAATGTTTAGTTTTTCTCTAAAGATAATTTCGGCACAAAAAAAAACATTGCCAAGTTTAAGAATATACCTGGTTGAGGAAAGTGATATTTTAGTAACTGGATATAAGTATTTTTATTGTTGTTTTTAAAGGTCAGTTGAAGTGTCTTTACTGTTCTTAGTAAGTAACTATGAGGTCTTCCAAGTAATGAACTTGGAAATTTCTTTCTTGTATCATCTCTTGTATTGGCAAATATTTTTGGTTGAATTAATACACCAACTCATACTACTTTTTTGGAGTGTAGAATGGTAAGGCGTTTTTGGGGGGTTTTAGGAGGGGATATTTTTGAGGAAGGGAGTGTTTCTTTGTGGGGGCAGGAACTTGGCCTCTATTTCACATTTATGTTTTTTTTTTGGTATCTCATTACTTTTTTCTAAGTATTAAATAGAATTTAGTTGCCGCATACCTACTGGCTTTTGTACTTCATATAAAACCAGGGTCTTTAGATTCTGCATAAGGTTCTCCTTACTGCTTGATATTTGATACCAATAATCAACCTACATACATCTAGTCACTAGACTAGAAAAGTTAGAAGCTCTTCCAGATGACATTACTCTAGAGGACACATTGATTGCTCTCTTAACTAAACTATTACACAGTAAACTTATCTCGAGGATAAAGATCACAATAGGGAAAGTGCAGGAGGCCTTCAAGAAAAATATAAGAACAAAGATGATACATTTTGGGTTTGTGATCCTAAACTTTGTAATTTAGATAGCTCGACTTTGAAAAACTTAGTATCTGCTTTGAAGTATATTATGCAGTGAACCCCTGCAACTTCATTTACTACATTTAAGAAAGAAGTCACAACTGTTTTTGTTAAGATGTGTCGAAATGTTTTTTAAAACATCAAATATAGGTTCTCCTTACCAAGACGATTCATTTGATAGCCCACATGATGGGGTTCAGAAGGAATGATGGCATTTCGATAGAACAAAAAGTAGAAAACGTCATAGGTAATATGACACTCCCGTATCAAGACCTACCTGCATGCCAAGTTTGGTCAATATAGGCCAAACGGTGTGAATTGGTATAAGGAACAAACATGCAGACAGACAGCTGAAAGACCTTTTTTACCTCGCCTAGTGCATTCCCCGAACCAAGGCCTACCTGTGTGCCAAGTTTGGTCAAAATCGGTCAAACGGAGTGAATTTGTGTAAGGAACAATCATGCAGACAGACAACTGATAGACGATTTTGACCTAGCTTATGACACTAACCGGATAAAGACCTACCTATGTACCATGTTTAATCGAAATCGGTCAAATCGTGTGGATTTGTATAAGGAATAAACAGTTAGGCAAACAGCTGATAGACGATTTTGAACTAGCCTATGATTCTCCCCGTATCAAGACCCATCTGTGTCCCAAGTTTGGTCAAAATCGATCAAATGGTACGGATTTGTAAGAGGAACAAACATACAGATTGACAGCTGGTATAAGATTTTTACCGAGCCTATATGCGTCTAATTGTTTCTTAAAACATCAAATATAGGTTCTTCATACCGAGACAATTCATTTGATACTCCACATCATGGGTTTCGGACGGAATGATGGGTTTCCGAAGGAAGTACAAAACTGGCACGCCCCCGCCCCGGAAGCGGAGTACAACACAACTTTTCGCGATTTTTTCCTTTAATAACGTCTTCATATCTATCTTCATGCAAAATTTCAAGTCTCTAGCATCATGGGAAGTGCCTAATAATTTTGATGAGTGAGTGAGTGAGTGAGTCCTATAAATCCCGATTTTCGATCGCTTATATCTCAGAAACTATTCGATGTAGAATTATGAAAATTTCCAGTTTTACTCACATCTAGTAGTATAATACCTGTGTAAAATTTCATAACTTTATCTTTACCTGGTTGAAAGTTATGAGAGGGTAAAAATCGGCTCTAAGACCGCCTGTAATATACACACAGTATGCTTAGGCCGGAACTTGGCCTGGCGCACTACCGTGCGCCTAGACTGTGAATCCAAAAACTCCAACAGGGAGAATTTACTTCCTATCCGGAGACGAAATTTTTAGAAGCAACGAAATGTTACTCCAATACCTCTAAAACGTTTGTTTCTAATTTCCAACCACTTTTATAGTTTAACATTTAAGAATGAATATGAAAATTGCTAATAATACTTATGTTTTATTCAAGCTACCAGTCACCTAAAATATTTTGAGTACAACGTCATTTATTTTTAGACAAGTATTCTAAATTGAACTAATTATAACAAATTATTAATGTAAACAATTTTTTTAAATAAGCTTTGTAATCTACTATATATTTGTCAAATACCACTCACTCACTCACTCACTCATCTATCAACGCCCAGCCCAAACCGCTCGACAGAAAATTTTGAAATTTTGCATGGACACTCCCTATATAACGTAGACGCTCACTAAGAAAGGATTTTTTGATATTCAAATTTTTAAGCATTTTTAGGGGGGTTTAAAGTTTTAGTTGGTTAGAGCAGGCAAGCCTAGGCAGCATGCGTTGCTAGGACGATAAGGAACATTATCTATTTCATAGTATTATTTCTAATTGAGGTTAATTTCAACTATGATGGCAGACCTTGAATTACTAGAAATTAACTGTCCCTTATAGAGTTTTAATTGTGTTTCTTTTCTGCCTGTCCCCGTCAGATAGGCTTGCCATATTTTTGGAGTGTTAAACCGAGACACATTAATATGGGATGGGCATACCAGGGGGTGGGGGGATAAAAAGAGTACAAATTATAAGCAAAATGGTTGGTGAGTTTTAAGCCTAGCAACTAACGGGAAGGGGGAATCCTAAACTGTTAGTCTACCTAAACCTTAAAAATAAGAACGAAACTTTTTTTGCTACTTGATTTTCTTAAAAAAAATCTCTCAGCCAAATAGTAGTGTCTGGCAGCTGGCAGCGCTGTGCAGGTAGTTCCAGCGTTTTACAGTTAGATTACTTCTCATTTCTTTGACACTGTTAGCAGTAGTAACAATGTTGATTGTAGAAAAGTAACCGATTTATAAAAGATTCTTATAAACATGAATTCATTACTTTTTGCATCTTACAGCCTTTTCCGGGACATTGATAAAACCGGGCGGGACACCGAAACAATTGCAAAATACCGGGACAGTCCTGGTCAAACCGTGATGTATGGCATATCCTTAGGTTTTCCAGGCGAGGTAATAATATCCGGAACCCTTGCACAGCCTCCTCGCCTATAACCTTGGTAATACTCGTAAATATATTGGGTGTTACCATATGACTTCTTGGAAACATAAACTTTTAAATTTTAACGCCCATTGAATAAAATATAGTATGACGGGAACCGTGCTGTAATAAACTGCACAGAATTGTATAGTAACGTAATTTTAATGATACATTATTTAACGCAATAAAATAACTACTTATCTGCCGTGACGAAGCACGGGTATTCAGCTAGTTAAGATAATAAAATTGAAATGTGTTTAAAACATATGCAATGGTAAAGTTTAGATTTAATTTTACAATTATGTATTAAAAAGCTTTTATATATAAAAATACGTAAAATTAGTCCAAAGCCGCCTTTAGTTTTAAATTATTTTAAAGATTGACACTATATGGCTGATAAAACACCGGCTAAACACCTCTTGGTCTCGAAGAACGAAACTGCAACCAACCGAATTTCATTAAAATCAGGCCATTTTTGAACGGCAGGAGAGCGAACAGACAAATTCGTATGTATATATGTATACATATACAGGGTGTCCCCAACATAAACGGCAAAACTTCAGCAATCGATGCAGGATGAAAAAAGAAAGAAAAAAATTTGTTCGGCATTTTTCTCGTCAAACCCGCTAATGGGGTTGACATCATTACGCAATCCGGAAATGGCGACAAGAAAATTTCATGTTTCAGATCCCCTAGCAACAAATATGACGGTTGTTGAATTTTTATATATATATTTCTCTGTTCGCCCTCCCACCGGCCCAAAAATGGTCAGATTTTGATGAAATTTCTTAGAAGATCGTTCGTCTAATTTGAAAGGTCAAGTTCGTTAACCAGCAGAATCCGTCCACCGGAACATAATTACTCAAACATGATTCTCCATAACTGTGGAATTCCTACCAACTGGAGGATCATGAATAGAATTTTCTATACATACAGCAATAGATAGAGGGGTTTGAGCTAACATTAATTCACCCACAAGATTTTTTTTTCTAATAGATTTAGGTGTGCTGTGAGTATGCTGAAATTTCTTCCACCTCGAAAGCCGGGGGGAGAACTTTTGGCAGGCGAAAAATCGCGAAAATGTAGCACTTTTTTCAGTTTTTCTTTATTTATTTAAAACCCGTTGATTTTGGATAAAAAAAACAAAAACAAACAAACTTCAAATAGGGAGTAAAGAACATTAAATTCTGCTTCAAATGAACTGGCCGAAGTCCAAATTCGGCCCGGTAAAAGTGCCGCAATCGCTTGCCAAAAAACAACACTTTTGTCCAATTTTGCGAAAAATTGTGTTGAGCCTACTTTTAACAAGTTACAGCTTAAATTCATCAATTCTTTTGATAAATCACCTAAAATTTGAAGATCACCAATAACTGATTCCAAAAAGCACAAAAACGTATACATTTGAGCAATATAAAAAATTTTAAATCACTATTGAGCCAAAATGAGAAAAAGTGAGTAAAATATTCATTTGATTGCATTTTGCAAACTTTTGGTTCCTATTTGCCACAATTTACTTGTGATTCCATTCTAAATGTATTAAATAACAGTGGACGCGGTATGTTGAGGGGAAAGGGGTGGGGATGGGGGGAACCCTAAGACATTTAGACATATACCCGTGTCCGAGAAATTTTTATCACTGTACTTCTATATTTCTTCAGTGAAGCAACAAAATTAGAAGCATATTGTATTGAAAATTACTGAATTTGAAGTAAATAGTTAATTACATGAATATACATTTATTCACTCACACGACATTTATAGAGTGAAATGATGTTAAGCTAATGGAATTATATTAAGTTTTTATTCCTTTTGAGGGCCCAGGTTGAGGCTCGTCGTCAGATGGAGTATCTTCTAGCACATTATTATTAAACAGCATTAAATTCTTTGTCAAATGAGCTGCTCAAACTGCAAATTTGGCCACATAAAATTGCCGCAATCGCTAGCCAATTTTTTCCAATTTTGGGAAAAACTATAGTGAGCCAAATTTTAACGAGTGACAGCTTGGATTAATCAATTGTTTTGGTAGCCCCCAAGTTGATCAATGCCTGAATCAAAAAAGCAGAAAAACTAATAAATTTGACCAATTTTAAAATTGTTGAGTCACTATTGAATCAAAATGAGTAAAACAGAAATTTTCATGCAAAATCTTTGGCTAGCGATTGCGGCAATTTTACGTGGCCAAATTTGAACTTTGACTAGTTCATTTGAAGCAGAATTTAAAGTACTTTACTTCCTATTTGAAGTTTTTTTTATATCCAAAATCAACGGTTTTTAAATTAATGAAGAAAAACTGAAAAAAGTGCTAAAATTTCGCGGTTTTTTCGCCTGCCAAAAGTTCTCCCCCCGGCTTTCGAGTTGGAAAAATTGGTTTCAGCATACTCACACCATACTAAGGATATTAGGAAAACAATCTTGTGGGGGAATTAATGTTAGCTCGACCCCCTTTTGAAGCCTCTATGAACTAATAACTTTAAGCCAGGTATCATTGCATGAGCTCTATCTAATACCTGCGAGTTTTCAGTCCACCTGATTGTACACAGTTTTAGTGGAAAAAGATTAATTCTAGAAACTTCGCTGAATTTAGCTCAGCGAAGTTTCTAGAATGTGAAAAATTTCATGACATGGTGTTGTGTATTTGTATTTCTACCTCTTGGTTATATTACATCATGTGTTAGGATCAGTCAATAAATGTGAGTGTTGAAAGTTACCATATTTTAACATATATTACACATGGTTTCCAAATTTGTGACTTTTTCGTGATTTTTGTGCCCTATTTTTCATTTTGTGACATTTTTGTGACTTTTTCGTGCACTAGACACCCTGACTACATAGGTTTGTCGGGTGGACCTAAGCGTTACAAAAAAGAGTTTGCTGGCGTTCGCGCATGAATTTCTTTACAGATTTTCTCATTGTCAAAGACCCAAACTTTGTTTTGAGCATTGGTCGGCACATCATAATAATAGAGCCAAGTTTTGTCAGCTGTCACAATGCTGTTCACTTTTTGAGATTGACCTTAATCAAGTATTCGTACAATGTGGACAATCATTACTCAATGGAAGCTTAATTTCTTCTAACCATAGACCTCTGCTTAAACCACACACAAAATTATACATCAATACTGCTCATACTTCCTTACATGACCAAGATACCATAGTTCGCAGTTTAATCTGTCACTGCTCATGAGGAATACTGAGCCCAGAATTGTTACTAGTGCCTAATATACAGGCATGGATATGTCTGAACACGCAGTAACTTGCAGCCTCCTGGGCCTTTCTGTTGTCACATTGCAACATTTTTGTACTTCCCTTTGTAAAAAAAAACAATAATTCTTTTGGCTGACAATGTCCCATAAAATAATTTAGCCCAGGAAACAGGAGAATCCCCAGAATAAAAAACAATATTTTGGAGTTCAGAGCAATCCGTTTTCAACTTTAGTAATTTCAAGCACTTATTAATGAAATTAAACTCAATACCAGACCAAAAATCACTCTAAAATATAAAAATAAACAATATTATTATAAATACATGAAATCATGACATAATACACAAACATTCTAATCAACAAAATAAAAAAATATAAGGTTCATACCTTATTTTCAGAATCATCAGTGGGTTTGTTTGGTACTAGTTTACTCAATTTACTATAAGATGTTCCATTGGAGATTTTAACGGCTCTCTCGAATATACTTGATCTTTCTCCAGCCGGTTTTGAACATATCCAGGCTATTGCTTCTTCAGAATTAAGAGGCTTCCAAATTGTAATTAGAGAACAAACATCTATCCATGCAAGTGCTTCCTAAAATAAAACAAAAAAAAAAAAATAATAAACAATACAAATAAATTCATCGGTAGAGATTCTGGAATGGTGGGCTTGTGCAATGAGGTAAAGTAAAATACCTACACGTAATGGTGGTTGCAAGCTTTTTGAATTACTTGTTTAAGAATACAGAAATACTCTATCTATGAAGTACACTGTATAAGTTACTTTGTTTTATGGATAACCCTGTTTTGTTTTTGTTTAATGCCACTGTACTGGCACTTCATTAAGAAGAAATGCAGTCGTTTTCTCACATTATCTTTGTCCTTTGGATTTAAGGAAAAAGCTTATAAAAGATCTATATAAAATAAATGAATAATCACCAGAAATAAAATATATTTATTTTATTAGCTCCATAAGCTTATCCAAGTATGGCCTTGAGATTGAAAATACATGAGTCGTACAAGCTATGAGCAGGCACATAAAGTGAGATACTGTAAGTAATGCTATGGGCCTCTAGATATATAGATATATGGCGAATAAACCTCTTGGTAAGAGGATGGCTTGTACCATCAAATGCAATGATCCCATAAGAAGAACTCTGTTTAAAGAACTAAAAGACGTAGCATGGAATAAGATAAGAGAAACTAAGGAAACTTCTTGGTTATACAACTTAAATTTTGAATATACATATGAGAGTGAGGTTAGTTCAGTGGTAGGACTCATGACTGATATCTTGGAGGACCTGAGTTCAAAACTCAAGCGCACTAAACATTTTGTCTTCGAGTGTCTTCGTTTGTGGCTTGGATTCGGCCTCCCTGACCACCCCTAGGCCCACTCAGTCTTTAATTAATTTATTAATGGGTACCTGCATGAGGAAAATCAGGTGACCAGAGCATAGTACAGACCACACTATCTCCGTAGTGCGCTATACGGTCAAGAATCCGATACCACTACACTATCAGTCCCGCAACAGGCCCTTGTGGCCTTTATATATATATATATATATATATATATATATATATATATATATATATATATATATGAATTTTATGTTTTAATATAGAATTTTATGTTCTAAAATATGGTGCTAATGACCTAGGCAGTCGATGCTCCTTAATAAAATAAAAAAAAAAAAAAAAATTAGCACTTGCCAAAGGAATATTGAGTATAAAAATCACAAAAGAACTTTTGAAAAATGTCTTCAAATCTTCATCGATCCTTCATACTACATACCGAAAATGAACCCTGTTAAAATTTGAAGTATGTATGTGTGTGTTGTTAACATATGTTAGCGACCAGAGTTTTTGTTTTTTCGTCTCAAAACTTGATATATAGCATCCCTTTAATAAACAATTGGACAAGTTCGTTAACCAGCAAAATAGGTTCATCTGAAGGGAGGGGTACTCTGGACTAAATTATGAATTTGCCCTTACGGGACGTTATTTTTACTTTCTTGCAACAAAGCTCGGTAACATGATGCCCTACTAACGAGAACACATGAGAGAGGTACACTACTACCTTTCTGAGGAAAATGCTTACTTATGTGCAAGACAGACTTTTTTTTTCTTATTAATCTAAACTGTATTGCTAATATGAATGTAAACCTTCATGTACACTTAGTTTGAATAAGTGAGGGGCAATTGCATTTCACTACTCATATAATACATACTATAATTCTCTGCGGATTTTAAAGTAAACAGTTCAAAAATGACATAGTAAAAATATATTTTCTCTTAATGATATAAGACAATTACCTTTAAGGAATTATGTTGTGATGCAGTTCTTCGAGCTAATTCAAAATCAAGTTTTTCAAGGGACCCATTAATTGCTCTAAGTGCAAGGCTGACAGCCATTTCTTGGGCATCAGATTTACTAGCTATTTCGGCAGCGAGAGAAATAAAAGCATGATCTTTGCTACGTGAAAGAATCTCAACAGCTTCTATATTTGAACCATTACTGAGCGCACTAAAAGAAAAAGTATTTAGCTCAATTGAGTTTCAATATCACTTTACATGAATGTATTTTCAATTATTTTAAAATAAAATAAAATAAAAAATAAAGCTTAACTTACCAATGAGCAGCAAGGCTGAGCATGCCAGTTGACACACAATGTGCAGCCCATGCATCAAGTACCTTTTTCACAATAGGATCAAATGTAGGAAAACGTGATTTAGCAAGAACTAATGCTTCTCTGAAGTATTTTCCTAGAATAAGCAACTCAATAGCCTCTTCAACCTGAAAATTAAAAATAAAATAATGTTTAACAAAAGCATGTAAGGCAATAACAAAGAAAAATTAACTACAATATGTACACAATGTCAAAAGTAACAATATCTTTCATTAAAAACTCCTTTGTTTTAAAATTTCAATTATTTAGTTCAACTAAAAGAAGGCACTACCTGATGAATAGCAAGCAAATAACTGACAGCCTTATAAACATCTCCAGCTTCATTGAGTTGGTGAGCATAGCTCTGACAGCAGTCCACCCACAACCTGTAATCATCAAAATTACAATAGAAAATTGATTAATATTATTTAAATTTCAACGTCTACTTATTATTAACTAGAATAGAATTGTAGGACACCTTTTAGGATAGGGCTGATGTCTTTTTTTTTTCGAAAGAAAAGCCACCACTCCTAGTAGTGGGAATCAAACCCACGACCTTAGGCACAGAGTGAAATACAAATATTGTAATAAAAATACCAATCATGCGATAATACCAAATTGTGAGTTTTAAGCTAGAAGGTAAGGAAATTTAGGTTTTGGTCTGGCTGAAGGTATAGACAAAGGGGAGCTAGGGGTAATTATAGTAATAATTCAATGGATAAATTCATAATAAATATATCCATATTACGTATATATTGGAATAATTTTAATGACAGCATTTTGCTTTGGATTAATTTTAAAAATAGAAATTCTATTTAAAAGAATCTGAACTCCAATTAAACATTGAAAAAAAAAAAAAAAGAGAGATGCAACAGCTTTGAGGATAAGCTTGTAATAATGAAAGTACAAATAATTGTCAATAATAAGTGACTATGTTTATGAAATTTATATAATTGGCAAAGTAAAAATATAAATTTGATTTTGATGAATGTTTGAAGACTGACAGGAAGGGACAAAACATAAACCTCTAATGCAATTTACTCTATCTAAAATATCAGGATGTACAGGTTCAAGTGAAATTTTAATAGAAAAATAGATGTTGCACAATAATTAAACAGAAGATGTAAATGTCACAAATCTGCAAACCTTTAAATGTAAGAATAGGTCCTCAGTATGCCTACAAAAATTCATTAATATTTAAATGCTGTGCAACTAGTTAAACAATATGATTTACTTGTGTGAAACCATTGGAGCCAGGCTGACAAGATGATCATTAAGCTCTTTTTTCCAAATTGCATCTTTGATAGTTTCAGAGATATTTCCAGACCAAAGAGACAAATATCGGGTATATGCAACATTACCAGTATTCTTGTGATGATTTCCTGCAAAGAGTATGAAAATGACAAATTCGTATCATTGATCATTAAAAATTGTTACTTAATATTATATAAACAAGATAATATATGTACCTTCCACATTAAGAAGACGGCGGATTGAATTTGTATCACCAAAGAAATCTAGATAGCCAATATCATTGACTTCATTTAATGCAGACGGCTCTCCTTTTATTCGCGACCAGAGAACATTGAGGTATTTAGCTTGAGATGTGCCACCACTAGTAAGAGGGAACATAGACTTGCTCTTTTTATGTTTATTTACAGGCTCAGCATTAACTACAACAGGTGTGTCTACATGGTTTGAAGACTCTTCTTCTTCTCTAATCGCTCCAAGGTCTGGAAAAATAACACTATATATAGTTTATACCTATCATTAGCCTTATCTATCTTTAAAATCTTTATTATTGAAAAAGTTTCAAACTCAGAACTCAAGTACTAGTCCAAAAATGTTTAGATAAATGAACTGTATTATGGATGGTTCTATATTAATAGTACTGTAATAACATATTTATATTATTAATATGAATGTTTATTAATAATTACTTTCCTTGTCAAGCAAATATTGCATAATGGGTCTTCATAAAGCAGTACAAAATTCTGACTATATATATATATATATATATATATATATATATACATATATATTGTAGTCATATCCCAACTATCATCAAAAAATATCTTACTACTTCGTAGTAATAAGGAATGCCGATATAACAAAAATTTGCTTAATCTAAAATCAAGAAGGCATCTCCAGCCGGGAGACCGTCAGTTGTTTTGCTTATAACTTGGTGGCTAAGAGTCTCTGACTAGATTATTGGACTAGACTATTGCTAAGAGTCTCTGACTAAATTATTCTTAATTTCATTAAGAAGTTGTTAGAAGAGTCATATTGGGATCTTTTCTGTGACCTGTGGCTGTGCCAGTGGATGTAAGTGAATTTTTGTTACATTGTTTACATTTGATATTATCTCATTGCAGTAAGTTTCGTATAGCTAGCCATGTTTTATATTTTGAGATAACTCTAAATTTTATATGAAACCCAACACGACCCATTTTAAATAAATTAATTAAATTTCATTTCCTTATATTTCGAACAAATTAAATTATTAATATATTAGTAAATAAAATCATAACATTTTGACGCAAACAACGTGTGGCTAAATTTTTAAAATAAAATATTGTAACAATATATATATAACACAAATATAAATTTAAACAGACCATTTTTGGTATTTAGTTTTGGGACAATGAAGATTTGAACATTTTTTTAAAAATTCTTTCATGAGCGCACTCTTTTCTTTGAAATGTACTAAAAGAGTGAGAGAAATCTTTATCTATTCATTAAAATTACTTACTGTTTGCACTAGAATTATAATGGTAACTTTTTTCTACAGACGTTTTGGCATCCTTAGCCTCTTGAACACCAGCAAACTTTTTAAGAACACCACTCAGTCTTTGTTTTTCTGTAAAATAAAATACAAAATTTATGATTTTCATTATCAATTGTAGAGGTAACATTCGGTAAATAATATTTTTGGAGCTGCAAGTTTTTGTAACATCAAAAACTTGTCAGGTATATGTTAGACGATTCTTTTTTTAAAGAGGCAGAAAGCTGTTAGAGCTATTTTTATGCACAAAAAAAAAGTATTTTGAGAAATTGGAAAATAAATATTCATCTTGGAACATATTTTTTTTTGTTGATAAAATTAACTACTAATATGTTGCTATATTTTTTCCTTGTAGTATTCCAAGGAGACAATGGGGGAACTAGTTGGAAGGAGTGTGTGTGCTACTTGTCTACAAAATTCGACATAGGTAATTATTTTAGTCCCTAATGCATAATATTAAAGCGAAGATAAATTCAAATGGGGGCGTACCCAGCGAAATATTTCACGAAAGAAAGAATGAGCACAGCTAGTAAAAATATTGCCACAACCAAGATGCATCAAACTGAAGTCTATACTTTAGAAAATCGTTATGAAGACAGAGACAAACAAAAACATATTTTACTAAATAAAAAAAAAATCAAACAAACACTGAATATTTTTTCCTGAGGACAATTTGTATACATAACTTAAGATATGATTTACATTATCCATGAAGCCATAAATCAAAGCAAGTCTCATAAAGAAAACTAAATACATAGTTTTCCCTAAGCTAATTTTAGCAGTTTTAAAGCTTATAAAAAATGTTATATTGATTAATTACTACTTAATTTATTTAAGAGTTTCCTGTAAGTTCTGTATAAATGGTATTTTTAAATAATGTGAAAATAAATTAAAACTTTTGAAAAAAAATGTTTTATTTTTTTAACCATTAGGACTTAAACAAAAAAAAAATTGATCACAAAATTGGTTTGAATTGTATCTTATATTATTTCTTTGGCTTTTTTTAAAATTATTCTTGCGTGAGATATTTACAAAAAATAAAGCGAGTGAGTAGTAAAGTAATGTAAAAGGGACATATTTATTTATGATTTTTTTTTAAAGATAAATTTTACCAAAGAGTAGTTTTTTTTTTTTTTTTTTTTTTGTTTTTTTTTACGGCGCATCGACAAATCGTGGCCATTAGCGCCAACGTCCAGGGTGCAGTCAGGAATTTTCTCAGCGAGCCCTGAGATGAGAAAATTCCTGTCGCCGGTGGGGATCGAACCCACCATCTCCCGCTTATGAATCTAGCGCGCTAGCCACTAGACCACGGGAGACCCCCCCCCAAAGAGTAGTTATTTCCAAGTATTTTGGTAAGAAACCTCTACTCTTCTTGCCCCTGAAAAACAATTCTGCAGTCCTAGTTTTAATTAAACAAATACAGGACACCATTGAGTTTTTCGAGACACAGACATTTTTTTTATATACAAACTGTGTGAGGGAATATTAGGCTGCTTCATGTGCCCCACCAGCCATTTACCAAAAAGACTTTGTACTATTAGTTATTAATAAATTTCAACATACTTGTCTTGGTTTTTGTTAGTTTATATTTGTTGATATTCCACATCCTCACTGTCGAATCAGCTGAACCAGTTATAACACAGTCAGGATGAAGCATGCTTGGAAGACAGCACATCACAGCACTGTGGTGTCCATCAAAACATGCTAAAACACTTCCTGATGCTACATCCCAAACCTATATATTGAAGAAAATTAAAATCAGTAAAATAATAATTGCTAGAAATAATAACATACAAAGCTAATTAAAATTAATTAGTAAACAAGTATTAGAAATAAACTTTAAGTCTGAAATAATGAGTAAAAAAAATGATATAATTCACTTCAAGTAAAATATTTGTAGGAACTAATGAATAAAATATGAAAATTAGAATAATGAAAAATGTACTTCATAGAAATTGAAACAAATATACTTTTTATCGTCGGGGTTTCGGTCAATGTTCTTATTTAATAAAACACATTTTATGGTTAAAATGTATATTTATTACTGCCAACGTTTCGGCTTGCTATACAAGCCATCTTCAGGGCTTAAAGAAGGTTTTATAGCCCTGAAGATGTGACCATAAAATGTGTTTTATTAAATAAGAACATTGACCAAAACCCCGACGATCAACGCTTCCTACTTCTGAACGTTTGACCATATCTTCTCAATCATATACTTTTTATGTATATTTTTAATGCGCTTTTATTAAGATCACAAAGTTTTGGGGGACTGGTTATCTACAGTTTACCACCCACTTCTAGCCAGAATGTAGGTGGTCTCCCATCTTTTTTTTTTTTTACAAAAGAAAAGTCACCGCCTCCCAATCCTCATAATCCTAGGAAGGTAAGTCAGTACCTTAAAACTCATAGCCATTGAGCCTCCAAAAAAACAGATTTAACTACAAAAGAAGATATAATTAAGTAGTAAAACAGCCTATTACAACAATAGAAGGGCCAGGGGGAAAAACAATTTCTGTGCTATCTACCACAGTGTCCGCTGGCATTCGCGCATGCGCAGTGGCTTTCGGGCATGAACAAAAAGAAGGTTGTATGTGTCACAAAAAGTGTCCGCTGGCGTTCGTGAATGTGCAATGGTGTTCGCGCATGTGCAATGACGATGTAAGAAAAATATGACTGTATGTGTCACAAAAAATTATCCGCTGGCGTTCACGCATGCGCAGTAGCCATGTACAAAAAAGATGACTATATGTTATAGAGCACTTTACTTTGTGGGGTGGACCTAGGCATTCCTAAAAGGTGTCACAGAAAGTGTTCGCTGGCGTTCCCGCATGTTTGATTAAACCAGCTTCAAAAACCTTCCATGAAATCTACCATCGAACATCTGCCATAAAAATAACGCCGAGGATACATACCTACAGGGAAATATAAAATAATGTGTTAGCCAAAGAAAAAATATTTTATTAATTTTTTTTTCCTCTTGCTTTGTCCAATTTTCTTTACAAAATACACACATTTTTCGAAGCTTGCATGCTTAATTTTGAAGTATTTGTGCCTTGAACTGCCCAAAAGATTATTTGATTTGATTATGAACACCTGTGGGAGTAGAATAATCCAAAGAAAACTCGGTTAGGATTGTTAACATAGGAAATTTGAAACATAAAACTTATTTTTTTCATTTATCTCTAAATTAATTTTTAGAGACATTCATTGTTTTTCCCCCTGGCTCTTCAATTTTCAAGAGAGAATAAAAATCCTAACGGAAGTGAATCTTTAAATTACACGTCACAAAAGATGTGAATTTGATTATTTGTGGCAAGTGAGAACGTTGTAAAAAACAATGAAATACCTGTGAAGTGTAGTCATAAGAGGCTGACACAAGGCGAGTATTGAAATGAGGACTCCAGGCCAAGCTGACTACTTTTTCACTGTGTGTGCTTAAGCAGGCGACTACTTCAACACCTTTAAAAAAATATGAATAAATTCAAGAGTGAAGTATTACTCTTGTACCTATTATTTATTTAAGTCCCTGTTTTTAATTATAATTGATACACTAATTTATCCAGTAAATAATTTTTAGTTATCTTTCATTAAAGACTCATTTATGATAAATTAACAATTTTTTCATTGAGACTATGCTCATGCAGTAAGCACGAACTTATAATATGAAAGTAGTTTCGCTTATTTTGCGTCCTAATCTTCATCTCATCAGTGTCCAGCTTATGTTTACGGCTGCTTCTCTAAAACAGTTTTTCCCCAGCTATGGTTTCATCAGCACACCTGTGATACCATGTACAAACAGAATAAATTCACATTCATTCTCGAATAAGAGAATAGAACAAAAAGCTGGACAGAGTCGGGAAGTATGAAAATTGTCATAACTTAATTTTCCAACATTTTTAAAGAATGGATCTGAAGACGATAGTAACCAAGTGGATAGCTAGTTCTAAATTTAGACTTTTGGAATACAATTATAGCATTCCTTCACTTTGGACAATTTAACATTTTTCTAGCTTTGATTTGGATTATTGAATAACTTTAAGTGTAAGAACTATTAAATTGAATAAAAGTTTTGAAAAGTAATAGAGTTTTAAGGTGAAAGGAAGGGTTAAATAAACACTGTATTTATGGAAAATATATATTTTTTTTTTAATCTTGCATGTACTTCATAGTTTATATGAGTATGTGTAAGATTAAATATTACACTAATTCCTAAACTGAATTTCCCATGACGTGGCAGAGTATATCAAAACTGGGTGTGAAGCACACAATAACAATTTAACTAAAAAAAAAATAACAAAAAATACCACAGCATACAAGGTCTCCTAATATTTTCAAAATTAGTTACCAACTTATAATTTAAATAAACAATAGAATAAAAGAGTAAGAAATGATTAAAAAGAAATTAATGAATAAAATTTGATTTATACATACCAGAGGGGGTAACTTTAACTACTTGTATGTTCTCGGATGCAGAGGCAAGCCAAGATGAATACGGTGAAACATTTGAATCAGAAGTAACAGTTGCTGGATGCCAAACAATACACTGGACTAGTTTTTTGTGAGCAAATATTGTATGACAATGACTCATGTTATTGCCGTCAACAATATAAAGAACCCTGTTGAAAATAAATAAATAGAATATGAACTGTTTTTTTTTTGTAAAATTTTTGATTTAGATGAAGTAAACATCAATACGGAAAATTTATTGGTTGCTTGATTTTATAGATGTTATAATTGCCTAAAGAGGGTGTGTTGTACCAACATTCCAAATCATCCATTAGTAAAGGGGAAATAGGCAGAAAAGTAGTTAACGGCCACAGAGCAATGATATTTTAGGAGAGTAGCAGACAAAACTAGGTGGGAATGATTAAGGAATAAATATATCTGAGGCAACCTAGGCGTGAGACCAGTAAAACATGCTCTCTAGGAATACCAACTAAAGTGATTCGAGCATAAGGGGGATATCCGGAAAGCAAACTGGCTAATGGAGGCAAAGTAATAAGGAAAGCAATCCATAGGTAGGGCAAGGCTTTTATATGTAAGTCATATTGGAAGGATAATAAAATAAGGGCAATTCTGTGCCCGAAGCAAGAATAATGGCCCAGGACAGAATACTGTTCAAGAGATGGGTTGAGGATAATCTACTCAGTACAGTTTAACTCATTTACATACAAATAAAATGTATGTCCCCTTGTTCAAATAATACTATTAATATGACTCGACAACTCTAAGAGGTTAAAGTCAACAATAACGGATGATCTGACAAGCTGCGAATTAGGAAGAAAACTCGACATATTTTTTTTTAGAGGGATTGGTTATCATCCTTTTCAAACCAGGATATTGAGATTTGTTTCCTTTTTCCAAAAGGAAACAATCATTGACTTAGGGATTCAATATCCCTAAGATATGGGATCAATTTGCAAATTCTTAAAAATATAGTCTTTCAAGATCTGAAATAATAGGGATAAAATATGGCCATCACACATTGCCTGAGGGAGCTAATTAATATTTTCGTCACCAAAGAAGTAACGCTATACCTAAAGTGTAAAAGATCAGTTTGAAGCTTTAGAGAACAGAGTTGTGTCTTTAACGCAGTGTGCTGCAGCTAACATCATGAGATCATGATTGTCAAATGGCAAGTATTTCTAATTAGAAACTGCTCAATCATTGTTGTTATACCCTCTACCTTGCAATCAATGAATCTATCAAATTTGAATCTACTGACTCTAGAAGACTGAAAATGCTATAAGAGTGGATGCTCTGTCCTATAAAAATAAATTTCATTTTATAGGGATTCATTTCAAGCACTTAGTATAGGAAATTACATTTTGAATTCAAATAAAATAATTAACCATTAAATTTAAATTTAAAGTTTTTTTTTTCACTGAAAAATAGAAATGGCAAATCAAATTTGTCTGACCTTACCCATTATCGTTGCCTACAGCAGCTAAAGATCTGTCAGCATTCCATGCTAAATCAGTTCGGCCCAAGTTTTTGCTCATTTTCGCTAAGCTGTCACATTTAGTAAAAAATGAGTTTAGACTAATTGGCTCTATAAAAACAAAACATAAAAATTGAATTAGAAAAATAATTTAATTGAATGAATAACAAATACAATCCCCCAATTTGCAATTAAAATAATCTTATTTGAGGGGGATCAATGAATCATCATATTCATATTTTATAGAAGGTATTATGGATAAGCTGTTTTACATAAGTCTTAATTTATGTGTACTTATAGCACTTATGTGAACCAAAAAGTAAAAATTTGCAGGACATATAAAACTCAGAGAGCTTTCTCTTTTATTAGCAAGCTCGCAACTTTTTTGCTTGAATATTACACATGATCTGGGGCGAGGTTAGCTCAGTGGTAGAGCACTGGACTAATAAGCTGGAGGCCTGAGTTCAAATCCCGAGCAAGCACTAACGATTTTTTCTTCTAGTGTCTTCGTTCATGGGTTGAATTCGGCCTCCCTGACCGTCCCTAGGCCAACCCAGCCTTTAATAAATTTATCAATGTGTACCTTGGATGCTAATGACTCTAGTAGCCGATGCAGCCAAGGGGAAAATCAGGCGGCCGGAGCATAGTACTGACCACACTATCTCCCTAGAGTGCCGTATGTTCATGAATCAGATACCTCTATAGTATCTGCCCCTCAGGGCCCTCGTGGCCTGTTACGGGACTGATTACACATGATCTGAGATGATTCTGTAAAAGGGACATTACAAAAAGCTTATATGTGCCTTATATATCTCATAATGTTGTTGTTTTTTTTTTGTTTTTTTTTCTCGGCGCTTCGACAACTAGGCAATTAGCACCGATACATCTCATAATATGGCTAACAATGAATGACTTATCGCTAAAAATTAATTCTTGCTTTTGAAGAAAGCAATAATTTAATTTTGACTAAATTCTCATTCCTAAGAGTGAGGAATGAGTGTAATAACTGCAATTAAAGGGATATATGGGCAAATAGACTCCCTCCCACATTATCTTTTTTAAAAACATTAATAAGTTTTTCACGAGTAATTCTATACTAAAATGAAATTAATGCTTTGAATGTCCCGTTTCAAGCTAACAATAAGACTAATTTGTGCAGGATATTTACTATTACAGACCAATTATAATTAAAAAATAATAATAACACCATAGGAGGCCCGGTGGCCATGAGTGTTAAGACGAGGGCACTCCGTGCCAAAGGTCGTGGGTTCGATTCCCACTATGGGGTGGTGGCTTTTCTTTTAAAAAAAGAAAAGGAATCAGCCCTATCCTGGCAGGAAAAGGGTAGTATCCTATAGATAAGCCATCACAAAATTCTTAGTTAATAATAATGGACATTAACAATTTAAATAAATAAATAATAACGCCATATTTCTCATCAGTTTAAATGCAGTACATTTCATAGCCAAGCAAATTTAACTTGACCATCTTTGTTTTGAGCCAACATTAGTGACATTTGAACCAAGTTAAAGGTTTGCTAATAAAGAAATGTCAGTGATTTTACTTGTGAAGTGAATACACATCTCGGAGGGGTGCAGGGAAGACTCAGTTTACAAACATGCAGTTGTTCAATTGAGCCCGACCACTTGAAGAGTAAAGACAAACCTCATTTTCATCTGCTGTACAAGCCACGATGCAGCACTCAATTGAGCTAAGGATTACCATCAAGTTGGCTTAAGTAATTTTTATCAAGCCATTATGAGACCACCGATGAAGCCCATACAGGTATATCATTAAAACATCACTGACAAAAATGTGACACCTGTTTCTGAACACTTGAACTCAGACCACTGTTTGAGTATTGTTTAATGGACTCTAACTTACTAACGACTGAAGACTTACATTTACTAATTACAGAAAATATCCGTCTTGAATGGCAAGCCTCATGGTACAGCACAAGAGATAACCTCCTAAGGGAGATAAAATGCAGTACTCATGAATGGCAAGCTAATACGCAATTAACAAGACGTGATGAAGTTGTAATTACAAGACTACGCATTGGACATACACACTTAACACATTCCTATCTCATGACAAAACAAGACAGACCGATATGCCAGACATGCAACAGGCCACTGACAATTAAACACTTACTAACAGAGTGCAAAACACGAGACTACTTAAATATACCATATCACTTGTCCGAATTATTTTCCGAAAAAAGCCCACACATTGTTACCATACTACAACACTTACATAAACTAAAACTTTATAACAAAATGTGACACAAAAAGCCTTATGTTCGCATCGTAATATGCAGGTATGGATGTGTGTATGTGAGTCACTGTGAGTGAGTGTTTGTGTGTGTGTGTATGGGTGTGTCCGCGCACATAGATGTGGCTTAAGAAGAGAAAATAAAGTCCTCTTATTAAATCTCTACCAATACAGACACAAAGACATAATAATGATTTTTATCTTGCAATAAAAAATTATTTTACTTATTATTATCATAATTTTCTCAATTTTTATTAATTAATTGTGTAATTTTTCTTGTATATTTTATTTTTATCTATTTCTTTATTTCATTTATTTATTTATTTTTTTTTTGTGTGTAAATTTTATATTGTTTTTTATTCATTTTGTTTTATTAACCATTTATGTGAGCAAATCGCCTTGCTGTTGTGAAGCTCCGTAAATAAATAATGGCACAGACAATAAACTTAAAAAAAAAAATACTATTCTAACTGAAGATTAGAAAAGTGTGCATAAAGCTGATGTCCTAAGTTTTAACGGACAGCCAAAAATTGTGCCAGGAACTTTGTGTGAACGTGACTCATACTTTTAGACAATATTGTAAGAGTTAGTCTTTGATCTCTGTGGGGAAAAACTCATATTTCCGAGAGACTCCTACCCACATGAAGTCGAGAATAAGTAAGTTATAAGACAGTGCTTGTCATCTTTATTCACATCGGGGGGCTTGTCCACCATGAATTTATACCACATGGTGTAACATTAAACACGGAATTCAATGTAAGCGAATTCCAGAGATTCAAACAAACAAAGGGTTCATCGTGTCTAAGCCACAACCTCAGCCTTCTTTCTGTCTGTTTTAAAGGTACCATTGGTTCCTCGGCCTCTATGATCCTGACTTGGCTCCCCCTGAATGGAGATCATTTCTGGACAATTGACAAATTCTAAGATGCTCGCATTACGGCTGTAAATAAATTTCCACAAAAAGCCTATCGAGAGACCTTCAAAACCTGGGAATCTTCCTGAAAGCAATGAATTGATGCAAGAGGACCCAACTTTGAAAGTCTTTAATGCATAGTAACTGTCAAAACAATACATTTCTAATGACCTCATTGTCTTTTAGGACAAACCATGTATATTGTGATGGTCTATATAAATTAAGTAAATATAATTTTAAAAATATTTAGTGGAATTATCAAAAGGTTAAGTAAGTAATAAGTAAAGACAAACCTTTATCAGGGGTATCAGGACAGTATTGTAGAACATCACCATCACCAACCGAAAACAGAGAGAGAGCTTTCTTCCCTTTAACTAGAATACCTAAAGTGAAGAATTACATGTAAATTATATAAACATAAGTAAGCATACAATTATATCGAAAGTTTTGGGTTGATGGCTTATTTAAATTCAGAACAATAACACATTGAAAAACTGATTACATACTTCAACAAAAAATTATTTTTGATATATTTTTACCATGATAGTTGATCTTTATAGATTTTGATGAGCTAATCTAATTCTGGCCTTAGTTGTTTAGTATCACCTGTAGTTTTGGAGCAATTTGAAACTCCAATACAGTTCAATTAATGAAATGCTTTGCTATATCATTACTGAGGGCTGCAGCCTACAGTAATGATGTATGTGTGATGTGTGTACAAATGTATTATATCTCTGTTTTATGTATAAAACAGTGATATAATACATTTTTGACTTGTCAACCGGAATTGGTTTAAACTTTGTTTCTTTTTTTTTTTTTTTCAAGCTTCTTGTATAGCTTTTTCTACGATGAGTCACTTCTCGGAGAAGTGACCAAACAGTAGTCCCCCATCATGCTGGTGTTCTAGCAGCCCTGGTCGATCAGTTTAATCTCCTGGTGAAAAAGCACACCTTGGTCTTCATTAACACTTTCCAAATTGTCCAGGATGTATTAAAGCCGACTGTACAAAAAGAGAACTTTCATGCTCATAAAACATCTAAAATTTAAAGTTCTTTAACATGTTAGCTACTAGAGTAAAATATTTAGGGTTTTGTGTGTTTAGACCAGGGTACATCTGTAAAAACGTAGCTATAGTTGGATTGGATGTTGAGAGGAAGCAAGCTAATTTTTACGGGAATATCTTTGGAAGACCTTATTTAACACTAATAAATCAAAAATTTCCCTTAACGTTTTTTTTTTAAATGTAAAAAATAAAAAATCACATTTATTTATTTTTTATTACTTCATTTCCACAAAACTCAACAAGTATTCATGTCATGCATTTAGGTCTTTCATATTCTAAGAAAACAATGTTGATTATATAGTAAAACAACCCACTAAATTCAGTTTGATAGTTTTTGCATAATAATTTCACAATTGAGGTTTAAACAATTTTTTTTATTTGAAATTGTTACAAAATTTAAACAAAATGCTTTACATTTTTTTTTTTAAATTAAGGCATTAAAAAATCATTGACAGGTTGAAAATTGGTCAATTTGTACAGCTTCAGGATTTTTTAAAAGTTATTAACAAATTGAATACATTCATGACTTTCATCCAAATTGAAATCAGAAAGAGGCGTTGGATATTGCTCAAAAAGACACTTTGGCATTGTGTGTCTCAGGATTTACTGAACAGAATTGAAGACCTAAGCTTATTTTTAAGCACTTTCCAATGAGGTTCGCCAAATTCAATATGGTTGAAAATTTGTGAAGATATTTAATTTATTTATAGTCCAAAATATTGTTAACAAATTTTTAAAAATCCTGAGGCCTTTCAATCTGTAAAATGTTTTTGAAAGTTTGAGTGCCTTAGTTTTTTTTTTTAAAGAATATTTCAAATATATAAAGCCTGTTTTTTTTTTGTTTTTTTTTTTAATTTTTCCTTTAAAACCTCAATTGCGAAATAAAACTGATTAAAACGAAATTTAGTGCGTTGTATTATATAATTAACATTGTTTTCCTAGATTATGAAAAACCTAAATGCACTGTAAGACACAAACAAAAAAAAAAATGTTTTTTACACTATTTTACATACCTGCGTATTGCTATTTTGCTCAGCAGCGAATCAATTTTAACATTTCTGAATAGTGTAACA
The DNA here is from genome assembly GCA_946811695.1 of Gonocerus acuteangulatus. Lineage (NCBI taxonomy): Eukaryota > Metazoa > Arthropoda > Insecta > Hemiptera > Coreidae > Gonocerus > Gonocerus acuteangulatus. Next base: position 79,004,934 of record OX328125.1, read on the forward strand.
TTATATAAAATTTTATTAGGAATCTATTGATGCTTAGGGAAGGTCACTGACATGAATACTTATGGAGAGTGAATGAAGTAAAAAAAAAAAAAAAAAAAAAAAAAAAAAAAAAAAAAAAAAAAAATGGAACGTTTTAATTTTTTTTACATAACAAAAAAAATGTTCCGGGAAATTTTTAATTTACGCATACCTAAATTATTGTATTATATATATATATGTAAGCCTGATTAAAATCAGGGTAGACATTATGTAAGACACATGATGTTTACCTTCCCCAATTATAGGTGGTCCCCAGACAAGGGAATATACACTCTTCCTGTGATGTAACCGAAGAAGAATGGTAGGTTTTGTGGCATTGTCCACATCAACAATACCAACTCTTCCTTCTCCCGTTCCGAAAGCTAATGCTGACTCCAAAGATGGATGCCAAGCCACCTTAAAATAAATCAAAATATAAGAAAAAAAGTCAACCGTTTTATTTTCAACCATTTAAAATTGTATTACTTAAATAATGCTAATATATTTTGCCAAGCATTTGTTTGTTTGCTACTGTAATCTTAAAAAACAAAAAAATTGAATCATAATATGTAAGCAATATTATTATAATGTTATAGAAATATACTTACAGCCATAACTTTATTATTAATTTTGTTCCACAGAGAAGTAATGTTGTCACAAGAGTCATTACTCACGTTCCAAACTAAAATTCTATTATCACCAGTCCCAATAGCAATCCTGAAAAGATATCGGTATACTTAAATGTTAAATCAACTTAACCAGATGGAAATTCAGCATTTCAAAATAAGTGAGTATGCACCATCTTTCCTTTCATTGTGTGTGCCTTAGATCATAAAAAAAAGCAGCACTTCATATTCACCCGCATAATTGTGGTTAAAAAAAGAAATGCAGTTTTTTTTTTTATGACCACATTGAAAGGAGAGATCAATATACTCAGGGTGTCTACTACTTTTGTGAAAGCCAATTTCAGGACTTTTTTGTGACATTTTAATGATTCGAAAAGGAAATTTCATCCTCATTAAAAAGAAATAATTTGAATAAAAATGAAAAAGCCTTAACTATAGGCTTAAAATTGGTCCTATGTATAGAACTTCAATATTTAAGTTTGCATATATTTAAAAAATGAATAATTGATTTGTACATGCATACAAAAATGGCGACAATTACGAATGCGCCGAAGTACCGGGATTACTTAACGCTCCGGCAAGAACTGAAAATTCGTGACTTGATTTATAAATTCATGACTTTTTTTGTGATTTTCGTCCCCTGTTTTCAATTTTGTGACATTTTCATGACTTTCATGTGTAGTAGACACCCTGATACTTCATTGGGTCAAAATAAATGAAGAGATACATTTTGAATCCTGAAAATAAATTTAGAAGTTCTATAACAAAATAAGTCTGTTATTATAACAAAGTCATAGAGTTGTTTCTTGTAAAAGTGTAAAGAGCTTTATTTGCCTTCCGGAAAGTGCTAAAAATATTACAATAAAGTAATTATTTGATTGTTTTACTATGTCCGTGGTTAAATATTTGCCATGGAAAATTTGTTCTCAATAACTTTGAATTCAGTGCTTCAAAATTTCATTTTTATGGTTCTCTAAGAGCTCCTTTTATGTCCTAACTTTAATCTAAAAAGGTGTACTTTTACAACCACGGATAATAAGAAAACTATATTATTATATATAATTATTCCTAATTTCATAAAAACTCTACCAGATAATCTACGAAATTGATTCTACTAGAAAATCTTAAAACAAGTACCTGTTGGGATCAATTGGACACACAGCCAAACAGTATACAATGCCACCAATAGTGGCCATGCTACAAGCTACTTTAGAGGACTCAAGCTTACTAGCAATTAAGCGTTTATCAAGAGCATAACTCCAAACAATCCTATCTTCTCCTTCTTTCCTGAAATTAATAAATTCATATGAAAACGAATTTTAAATATTTATTCAAAATGTTTGCAATGATTCACAGGTCTACTTACTTTGGTCCCTTGGATGTAGCAATACTAAACAGCCCTTTAGTATGGTTACCATGTATTAATTTTGTACCTTTACTCTTTGGTTTCTTGTCTTTTGGCCTAAAGAAATAATAAGTATAAGCTCATTTGGAAAGTGCTTGTAAATACTTAATTACCTACTATAGTTACAACTTAGTAGAAATAAGTCAATAACAATTCATTGAGTCCATTTTCAGAAATAAAATAAATATAGAACAATTTCTGTTTATATCATTTTGCTCTTTTTCCCAGGGAGAATATTCACAATAATCGTTTGTCACACAGGAGCTGCACAACTGAGTAGATTCCTCAGCAAGTTGGTTAGTTCACAGCTTATGAAAGTGCTTAAACTAACTGATAAATAAATATAAATTTTTTACCTCTTTTGAACTTTTTAAACACCTGATTCAATCTTATTTTATGTATTACTTGGTATATATAGCGGGAAAACTCTTTTAATCAGGTGAAAGTTCAAGACTATAAAAAAACTAATAACTTCAGACAAATTTTATTCCAGGTGAGGTTGTCATATTGATATTTAACTTGAACCATTATCGTAAGAAGTTTAATAATCTTCCTAACGGTTATGTTCTACTAATTGATTTGTCTATAATCATTTTTGAAACACTGTTGACAGTACAAAAATTCATAATCACTCAAAAACTCTCCATTCTTTTCAACAAAACGGTTACAAATAGTAATAATTTGTTAATTCACTAAGATAAATCTCCAACAGAATACTTGGGAGAATATGAATGGAAGACATTATTTATTTATTATTCTATTTTATTTTAGAATTTCATGGAAAAACTTGGCCAAGGCAGATTTTGATGGTTTGCATATGCAATATTTCAAATAAGAAAAAGTATTTTTGTACATAATTCTATCTATTCAGCCTACTGTTGTCTCTCTCTCTCTTGTATATAAATAATACCTAGTTGTTATTTTGGACCAGAGCCCACCATTTGCCAAAAGTGGTCAACCAGAAGTAAAGGACTGAAGATCTGAAAGCATGGGAGGAAGAATGCATGCTAAAATCTTTAAGTAAAGAAAATTATTATTTAATTTACCATCTAAAAATAATTAGAAACCCAAGGTATGCTTTGAAAAATCAAAGTATTCCATTGTTGTACTGGGTGTCAGAAAAATAATGGTCATATTTTCGTACATTTTTTGTACATGTTCTACTAACATATAAGCTTCGAGAATAACCTCATGAAGGCATTCCTGTCAATTACAAAATATGAGTTATGTCCAATGAACGCCACTGAGAGGTTCGTTTGTCAATATACTAATAATTTGTTGTCCTATATTTAAAAAAAAAAACTCAAACAAGGTATTTTTTCGTAAAGCAATATTAGTAGAACATGTAAACAAAATCGGCCACCATTTGTCGATTAGAATGTAATGGCCCAGTTATACGTTTTGGCCATAAGGAATAATTTCCAACATATGATGCCGTTGGCTTTTTTCTTCCTCATGATTCGTAGATTCGAAATATGCCCCCCCCAAAAAAAAATAAAATAAAAAAAATCGAAAAACATTTCAAGGTCAATTTTGCAGGGTTCAATATGGGGGTTATTTTTTTCGCATTGGAGAATCATATGACCAAAGGATGACCATAATTTTTCGGACACCCTGTACATTAGTATGATTAGCCTGTTTTCTAATAATGTTTCCAGCAATAGTAATGACACGATCAGCCATAGTGGTCAGCGATAGGTCAAATACTTTGAACAATTTAATAGAAAAACCCATTTGTATATCATTATTAACTCACTTTTCTAAAGATGTAATGTTTATTTCTTGAAGGTCATGAGAGAGAAGTTCTCCAAACAAAGAACTTGTCACGAGGTTATAAGGTTCTGGCCAGCGGACACAAATCCAATTGCTTCCTTGTCCACCATTCTTTGCCCTGAAAAAGACATAGAAAAACAATGAATAGAAACTACTTTGAAACATGTCATAGTCAGAAAGAAAGTAAAATACCTATATCCTGAGGTTGCTATTGGATTTGTAGGAAGAGCAATAAATGTTTCATATCGCCCATCTGTGCCAGCTCTCCACAAATAAATATTACGGTCTTTTGCTCCTGATGCAAGAAGTAGAGTTTGTTCGCTGAAACATAAAGGTTACAGTACAAACTTCAGCAATAGTAGCAAAAACGTATTAATGCTTTGCTTCAGCCTGTAATGTATTTATTTCCTGCTCAGTAAAAGCTCTTCCTTACAAAATGAATGTAATGATTTTTATTTGAACATTAATTTTCCTTTATGTTCACATGTTGTCTAATGAAATAGAACAAGAACAAGTAATTGTTCTTTTTTCCATTTTTGAGTCATATTGGAGGAGGTATTGAGGATAGATACACCACAATTGCATAATTTGTTTTACTACTGCACTTCCAGGTTGATAATTTATTAAATAATGAAATTATTTAAACTTACTTGCTCTCTTTTCGAAATATATTATAGGGAACAGGACACCACGCCAAAGAAACAACATCACTCTCATGCCCTCTTAAACGAAAAGTCACAGATCCTTCACCTAAAAAGAATTTTTTAATGTTTAAAATTATATATTAAAAATAGAAATACATTTGCACTGAATTATTACCTTTAGTGTTGTAAATCACAAAAAGACCAGCTTTTCCTCCGACTGCAACAATATCTCTGTTGTGAGGGCAACAAGACATACATAGAGGAGATATTTTTGTTTGAATAAAAAGTTTCCTAATAGTATTGCTAGGTAGGTCCCAACAAACTACTGATCCTCCGTCTCCAACAGAAACAATTAAGTTGGGATCAGCCCTGGACCATTCAACACCAATAAGCTTTTGACCGTCCTAAAATGAGTAAAAATATGTTTTATTCGTTCACTTTTGAGCCTTACGTGATGACATGATGTCAACTTACAGGGTGCCCAGAATGCGCAAGAATCAAAAACTGAGATGGCCAATTCCAAACGTGAACAGTACCATCTTCACTGCATGAAACTAAATGATCTTTGAAATTTTCACAATTATGAGGTGCAAATGCCACAGCAGTAACCTTGTCTTTATGAGCCATGGGTATAAATAATGGTTGGACATCACAAGGGTTATCTAGACTAGTTATTTGTCTTAATATTACAATTTCATGTTTAGCTCCATAAGCCAGAGCTGTCCCATCATCATTACAGGCAAGAATATTGCTAAGATACCAACTAGGAGAAGATGGAATAGTAATTTCACACATTTTACTAAGTTTAAGAGTGGAAGTATAAAATACAAGAGAGAATACAACCCTAATGCGGATTTAAGCAAAAGTATTAAGCTAATAATACTACTCAACAGGTCCGTGCCAGTACTGGCGGGATGCTGAAGGGCAGAGTGAAAAAAAATCAAGCCTATTGAATACACAAAAGCATAATCCTAAACTTTGGACTTGCGCTCGCAACGGAACCCCCGCCAAAGACGCATGGTATAACAATGCAAAGGTAATTTAGGTGAAGGTTATAAGTTTTGATTTGAAAATGAAGTTTTATCCAAGAAATTTTCGAATTCTCTCCGAAGGTATTTTTCTTTTTAATTTTTTTGTGGAAGGAGGAGAAGTTGCTTACAGATTTTGTAAGAAATAAAAGTTCAGTGCTGTATGAGTGTAGATTTGAATTTACAGGTTTGAGTACTTACTATAAGAATTTTGTAACTGATATTTCCTTGTGGAAAAGACAGAAGGAATTTATTTTTGGGTCAAGAAGAAAGTCTACTGGAGTCCCAAGACAGGGGTTAAAGACTAATAATATTACTTATGGACAGCCTTCTCCAGAAACACATCCACATATTTTAAATCCTGGCGAGGTAAACATCCAATGTTTACATTTTTTCTGCCCTAAGAATTCTGCTTTCAATTTCTCTATTTAAATTAGTTAGTTCCAGGATTTACTTCAAAGGAATTCGCTGAAAGACGTAAGAAAATAATAAAAAATATTTTATCCTCTAAATCAAAAGGCTGTCATATTGTCATCATTCCGTCTGCAGATGTTAAATACATGACTGAGAAGATTCCTTATATTTTTCGACAAAACTCTGACTTCAGATACCTTACTGGCTGCCTGGAGCCGGATAGTGCTTTGATGATATTTATTGCCTCAGACAGCTCTGCAGAGACTGTGCTGTTTGTTAGGGAAAAAACTAGTCATTCTGAATTATGGGAAGGTCCTAGAACAGGCAAGATTTTCAATTATTATTAATTATATTGTCACATTTATTATTACCACGGAGATGGTAGATATGAATGATGAAACTACATTATTAGTTATGATCACTAGTCATACTGTTTGTGTGTAATTTTCCTTCTTGAATTACTGTGATGTTACTTGTAGCTTGTATACGTTTGATATTTTTCTTGCAGGGTATAGAAAGTAATTTAATCCCCTGTCCTTCCATGAGTAAAGTGTTTTTTCATTATTGTACGAATTTATTTTATTTTTAATCAACTTTCAGGCGTTGAACATGCTCCTAAATTTTTTGGCGTCGACCGAGCTGAATCTATTAACAATTTGAAATCCGAATTATCTGTAATAAGGAAGACTATTGGAAAATTTAATTTGTGGTACGACTTTCTCACTCCAGTTAATGAGGTTGTTCACAAATCAGTGGCCAAGTTTCTTTCTGAGAGTGGGCAGAAGGTAAATGAATAAATTTATTGTTTTGTATTCATAGTATTATTGCGCTATGTTCTTGACATCATTTGACTATTACAGGAATGTTTTTCAGTAAAATCTAAGGTCCAAGAACTGAGATTAA